>JAIGNY010001609.1:375000-667500 GCA_020152595.1 Chiridota heheva | reverse complement strand
ATCCAGATTCAAGTGGATTAAATCAGATAGCTGAAGAAGGTTAAGAAAAATAAATTGCTGGTTTTTGCACGATGAGGTGCGTTCACACTATGTCAAATAGCCCGCTTTTTGTAAGACTGTTAGTTTAGTCAGAACAGAAGAATAGCCCCCTGACCAAATAGTGGAACAATGTCAAAGATGCGGAAGAATTAAAGTGTCGTAAATAGTTCTAAGAACATTACACGGTAAATAGTGGTAATAGTGCTTATCTTTTGGCTCTAAACCACTCATCGAAATGATTAAATTATCATTAATTTTATTATGAAGTCTGGTCTTTTCCCGAGAAGAAAATATTAGTATTATTGGTGAATAAAAGTACCGATAAATCGTGGTATAAGTGGCCCCCAAATGGTACCTTGTGGTACTCAACAATGAATATGTAAGGGATCAAAGCTTTCATTGTTAAATGAGGTGAACTGAAGTATATTTGAACCAAGAATGTGCTATACCTCTGATACCATCATAGGAGATCTTTGTTAGGAGAATGTTGTAATCAATTTTATCGAAAGCCTTACTTAGATCAAGGAAGATTCCAAGGGAAATTTTATTAACAACATCAATGAGAGCTAGCTTGGATGAGTGACCAGGACGAAAACCATATTGTCTGTTATACAGGATATTATTATCTTCTCAAAAGTTGTGAATACGATAAAACATAAACGCTCTAGGAATTTTGAGAAACTTGGTAAAACAGAAATTGTACAATAATTTTCAAAACTGTTCTTACCCCCTTTTTTTTTTTTTATAGATGGGGGTAACTTTTGCCATTTTTAGCTTGTTCGGGAAAACACCTGTGCAAAAAGATATGTTGATTATATGACATAAAGGGTCAGCAATATGGTGACTATATGCTTATCATATCAAAAATTGGAATTTCGCACGTGACCAAGTACCACCCCCTCCCTTTTACCCCACCCTACTTCACTTAGATCCGCTACTGGCGTAAGGCCAATCCTGTGTCAGTTAAATCATGACTTACCTCTACTGACCTTGTTTCATTTTAAGAAATACACTTTTTGACTATAAGATCATTTGTAGAAGTAAGCATGCTGAAAATACAAGAGCACAATGAATTACTATAATTTACTGCATCTTTCTTCAAGGAATATCCATGAGAGTTCTCATTATCATATACATGGTAGAGTACTTTATACCAAAAAAACAAATTGGTGTGCACTCTAATTGAGAGAAAAAGGAAAAAACAAAAAAACATTTTCATACACAATGCCCTTTTCATACACAATGCCATTTTCATACACAATGCCTGTAAGACATTACACTTTGTATGGTCCATTTTCAGCACGCTTGTGAACTATTTGAAATGTAATCAGGGCCGTAAATACTAGGGGTTTGGAGGGTGTCACCCCCAAAGAAAACAGCGTCAGGCAAATTCAGTTATCGTCGTTCAAATATACTTAATTCGTCGGGCAATCGTTAAAAAAATGAAAATATATATGCAGCTTCCCCTTCCCCTCCTTTTGTTTCTCGATTTCGCCCCCCCACCCCCATTTTTTTTTTTTTTTTTTACTTGTCGGGGCATTTTAAGAATTACATGCACCTCCAAAGATGCAAGGTACGCCCATGAGTACAATGATTCCTAAACGGAATAAGATTATTTGTATAAGCATAGGCGTAGTAAAGTGATAAAAAAAAGGGCATCAATTGGGGCGCCCCCAACAATCCCTGCTCCCCCTCCCCAACTCAAAAACATGGATAAATAAATAGGCCAACAGATATTATGCCCTTTTCTTGACACTTGAAGATTAGTAGAACTGATGGAAACAGTGTAATATTGTAATATTAAAAAAAAATATTCTAGAGTTTTAGTTCAACGCTGAAAGTTTGTAAGAATTATGTTAACTGTTTTCATTTACGAAAGCAATTTTGCATAAAGCACCTATCATTAACTGAACAAAATATTTGACTGTCAGTTTTGTAAACAATGGTTGAGCTGATTACAAGCATAAACTCACAATGTCCATTCCACACTGTGAGCGGGAAATGCTGCATCTTGGAGCAGTTAGTGCTCCAACATCTCTACAAGTCACGCGCAGGCGTGTGTGATCCCATACAAGCTTCACATCGATTTCGCGTATTGCCACACAAAGCCACGCGTAAGCATGTGTTACAGCAGGTCACAAATGACATGGGTCACAATTCCGGAGAAGACTATTAAATTTCGAAAAACATAGCAGAAAGTGCGAGGCAATGGATGCCTCATCCTTAAAGAAATTATGTGCGGGTTATCTGGAAAAACTCGGCTTGTGCTATAAGGAGCTGGAGACGCTGCTATTGAGCTCAGATAATTACCACAAAGCGCTCAAAAAATATGTTGAGCCAGAAACCACGTTTCAGGACTACAAGACCGAATACGAGCTGTATATTTGTATGCTCAATTCTGAAAAGGATGAATCGGAAACAATAACAGAGAAGGCAGAATTTGACAAGGCTAAGAGCAATAAAGAAGAATTTGACCTGCGGATCCAGGAATGGATGGCGGATGCCGCATTAGCCAGGAGAAAACCGCCTGCCAGCGAAACCAGCGACGCCCATTCCGTGAAATCATCAGGGCGCCACTCGAGCAAAAGTGGAAGCAGTTCATCAACTTCGTCATCCTCGGTTCGGCTTAAGAAAGCCAAGGCAAAGAGGGCATTGGCCAATCTTAAGCGGGAGAAGCTGAGAAAGGAACAACATTTAAAGGAAGAACAGTTGAAGCTGGACCTCCAGCGAGCCGAGCTCGAGGTGGAGGCTAACCTTGCCATCGCCGATGCGGAGATTGAGATCTGGGAAGACAAGCCAACGCAGAAACCAGAACAAGGTTTGGCGAAGGTTGTGGGTCCCAGGTCTATCAATAATCCCAATTGTGTTGATATGCAGTCAAATGGTTGCAGATTTGGCCTGAACCCAAATGCTAAGGTGTGGGCAGACCTAAACAGAGTACATCCAAAACCATTGACAAATAATATTCAAATGACTGATTTCGTCAATGACTGACTTGCTTATGCTGCCCTCATCAACATGACCTTGCCTCCTGTTCAGAGTTTAAAGGTAAGATACAGAAAGAGAGATTTAAGGTAGTGCGGAAGGCTAGGCTTTGTGATAACTGTTTTAAGCCTAGACACATGACAGGAGACTCTAGGTCTCTCCCAGGCTGTGACTGTGGTATGAAGCACCATACCTTACTCCATATCCCTAGAGAGTATGTTGGGGCCGGAACAGGTAGGAACACTGGGTCAAAGGAAGCAGCAAGTGGCGTAAGCTTGTCGATGATTACAAACGTCAAGGTAGGTCTTCGCGTACTTCCTGTCCGAATAAAGGGTAAGTATGAAAACGTGACAACATTAGCCCTATTAGATCAAGGAAGTGACACGTCTTTGTGCACAAACAGGTTAGCAGCAGAATTAGGCCTAGACGGAGACGTGGAGGTATTCAGCTTGAGCACCATCAACGATCCAAGTGGTGGGATGGTAAGTAACGGCATGCAAGTTAAGTTACAGGTAGAGGGTTTAGGTCACCATGGTGTGCCTATAGAGATGACAAATGTGTGGACGGTGAACAAACTCCCAGCATTAGAGGAAAGTACCCCTAGTCAAATGGATGTAGACGCATGGCCACACCTTAAGGGGGTCCATGTGCAAGACATGGCAGGATTACATGTAAACCTACTGATTGGAAGTGATACACCGGAAGCCTTTTGGGTGCTGGAGGAAAGAAGAGGACGCCCAACGGAACCGTACGCAGTCCTAACGCCATTAGGGTGGACCGTACTTGACACGCTCCCAGCCAAGGGCAGTAACGAGAACAGGTTTGTTATAAATCACGTCAAAATGGATAATCTTGAAGTACAGGTAAGTAAATTTTGGAAGATAGACCATGCGTTTGGTATGTGCGCCAGTGATAAATTAGGTGATTCACCCGAGGATGTTCGAGCGCGCAAGACAATGGAAGATTCAGTGGTCCACGAAGATGGACATTATACGCTATCCATGCCATGGCGAAACCCGCCATCAGTGCCGAATAACAAGTGGATGGCAGAATCGAGGCTTCAAAGCCTGAAGAGATGGTTCGAAAGGGATCCAAAGTTGTGTGACAGATATAAAGCGGTCATCGCGGAGAACATACAGAAGGGCTACGCGCAAGAGGTGGACACTAGCCATGATGAAGACAAGGTGAGGAAAGTTTGGTACTTACCCCACCAAGCCGTGACTAACCCGAAGAAACCCGAAAAAGTTCGGGTAGTGTATTAATTGCGCCGCAATTTACAAGGGTACGTCACTTAACCAGCAGCTGTTACAAGGGTCTGATAACACCAATAGTTTAGTTGGGGTTCTGACTCGCTTTAGACAGGAACAGATAACGCTAGTAGCCGACGTAGAAGGTATCTTCAACCAAGTAAGGGTTAGGCTCAGTAATGCCGATATGCTGAGATTCCTTTGGTGGAAGGATGGTGATACATCCAAAACAGTTGCAGAGTACCAAATGTTGGTACATCTCTTCGGTACCAAATCTTCACCAAGCTGCGCAGGATTTGCGCTGCGTAGGACTGCTGAAACTATGGAGGTAAGTACGACAGAGAGGTGGGACAAACGGTAAGAGATAACTTCTATATAGACGATTGCCTAAAATCCGTCGATTTCAGAGAAAGCGCCAAGAAAATGAGTCAAGGAGGGTTTCACTTAACAAAATGGATGAACAATGATCGAGAAGTGCTGACAGGGATACATCCTAGTGAGCGTGCCCCCACTGCGATGAACTTGGACCTAGATAGCCTACCAATACAGAGGACGTTGGGTGTATTCTGGGAGATAAAGTAGGACACATTTACCTTTAACGTATCGATCCCACAGGTAGCAGATACAAGAAGAGGCATACTCTCAGCGGTAAGTCACTCTACGATCCTTTGGGATTTGCAGCGCCCTTTACCATGGAAGGTAAGTTTATTTTACAGACATTATGTGCGCAAAGACTAGAATGGGATTTACCATTTGCAGATGAAGAGCTTCAAAGATGGCAGAAGTGGCTGTCGGAAGCGTCCGATCTGGAAAATATAGCCATAAACAGATGCTTCAGACCAATAGGCTTTGAGAATGTGACATTTGATTTGCACATATTGGGAGATACTTCAGATAAGGGATATTTAGCATGCGCATATTTGAGAGTATCGACCCCAGACGGTAAAATCCATTGCGCGTTTGTCATAGGGAAGGCTCGTTTGTGTCCGTTGAAGAAGACAACAATTCAGCGACTTGAACTCACAGCAGCGGTATTGGCAGCAAAGGTAGGTGAAGTCCTAAAGGACGAGTTAAAGGGTTTTGATTAGAAATACGACTTATTGGACCGACTCAACATCAGTGCTGTTATATATAAGAAATGAAAGTCGGCGTTTCAAGGTATTTGTCGCCAACAGGGTAGAAAAATATGACAGTCCAGTGACATTAAGCAGTGGCGATATGTGGACACTGGGAACAACCATGCCGATAATGGATCACGGGGTGTCCAACGCGCTAGACATAACCAATGACTGCCGATGGCTAAACGGACCACCATTCTTGTGGAAAGAAGAAGACACATGGCCAAAGAACCCATTGGATTCGACTGTTGGACCTAACGATATGGATGTCGAAGAGGTTATTGAAGAAACGAAGCAGGTATTCCAAGTAATTGAGAATAAAATCTGTATTACGAAGCTTCTTGAACTGTTGAAAGGTACTCCACAGGAGTAAACTGAAAGCAGGAGTAGCATGGCTACTGCGATACAAAGACTGAAGGCTAAGAGCCTCAAGTTTGTAGTGGTGAAGACTCAACAATTGGAAGACTTCAGAAAGGCTGAAGTGGCAATTATCCGATACACTCAAAGATTGGCCTTCACTGACGAGATACAGATGTTAAGCAAACAGGGTCAAAGAATTTCATGGAAGCAGAATGTCTTCAAGGAACTTTGCCCTAATAGTGAAACAAGGTCAGAAGGTCGAAGTTGGGTGAAAAGATGGGGATGTTTGTTCACATGCCTCACTATGCGTGCAGTGCACATAGAGCTAGCAGATTTGTTAGATACGAACTCGTTTCTAAACGCATTCAGGAGGTTTACAATTCGTAGAGGCACCCCTGACAAAGTGTTTAGCGACAACGGAACCAATTTTAAAGGCGGAGAAAAGGAATTAAAAGTGGCGATGCAGGATTTAGATAGTGACAGAGTATGTAGGGTTCTATGTTGCAAAGGTATCAAATGGCATTTCAATCCTCCAACGGCCAGCCATATGAGCGGAGCATGGGAGAGGATTATCCGGTCGGTACGACGGATATTAAAGGCTTTGCTAAAAGAGCAATTGACGAATCAAGAGGTACTACATACAGTATTGACAGAGGTAGAACAAATCCTTAAGTCTAGACCGCTGAGTCTAGATCCACGTGATTCACAACCCTTGACCCCCAATCATCTTTTGTTACTAAGATCAGGAGTATGCGGACCACCAGGTAAGTTCGTTTGGACCGATGGCTATGGTCACAGAAAGTGGCGCCAAGGTCAGTATATTTCAGATCAATTTTGGATAAGGTGGATAAAGGAGTATCTACCACTGTTGCAGAGTCAACAGAAGTGGCACAAGGAACAAAGAAACTTCAAGGTAAATGATCTAGTCCTTGTGGTGGATGATAGGCTACCACGGGGCAATGGTCAGTTGGAAGGGTAGATAAAGTTTTTCCAGACAGAAAGGGTAGAGTAAGACAGATTGACGTTCGGATAGGTTCGCAGTATTACAAACGCCCTATCGTTAAGCTCTGTTTGTTGGAAGGTTGCGATGATCAATAAAACGCAGCGCGAGTGTCGCCAAGTGTATGGCACGGCATGCGTCTGGCCATACTGTTGTAATTATGTATGATTATTATGTACAATTATGTTGTATTAGATACGGTAGTGTATATGTGGTGCTATCGTGCTCCTCATTGATAATTGTTTAAAGAGTTGGTTTTAAAAAGCTTTGAGAAATGTTGCTGTATATAGAAGTTAAAGGAGAATGATCGTCTTGTGGTCGGATCATTTGGGGTCGGAATGATACAGCAGGTGTAAATGTCTCTAGCGCCACCAACTAGCCAAGTATCTTCACTTTAATTTGATTTATTGCTGAGTCAAAATAGACAGAAAAGTGTGTTAGTATTTGCGGTTTTTACCGAGAAAATAAAAGGATTTATATTGATGGAGACAGTTTTGAACCGTTACGTTTTACGTCACCATCGTGACGTCAGAGTGTAGTATAATTGTATACTGACAGAAATAAACAATGACAACTGACGAGTTCAGCATATCCAACTGTATCGTGTTATTATTGTGTGACATCGTTTATAAGATTATTCCAATGAAGCCTGCGACGCTTCAGCGCGCACACAAGAAGTTCTGCTCCTTGAAGGAGACAGTGCTCCAACACCTCTACAAGCCACATACAAGCCACATACAAGCGCGTGTAAGTTCTCACATAAGCTATGCGCGTATTACCACACAAACAACGTGCAAGCACGCACACAAGCCACGTGCAAACGCGTGTGGTGGGATTTCCCTGATACATTACTTTCGTAGCCTAGCAACCATAAGTGACTTCTGATACATAACATCATCTTCGTAGTTTAGCAACTCATAGACTAGCCCATTACGTCATCTTCGTTGCCTAGCAATCATCTAAAGTGGTCCTGTCATCTTCCTTGCCTAGCAATCCAAAGCCTAAAGTTGTCCTCGCCTAACAGTTATGGATGGATCTGGAAGGTCTCTTCTTACTACTAAAAACAGATCGGCGAAAACCTCATTTCTAACTATAGCGTATCCCTACCAGAAATTACAGCCCCAAAACATTTTTTTTCGCACGCAATAAAGTGACCGATATACTTATACTATGTCATCATGATGACATACATATGCAGACAATGTTCAAATATGCATGTAATTGTTCAAAATTAATCCTGATTGTTTTTCAAACTTTAAACGTTACTTGAACAACTGAACTGTAAAATTCATGTAGTATTTTAAACTTTATCTTTGAAATAAAATTGAAAAAAAAAACTCAAATAAAACATTTTTCAATCCATTTAGAATACTTATAATTAATTCTCAATCAAATTGATGAATTCTCGAACATTATCTGCATATGTGATGTAATGAGAATAAATTAGTATCAGTCACTTTTAAGGGTGCAAAAAAAATTGTATCACACTCAATGATTGGAATAAGTTGCAGACATGGGGTTTTCAACTAATCTATTTATTTTTCGTACTTGAACAAATATGTTAAGACAAAATTCTATGGGACCCTTTAAGAGAAGGGTCAATCCTAAAACGGTAATGCTTTTTGTCAAACCTTAAAATATTCATTTTGAGATATGTTAAACCCATAACTATAAGGATTCAGAAAATAATCAAGCTTTTGCTTATATGCTCTATTTTGCATATGCCATTTAAAATATTTAGATAATAAGGAAAATTCAATGAATCTGTGTGGTAGTTCATTTGAAGGGCCTTGCTGAGAACCGATGGGCTTTTTCTTCTTCTTTTTTTTTTTTTTGTCGTTATGATTATTAGTTTACATAATTTGCAAATTTATGACAGATCTTAACAAAACTTTTCAAATGAACTATCACACACATTCCTGGCATTTTCTTTATTCAAGATATCTTGTTTCCATATATCTCATTGAATATTAAAAATGGCTACATAGACGTCTAACATATACCCAATTGCGCAATGTAGGCTTTAGCTATGTGCGCAAAACAATGCCCCCCAGTCAAAATTTAGGGGGGACTAAACTATGCTTTATCCCCCCACCCCACTCTTTCCCTTCTCCACTTTCCATATACGAAAAACCCTTATAAGACTTATTTATACCTACTTTAAATAATATGACTTTATAGGATATTGTCATATGTTCTAATTTCTTCGATTATGTTGATGAAAAAGGTACTGTAATTTTCATGGAGACTTTATTACTTCTTAGCACCTTTATAATCATTTTGAGCCGATCGAAGCTGTATTAAACATAACATTTGCGTGCTACCGCAGACTCTGAGCGCGGGCAGCATACATTTTTTTCCCAGAAGTGTTTAGGGCAATTTGCGTTTATTCCGTTGAAAATTAGACAGTGATTTAAAAGGATTTTTAAATGATATCAATGCAAATTGTCCTAAACACTCCTGGGAAATGAATTACGCGTGCGGGCATCTGTGACATCTAATGTGTTTATACCGTTGTACGTACATAACAAATTATACGTACCGTTGTTCGTGCACGCATGTCTACTGCCGGTAAAACTGATGGCAAGCATGAGTGGTCGAAAACACCAATCGAGTTTGAAAGGCTTCTTCCGAAAGAAGGTCAGCAAATCCACGGGTAAAGTATTTTTTACAAGCAATGTTCATCGAACGTTTAAGAGTCCAAAAAGAAGATAACAAGAATGTCACTTGTTCATTCTTCTTTGGAAAAAAAGAGAAAAAAATTCCAAAGCGCCAAACATGCGCCAAACATTCCCAAGAAACCATGCCAAAAACGAGGCTTCTGAGTGGGGATGGTGGTCGAGGTCCTTGGAGAAATAAAGCTTCTATATATATATGGAATAATATATATATATTTATATATATATAAATATAAATATAAATATAAATATATATATATATATATATATATATATATATAAATATAAATATAAATATATATATATATATATATATATATATATATATAAATATTATATATATATACATATATATATATATAAATATATATATACATCAATATATATATATACATATATATATATATATATATATATATATATATATATATTAAATTACTTATTAAATAATTCTTCATTCTTGTTTTTGTTGTTACATAAGACCGACTTAGCTGTTATACCTGTGCAGTCGCAAGGCCATTTTTCAAGAAATGTTTGACACCTCATTTTGTATGTAGTATATGTATTGGCCGGATTCTGAATCACAAATGACCATAAACTGATAACAAGCCATATCTAGCTCCCAAAATGAATACAGTTTTTGCCGATGAGCCCAGCAAATCGGCAAAAACGTGTGAATTTTGTGGCTAGATAGGGCTTGTTATACGTTGATGGTCATTTGTGATTCAGAACCAGCCAATACATATACTGCTAAAGGAGACCAACTGTTTTACGTAGTCAATGTTGCGCCAGTGTTACTATTTCATTGGGTGATGGATGTAGAGTCAAGCTTACAGATGTGATTGTAGTTGTAGAAGTCAAAGGTCATACGGAAGATAAATGATTCTAACATTGTATATGTTGAATCAAGGTTTCAAATAACACCGTTTCATGAATGCCAATTGTCTATGTCATTATTTCATATTCAAAACTAATGTAAAACAGGGCCTTAAGTCTCATTCACAAAGTATGGGTGTAGGGTATTGGGGGTATCGAATTTCCTGCACATAGTAGTTCGGCAGCTTTTTCGCATTTTCAAAGTAAGGTGGACAAGTCCTCTACGACCCTGATGTGAAAATTAATACCCATTAAAAGTGGTACCTCATTGGTTAGAGACCCTGGGAATAGAAACACAAACCTGATATGCTGACACTTTTAACTCCAAGTCACTTGTATCTTCTTACCAAGAAAGTCGCTGGGGTAGTCTGCTTTGGTTCAGGGTCTTCTGAATGGTGGTGGTTGGGGGGGGGGAGGGTGATTGAGGCATCAGTTTCCTAATTGGGTGGATTTATGAGGGTTCCACGAAGAGGAACGGTTGGATTTTCAACTGCCATGTTAATTATCCAACTGGCGTCCCATTTGAAGAGGGGGGACACACCTCAACCTCTCCCCTTTATAGTGACGTCTCTGCTCCTTAACAACCATGTTGTTACACATCTGATAGGAATGTTTACCTCTGAAACGTTTATAACTCACCTGCGTAACATGGAACTCCAGGCTTGGTAGAATTAACATTCCAGCTTTAAATAAGGTTGTCCATCTGTCATGAATTCAAGTGGTTCTTTTCATGTAAAATGTGGGGTAAATTGTCAGTTGGGAGTGAATAGGGTGGGACATGAAGGGAACTGTCACTAATCAATCCATTGGAGAATAAACCTCGTAACCAATAGAAGATCATGAATAGTAGCACGGAAGGGATACCTATAATTTTAAAACACTATTATAAGGGCTGGGGCAACCTACCGCAAACAATCATGGGAAAGGCGTGAGAGGAGTAAAATGATAGTGAAATCAATGACTATACGGCATACAAGTGATGTAGTCAGAGGATTGTGCTGCGTATCCTTGTCACTAACTGTCAGTCTGTCAATGTTGTGGTACTGTTTTCATCTGGATGTGCTTGAAGATAATCTGAATGATTCAAATGCTTCCAAGTTCCAAACAGAAATCGAGTTATTTTAAGTCACTGCAAATTTTCCGTTCACCGAATTCCATGCCCTATTCTGTGTGAATGATCTGCTTTCAGGAAAGGCTGAATGCTTAATACGGGGTCTTATCTCAGTCTTCACCTGAGTGGTATAACCCAATAAATAACCAAATGTGACACCATCACAGTACTATAAAGTTCCAAAACCAATGAGCATATCTAAACTAAGATCTTGATAGCAATTATTTATTTTACGGGAAAATGTACCTCTGTAACAGACATACATCAATATTTGAATGAAAGGTAACTTTTAACACACTGGTATTCCTCCCCCTCCCCCCCCCCCCTCCCTCTCCTGGAAAATCTGCCTCACACTTTTTAATAAAATCATTGTAGCACTTTTTGTTTGTTAAAATCCAATTAAATTTTACAACTGATGGTGCATATCTGTTTTTCCATTATCTATTAAATCATTTCAAGAATAAGCATTTCAAAATTGGGCATAACTTTTCTCTGGGCTGTCAGATTGCATAGAAAGTCTTTTCAATATTACTTTTATACTTTCCATCCTTGTACCTGATAAAAATACATGATTAAATTATTGGATTGGTTTAGTGTCACACAACACATTACGTTGCGAATGCAGGACATTCATGTGTACCTTGCAGGTCTGTTACAATTAGCCTGTCTGGTATTTCAGGTAAAAAAAAGTGGCTCCATCAGATATACAGTAACCTAAAACACAAAATACATACAAAACTAGTATGTCTATCCTTGTTTGAGGCAGAAGAATTTATAGATGAATAATTAAGTGACAAATACAAATATTCACATAACACTTAAGAAAGAAAATACTTTATTATCAAATGATAATTTATTTATCTATTGCGGTTAAAATGTAAGTCTTGTTTCAACTTCATCACCAATAAGCAATGCATTAAACCCTTCATATGTATAAGTGCTTTTTTAAAGATATATGTATGTGTAGCAGCAACTTATGCTAATTTGCTTTAAAATCCATAGAAAATGGCACAAAAAATCATCCAAATTGGTTAAAACTTGACCATTTTAAAGCATTTTGAATTTTCAGGCCAAAATATGCAAATTTGTGTTCCTCTTTATGTTCCTCGTCTGATGTATGAGTGGGCGGAAGTTCCTATTTCCTTATGTCACCCCTTTGTTTTGTTTTTTAATTCATTGTCACAGATTTGTGAGAAAAAAAAAAGAAATTTTAACCAAACGTTTTTAGGTGTTGACCATACCCCTTAATCACAATCTAGCAGGAATAGACTTTGTACTCATTTTTAAGAACTGAAATTTAGGAAGGAAATATGAAGAATTACATACAGTTTTTCACCTACCCATTCGTAGACTTTCAAGCTTTGATTTGGACTACAGGTATATTTCACTTTATATCTGAGCAAGTTTTAGTTTGCTTTAAAGACCAGACATCACTTAATGGAGTAAATTAAATTGAGTTTTATATTTGAGTATTTTAAAGCTTTGTGAAATAACACAACAAATAATTGGTCACACAAATACAAGTGTTTGTCTCGTGAGTGGAACTGCCCTTTATTTTTTTTAAATCGAAATTGTAATCTACAACAGTTTCAAAGAGAGCAACTAGCTTTGTTTTGTTTTTTGCCATATCCTACCGGAAAAAAAATAATTCTCTAGGTCAATAGAGGAAAAAGACAATATATTACACTATAAAAATATTTTATATCATACTGCATTACATCATATATTATACTTACCCTAATAAAGCTTACATTTTAATTTGTTACTGTTTGTCTTAAACTTAATATGCTTTTTAACTAGACTTTCTAGTCAATATTTTCTTACACTAAACTGTAAAGTAAATGATATAGATGTCACTAGTCTTTTATGACACCCTTTGGAAGTGTGTCTATGAAGTGCTACAAATAAAAGACTATTTGATATCAACAAATCTATCAATGCCTTACCCTGGTGTCAAAAAATGGAAGAAAACAATTATCAATATATTCTTTAAAAAAATCTTAAATATTTCCACTTATTTTCTTGCTCCTTTCCATCATTTTATCTTTGTACAGAGCATAGAAATGCTTAACATGATTTTGCACTATACAAATTAGTTAGTTTTATAATAATAACATTATTGTTAAAGATGGTAATTATTGACCATTAACCAGTTACATGGCACTTTACTTTTTCTAAGTTGAGTTTTCCAAAGCACCGATAATGATAGTTTGCATAAGACATTAAACCACCTGCATCTTGTTTACCTTTTCTGTTGATGCAAAGATATTGTGGTATCCATCTTCATGTCTTACATTTCCCCAATATCAAAATGTATTGACCCAATTCATTACTGCATGTAAAACAAAGAAATATATAATATTAAAGAATCATCTCATGAAACAATATTTTACATACAGCAACACTTGTTTTATTTTATCATGTATGAAGTATGCTGTAAAAAACAGCATGGATGGAGACATCATTCGATGCAGTATCACTGTCAGTCACAGCATAGCATTCTTCTTCACTTGATGTTGCTGTAGCTTTCATGAACCTAAATGACTGATGGGTAAATACGGATCTAGTCCTGATACTGCACTTATTTGAGCACATTTTTTCTTTTAGAAATATAGTACTTATATTTGATTTCTTTGTTGCTCTGCCACAATCTTTGAAGGAAAGTAAAAGGTAGTGATAAGTTAATATCAAGACAATTTGATGCTGCAGTATTTTCCTCTCAAACAACTGAGGGATACTTGAAAAATAAATTAACATCAAATGATACTGTAGGTTATGCATACAAATATGACATGTGAAGTAAACAAAACAAAATTGTGATGGTTTTACTATACAAATCGTTTAGGTTTTGCTATACAATTTTTTTGACCAAATGCGTTTATTAATTGAAGTTTTGAGCTCTTTTAGTGTTTGAGCAGAAGCAGAATTCAAATATTTTGCAAGTAGCACAAAGAGTAATTTCAAGTAAACAAGACAGCATTTTAACAATGTAAACATTGACCTTTGTTATATTCTGGGCTGAAAAAATCAGTGATTTATATTCAAAATCTTAAACCTTTTCCCCGTAATATACACTGTTCTGAAATGAATATGATTTGTTATTTCTAGGAATACATGTGCTTAAGTTTTCAACATGCCAGAATTTTCATAAAATTGTTTTTGGAGCAAACAAAAAACCAAAAAAACATTTTGTTGTAATTTAAACTAATTTACATTTTATTAACTTTCTATATTTAGTTGTGTACTAAAGGTAAATATACAATGTATGATCGGACACTGCAAACATATGTTCAAAACCAATATCAGTTTTATGTTATGTTGGCACATTTTTGACAAACAAATAATCAAAGTAGGAAATAATCAACATTCAGTAACAGTACCACGATGCAATGTTAAACATACTATTTTGTAACTGTGCAGCCTGCATTGCGTCTGCATGACAGTTTCAGAAGTTGACACAAAAGTTTGTTTTTGATGTCAAAGATGACATAATAATTTGCAAATATTTCATAGTAGTCTGAAATTATCTGAGTATGACCATGACTAATCCAACAAACTTAACAGGACTACAGTATATTAAACTGTTACTTTAGTTAGGACATACCAGAGGAGACGGTAAATATTAACAAATTTCCAACACTTCGGGAAACGCAAACTAAAAGGGGATACTTCCTAAATTGTGTTAGAATCTGCAGTTGCTCTTAAGAATGTTGCTCAAAAAGAATGAGTAATATTATAACTTAGCAAATTATTATCAATGTTGTACAGTATGCTTACATTTAAAAAAACTAAGAATATCAATTATTAGGTAAGATTTTAGTAAGAATATTAATACTAAGGGCAATCTAACACGGGATTGATGCGGGCTGTGAATGTATGCTTTATATAATATATTTATGGAACTGCCATTTCCAGCATTCACTTGGATCAGTTTTTGTCTGCTGAAGTTCTGTAGTGTTATATAAAATTGATGTGGTCAACTGCTGGTAGGCCCTATGTCGCAAATTATTTTGTGGGGTGACTCATGATAGTACTGGTCTAGACTTAACTTCTAAGCAGGGACTATTTAGTTATTGGTCTGACTAAGGCATTCAATGGAATAGACTTCTAGGCCTTCATGGTATTTGAGGCATGGCCATGTTTTAGGCCTAGGCCTTATGTCTCTCTCATTCAGTTTCATGTGCCTACTCTGTACTCATCAATCATGAAAATGGATTTTTTACATAACAATTTTGTACGACTTTGCTAAGGTGGGTAACAAATTTGGGTCATACTACAGTAATAGGCCCTAGGCTAGTAGTATTAGGCCTTAGTATTAGACCTAACGTTAGTATGCCTACTGCCACTGACAGTGCCACTAAGGCTAGGACCTAAATATTTGGTGCATAAACAGATCGTTCTTTGGTAGCCTAAACCTAGTACCAGCAAATCCAAAATTGTGGATAACGGTAACAAGAATATCATTTGTTCATATCCGTAAGCTCTGTAAATAATCGTACAACCAAATTAGTTTTATTTTGCCTAATTCCGTCCTATGTCTCAATGCATTGCCATATTAAAAAAAACAGTGTTACAGAAAATCCACACCTTATCTCGTTAGGAAGAAAACTAGGTCCAAGAAGTGAGAATTTGATTTGGACTGGCATTTTTCCTGAGGATTTCATCCACTAAAAGTACTTAAAAGTGGCTTAAATTTGACGACACTAATAGTTCACTTTTTAAGAGCATATTGAGCCTAATAACAAGTTGTCTGCTATGAGGAATAGTGACTTACACAGATCAGAAAAACGAGTGACGAATCTTACCTTTTCAAAGATCATCACAAAATGGGCCATGAAAAATCGTTATTTTGGGAACTTTACCGAGAATGAAAATGCGCGGATCTCAATTTAACCCGAAATATAATGTCTTGTACGTCGTCTGATCTAGGCTGCTTTAGTGACGAACATTGAAACTGCATAAGTTAGAGCAGTTTGAATTATCCGGATTCATTCGGGAGTGATAGTTTTACAAACCACGAAATGCTCAATTCGAACTTCCGGGTCAAATCCTCAGAAATTAGTAATATCGCAGTAACGGTCATATAGCAAGGTCATGTTCCCAACTGTGTATACGCACAACGTAAAATGCGTACTATATAAAGCTGAGAGCAGTGTTTTTCGCTCATTCGTGCTTTGCAGCGTTTGTCAGAAGGATCTACGGTAAGTAACTGCCATGTATACTGCATATATTTAGTTGTCATATTTTGGTCAATTTAATTATCAGTTTCTATATTATCTTATATAATTTCGTTCTATCGCTATGTATTCTTGAACAAATGCATTTTGTTTTTTCTGAATTAAGAGGATATTTTCAGTGTGTTTTCAACAACAAGTGTTGTTGACGTGCAAACTGGCAGACGTAGAAATAAAAATAATCTACACAAAGGGCAAACTCGTGCATAATCTTTTTCTGTTACAATCAAAGGCTAACTCTATTATTAGCATTCATAATTATTGTTTGCATTAAGTCTTCACATGATTTTCTCGTATTTTGCACGTCATCAATTAATCAATGGCGTAATCTTTTGTTTGTATATGGTTGAATTAAACTAGATATTTTCAAGAATAACTTGTTTTTCCAAACCTTAAATAAATGATATGATGCTGAATGGCAAACATACGATAAAGATTAAAAAAAACCCAAGGTTGTAAGGTATTTTGCATTGATTTTGGGTTTTGCATTTCATTTCCAATTCCAATACAAAATGGCCGCCATCCTCACACATTCTGTACTATAATTGGGTCGTAATAATAAACTGATCGTTTTCATTTCAAATTTGAAAGCTCACTGTAGGCACATTGAAACTAATGTTGATACACCCAATTGCTCTTTTGATATTATTTCCACAGTCGCCATTCCACACCGTCTCTTTTAATACCCTGCATAAATTCCCCCATACAATCCTGGAGTACTCCATTTATTCTTATCGTATTCTTATCTTTATTCTCCATCCCTCCAATCTTAATACCAACCATATGAACCTCTGTACCCATGAGACACCTATCCATCCCTTTCCAAGGCTATTCAATTATATTCTGATATTCTTAAAGCTGCCATGCCAATCCTGGTTTCCCTGCATTTGAATCCAAACATCTCCATCGATGCCTTACCGCAGTGCCTTTATCCCTTCATCAATCACATTACAATCAATCCTTTCTACTCCCTTTTAAAATGTTATCTAGCCAGTCAACCTTCCAAATGACATCCATGCCCATATACATCCCTTCTTAACGTATTTTTACCTCATTTTGTCCGTCCATTCCACGCTCGGCTTTCCCAATTTCACCCATCCATTCCTGCCATATTAAATCTTCTCCCACCTGAAATGATTTGTCTCTCCTTCGCAACGCTTTTCATCTATGTCCCATTCCTAATTATAGAGAAGTATCCACCAACTACAATACATTCCTCCTTTCCCTATACCCAATATAGACAGCTGTGGTGTGGCTAGGGCCCTACGTGCCGAGGGCGAGTTGGCCCTGCGGGCCCCTATGGTAAATAGGTATAATGCTACAATTGTTCACAAGCCTTCTTATAGGACCGGGGCGGCTTCCCTCTGCCCCTCTTAGCTATGCCACTGATAAACGCCTCCGTTTCATCCCCTTTCTTGGGTCTGCTTGACATTTTCCTTATCACCCATTTGACCACTGACCACTGCTAACATTTTAAAAGCTGATAGAAGAATATATTGGGGCAAAGAATGCAACACAAAAGATTTGTATTGGAAAAAAGACAGCAAATCCTTTATGACATATAACTTTTTTTATCCCCGTACACACGTCATTACGATTTGCCAAATTATTCTAAAACAAAGGCTATCAGAGTGAATGTTATTTCATAACATGATGAAAATGGCGGTCAAATAATCTACCTACTGTGGTGTAGCGGTTATTATACCTGTCTACAGACCACGAGGCCCTGGGTTCAAGCCTGGGTTGGGTAGACACGCCAGTGCACCACAACTGGTTATCAAAGGCCGTGGACATTGACTTGGTTGTCGATGTTATGTCTGTCCGGGCGTCGTACCTGTGTTCTAGTCCGGGTCGTATTAAGCGTTTCGTGATAGCATTGTTACTATCATAACCGAATACGCAGGCGACGACACCGTCATTGTAATTGTGTGTTCACTCGTCGTCGTCGTCGTCGGCGGTCAAATTGTTTCCAAATTTTAAGGCTTAGAATGCAAACTTGCACAGGCTATGAAGTATGGGGCTAAAGAGTTAAATTCATAACAGCATTTTGAGACTCACATACATACGATTTGAAAGAGCATACATCTTGCGCTAAATTATCAATTTAGCGATATAATTCCAAATACAAATGTGACAACAGGGGAGAGACAGGAAGGAAAGGAATACCCTCCCTGCTCTGTAGCCATGACTGGCATATATGTGGATGACGGGGCCAACATTGGCTGACTGGAATTAGTGTTTAACTACAACTGTAAAAGATGCTCAATACACCCAAATTCGACTTTCTATAGGTTTTGTATGTAGTTACTCCAATAATATGATAGAAATGGCAGACATCTGTTTTTAGCTCAACATCTCTTTAAGGGGTTTTGAGTTTAAGCAAAGTTAGCCCAAAATCCAGATTTTCGTTCGGATACGTTCGGATTTGTATCAGCGTTTATCTAATCCTAAGCATTTATTCGACATTTTGTTGTGTTTTCATGTTTGCCTTACATAGATCAATCCATGGATGCAACAACACTTTGTATTAGTGCGTAGCTTTAAAGAATTTTGCAATCCAATTCTCACCCAAAATAACTCCAAAATTCGCTTTTCGCTCGGCGTGATCCGAATGAATTTAGCATATATAATAACATAAATAGACTCGGAAGGGCCAGCGAACAATTTCGAAAGAAAAACAACGTTGCTTTCATGTGCCAATTGGGTTACGTTATCCCGTTTTGGATTTCTCCCACACTATAGCCAAGTTGGGGTATAGAACTTGTAGTTGATAGCTCGTTTGGGCTGTAACTTGCGCATACAAACTAAAGCTTTAAAACTAAAATAGCCTGAATGGGCTATATATTCATATTCCGAAATTAAAGAACTCAAGTGTTAATAACCAGGGAGCTTAAAGTAACAGCTCCCTGCAGTAGCATTATCTGGTTCTTCACAATAACATTTTTTGTTTGCGTACAGCAAAAATAGTCCGATAATGCGTAAACTTACCTATCTGTGATGGGTTTCTTCAAGGGTCAAGTAAGTTTATCTTATATGAAAGAAAACTTTAAAAGAAATTGATAAAATCATTTGAGTTATATTTCGTATAATGATTGTCACTTGAAAATATACTTTTGTGGTACTATTATTGATTAATTGTAATTCATTAATGGCGATAATTAATTATTTGTTCAAAAAATGACTAATATATTAGCAATATGTAGAAATTTGCAATATGAGCAATATGAGGAAAATATACCATAGTTAAAAGCATGTAGCAAACATGTCAAATCCATCCTGATTTTATACATACAGGCTACAGTCTTTTGCTGTTAGTATGTCTGTTTATGATTTCAATTTCACTCAAAAGGAAACATTGTTTTTTTGAAATTTGCATCATATTGCTTAAGTTTTTGTAGGCTTACTTGGAATACAGTTTTCACATATTCAAACCATGGAGGTAGAAAGAAACCTCCATGTTCAAACGATATTTAAAGCTCCATTATGCAGTGAGGCAACTAGAGTCCTGGAGGCCCGTCGGAATTTTGGCGCTTTGCAGCGATGTCGGAACCGCGGCGGCAAAGTAAGGAGAGCAGGAGGTGCCCTTTTGAAGTTGATGGCGGACCGGGCAGGATGTGCCCTTTTAAAAGTTGAGGTCGTACCGGGCTGGAGGCGTCCTTTTAAAACTTATATAAAATTATTCTAGGTCATTCTTTAAGCTTAAAACAAATAGAATCCCACTCACTCACAAATATTGCATACTACATAAAAGTTGTTACATACATTTAGTATTTATTTGACAGAATTAAAGCATGTCATTTTTACCAGGGGCACCGAAACCGATGGATGTGGTGGGAGGGGGCATTAATTTTGTAAGCAGCGATTTTCAAAAGAAGCCTTTTACCTATTCGCCCGATAGGTAATTGTCCACATTGGTCCTGGCTCCCCAATCTCAAATTTACCTATAGCGGGGTTTTCCTACCAAAAGTGGGAGAAAGACAAAAGTGTATGTGGGGGTAGGGGAGGATGTGGAGGGGGAAGGGGGAATTACAAAATCACGCTCAAATACAACACATCACCATACAAAAGTATCCATTTTAACAAAAAATTAGGGTGGGGAAAGTACCCCATGCTCCCATCAAATCCCGCCTATGTTAAAACCTTATAAGTAGGAGCCATGGGGCGAGGAGGCAAGATTTCTTCACTTTTTAAAAAACTGATGCAAAAGTGCCCCGTTTTTAAATGAAGAGTGCCCATCAAGTACTGTCCAAGAAGCGCCTGAACTTTTAACTACCCACCAAAAAAAAAAAGAAGAAGTTTACTACCCACCCCAAAATATATGTTGAGCTACTACATCATTGATGTTCGAGTTTATTGTTTTGAGGGCTTTTAATGCAAATTGGAGTTTGTTGTACAGCATTTTTGGATTATTATGACAAAAACATAAAAGTAAATCGAAATTTCTTACAAAGACCTTTTTTCTATCTGGCGACAGGTAGTCTAATGCATTTTTCGTATGCATGTAATTCCAGTGCAAAGTACAAAATTTGTTTAAAATACCGCCATGACGTTGAATGTTAAAGGTTAGTTTTCCAAGCAAAATTTGTTTAAACTGTTGACTCTTCTGTTGGCGTGCTACGTAGTCAAACAGTAGGAACGACGCCTGTGTACATAACACTCATTAATTAAACTGTATACATGACACTCATGAATTAAAAAAGTTGAAGTTATGTTCCAGAAATTATGTTTTAAATCGGACAAGCGCAAAGAGACGATATCTGTATGTGGAAAACATGTAATACATTATGATTTCAAAAAAGTTTGTTTACAAATTGGTTAAATAGACTGATAGAATGACTGAAACTGTAGCACACGTACTGCTTGGACGAAATTAGAAATCGTGGTTACAACATATTCGTAAAAATGGCAACTCCTGGTCAGACTGTCCGTGAATGCTGGCTTTAGTCCAAAGGTCTCAGTCGTTGTTGATATTTATTATCTCATCACCCACATATACATGTATGTTGGGGGATGAGATATTGTAGTGACTTTCATGTATAGAGGGATTTCATCACGTGACTCTAACTCAACTGGACTCCGAGGGCAGCGGCGTCGTTGCGTTTCACGCGTCTTCACAAAGCTCAGTCACATCACACGTACAACAAACATATTAGATGCTAACCTACCAGTGCCTGTTCAGCGAATTTGACTGATTGCAATTTTTTACTTGCTTCCGAGTTTTCTTCATAGTTTCCTTAAGCAAGTTATATTTTCACCGGGTATACGAAGAGGAACTTTAACGTTAACGCCATCTGGTTGTTCGTTATACTCAGACAAAGCCTACTTACCTGATATAAAGTGCTCGCTGTAAATTTTAGTGTGTAAGGCCTACCGTAGCTTAAAAGCCGTTGCGTCGTACAGCAGAAACCCACTTTGAACGTCGATCAGGATCAGATGGAAATCGAGAAAACATCTTTTTATTCCCCCGCACACATTTATTAGTGCAACCAACGGCACAGCAAGATTCCGGCATACTTATCTTACAAAAATAATCTTATATAACAACATGCAAACGTATGTAAGTCTGATTAAGTGTACAGCAGACGACAGTGGTTTTGACCGACAAAATGGCAATGTAAACAAAGTCACGTGACCTAGTGATGTCAGCTGAAACCCCTAATAGACAGATTTCATCACGCGACTTTAATTCAACTGGAAGCCATTTTGCAGGGGGAGCTTTGCGCGTTGAGTATTTCACGCGTCTGATCTTCACACAGCTCAGTCACATCACACGTAAAACAAACATATTCGATCTAAAACACGCGCTAGCACGCGCTGGTGATGAAAGCACGCACTGGGCATGTAAATCACGTGCTGTGCTTATAAGTGCGCTGGTTTAAATGAACTGGCCAGATGAATTAATTTTTGTAATATAAAATGTTATTTTAAAGACAATTTTACCCTCCAAGTACTTCAAGTAATCTTAATCAGTGGATTCTAAACACGTCTCTTGGTAAGTGCAACCAACGGCACAGCAAGATTCCGGCATACTACTTACAAAAGTAATCAAACGTGTGTAAGTGTACAGCAGACGGCATTCTCTCGTACAAAATGGCAATGTAAACAAAGTCATGTGACCTCATGACGTCAACTGAAACATCCTTATAGGCAAATAACTGCCTATGCCTCCTACACGACAAAGCCACCGCTGAAGAACTCATATTAGAGGTTAGGGGACAGAAGTTTTTGGAATGGAACAAAATTGGGTGATTTTTTGTCTGTCCGTGTGTGTGTGTGTGTGTGTGTGTGTGTGTGTGTGTGTGTGTGCATGTGTGTGTATGCAACAATTGATTTTGTGTCGCTTATAACTCAAAAACTGTAATACCCACATGAACCAAAATTGGTGGACGGGTACCCCTGGCACGGAACTTTTGTCTCCAAGGTTTTGGGGAACAAAAGTCACAGATCAAATGAAACAAGTTTATGGTGATGGCTGTATCTCTTGGAGGAATTACTTGGTATCTTTACAAATTACATAGGTGGGTAGGGTTTAATATTTTAACAAAAAAATAAGAATAATTTGAGGTCAAAAGTTAATTGGTCAAAGGTCAAATAAGTGCTCTTTATGCAAACTTTTGCGCCATTAAAAAGTACAAGACCTATACCAACCCTATGTTGTACCATAATACCTGGTAAATGAATTTGTTTCCCGTAGACCTGAAGTCAAAGGTTAAAGGTCATAGAGCTATTGACAACTTTTCACCATTTTCCCCTGTGATTATAAAATGGTAAGTGTGACATCACTGACGTGAGCATGAATGGTGTCATACAGTAGGGTACGATGAATGTAAAAAACTTCAGATGTTGTTTCAGTGATTAGGATTAGAGGTCAAATATGTAATTTTAGGGGGTAATTATCTACTAATTTGTACATTTCTGTGCCAATCCTATGTTTGCATCATGATACTGTGGTACATGAACTTGTGTCACGTAAATTCTGGGGTCAAAAGGTCAAAGGTTACGTCAAATTAACGAAGTTTATGGTGATGGCTGTATCTTTTGAAGGAATTACTTGGTATCTTTACAAATTGCATAGGTGGGTGGGGTTTAACATTCTAACAAAAAATAAATAATTGGAGGTCAAAATGTTATAGGTCATGGTTCAAAGGTCAAATAAGTTAATTTTATGCAAACTTTTGCGCCTTTTTAAACTCAAAAAGTGCAAGACTTATACCAACCGTATGTTGTAATATAATACCTTGGTACATTAATTTGTGTCTCGTAGACTGTGGGGTCAAAAGGTCAAAGGTCACAGAGCTATTGACCACTTTTCACCATTTTCCCTATAGTTATGAAATGGTAAGTGTGACGTGGGCATGAATGGTGTCGTACAGTAGGATACGATAAATGTGAAAAAATTAAGATGTTGTTTCAGTTATTAGAGTCAAGGGTCGGGGGTAGCTAAGGTCATAGAGCTGGTGACCCTTTTTAACCATTTCCCCCTCTAGTTATTATTATAATCAATTCTTCGCTGTACTTTTTTGTTTTCTTGTTTTCAACAATGTGATTGGCTAAGAGAGGACACATCCCTAATTTGCATAATCATTATCCCGTGATATATGGACGTTGTCAAGTTGGAGAAATAAATAAACATACATCGAAGTTGCCAGGAATAATAATGAATAATCAAAAAATCAATCATTTGTTAAGTAATGATTTTGAAGTTGAATAATCAATTTTGTCTTAAAAAAAATCTTTAAACCTATCATCTATTTGTATAAAACATTAAACACCTTGGAAATCATGTACAAATAATTTACTTTAGAGAAATGAATTACTTGCGTATAACGATTTGAAAGGGAAAAATTATGTGCATATAAATAAAACATAAAGATATTATTTATGTAAAAATGGCTGTTCTTTTTAGTAATTGCTACCAAATAATGTGTGAAATTTGAATACTCTCTAAGAATGATAATATTTGTTTTTGTTAAGACATTCTTTTTTGGTCATATCATGTTTTCTTGTGATTACTTAAAGGCCATCTATCGTAATTAAAATGTGGCGGCGTACAATTTATTCCAAAACGATACTGATTGGCCTATCAATGTAAGTGCACACTGTACCATTGTGTTTCGACCAATCAAAATACAGGAATTGAGCTTTATTTCCCTCGTGCTTTAGAGACAACTACTGGCCTTTAACACAAAACACACTTATTTAGCATACAACGTTAATACTTTTTTGACACTTGGCGACCCATAGGTGACTCGGAGGGGCATTTTGTAACTTTCAAGAATAAATTTATAACATGTATTCCTTGCCAAACCATTACCTTTTACAAATTATGTGCAAACATTCGCTCTATGCATTTATTACAAGAAACTCCGACAATCCTGAACAAGTACTTGGCACTTGCTCAATGTTGCAGAGATATTACGAAAAACAGTTTGTTTTGAAAATGCATTCCAACATTTAATATAAGGGTGGAAGGGAAAGTGCAAAAACTTTGTCCTTTACTGTAGCAAATTTTCACAAGATTCGAAAATTACATGACATCCCCTCTATTACCACTACCATCTCACCCAGCTTTAGCAGTTAACCTCGGGAATTATATGGTCTGGGTCAACCTCCTGAGATTATCTGCTCATAAGAAAAAGCTGTGAGTATCAGTGAGTACAATACATTATCATTATGATCACCATACTACATAGGACGATAAGGTGCAAATGGTAATAAGTAAAAATCCAAAAGAAAACAAGAAAAGACTGGACCTGGGGTTTTTTTCTTTCAATTTTCAATCTGTACAAAGACAAATAGACCTTCTCAACAAGGCACTGCCCATGCATGGGTAATTTCGTGTCTGAAACAGCACCAAAAGATAAGGGATATCATTTGTGTGATCTAGGGTGGGTAGTCAACGAGGTTACAAAATTTGAGAAATTGATAACAAATTGTTGTTCCTTCTTCAATATTACACTTCTAATTGAAAATACACCAAGATAGAGTCCAAAGAGCAGAGGCCCACCGGTGCACTAGGAAAATTCCAGGTAGGCTGGGCAAGGATGCATGAATAATTACAAGATCAAAACCCTATACTTCATTTGTGACTTATAACAGTAAAGGTAATACAGTATACGTCGGTTGGTGTGGGTAAACATTACATTACGCCTTCATTTGGACACTGTATCTTAAAAGGGATAGGTCTTGTAGCTTATTTGATAGGCGTCGACATAATTATCAACGCTCTCAGGCACAGGATGTTCTAGTTTTTATACGCTACAAAACTCTGAAATTACCTCCAGGAAGGGATAAATACATAGAGCGTTGGGGGGATTTTTCCCTCGACACACAGAAAGTACACTTTCTTCCCCTCTTCCATTTGCATGTGTAAGTCGAGCTGCAACATTTTGAATTTGTATAAAATTTGGACAAATGGACAAAATTCTAGAAAGATTCCAGAGGTAAAACACCTGGAAACACTACTATCTTATCATTGGAGGAGAGAGTTACAGACTATTTTAGCTAAAAAAGAAAGTATCAGCGCAAAAGTAAAAAAAATATTTGATTTCATTGCGAAAGTGGGCAGATTGATAATCTTTTTTTGTTCATAAGTATCGACCTGTAGATGAATGAAGCTGGTGTTTGCAGGTCCAAAGCAAATATTATTTTAGGATTTATATACAATCTAAATATATTTTTACTGCAATTTTTTTTTCCTATTGTGTCATTTGCATGGTGTCAAAAGCAGTTTACAAAGTTTGAAATATATCTTACAGGGTTGTCAATTGATAGTAGGCACTATTAGCATAGAGCTCGAGGAATCGTTCCCCTTTGCGAATGTGTGTGCCCCGTCCATGCCGTCCCCGCTGTTGCGTGAATTCGAAGGAAACAATTAGGAAGGGAATATTGAAAGTTTGCCCAGTGTCCTTTCTTGAAGCGTTGTACCCGTTTTCTGGAAGCGTTGTACCCCCTTTCTGGAAGTGTTGTGCCCCCTTTCAAACACTTCCTGACTACGGGCCTGCATGATAGGTACGAGTTTGAGTGCGAATTGACGAAGACCGTCGCTGAAGTGCTCTAGAGAAACATGGCCTATTTAAAATCCAGAAATTGGAAAGATGCATGGCCGGTAAAAAAACACATGATTTCATTATATTTCCTTATGATACATTCAACCATTTTAAGAATAGATGCAAAGTGTGTGATAATGTGGCATGAACGTTCATACAAACCCTTTGCTTTCTTATAGATCTCTCAATTTTTCCTGCTTCCCTTTGTGTTTGAAGGAGGGAGAAGTGAAAACTCAGGACCAGGTATGGCTTCTTCGTCCCTCTTCTCCGTATGTGTGAATCTTTTCATACAATGAACTTACCTAAACATAGCGAACAGAGAACAATAAGAGAACAATTCGTATTTCTTCTTACTACTAAATTGAGCTTTTTTATTTTCTTTCTGCTCATGAATCGAAAGAACACTTTCGAATAAAGATAGATACTCTTACCTGTACAAAATACCACTTCTACTACTACTACTACTACTACTACTACTACTACTACTACTACTACTACTACTACTACTACTACTACTACTACTACTGCTGCTGCTGCTGCTGCTGCTGCTACTGCTGATGCTGCTGCTGCTGCTGCTGCTGCTGCTGCTGCTGCTGCTGCTGCTGCTGCTGCTGCTGCTGCTGCTGCTGCTGCTGCTGCTGCTGCTGCTGCTGCTGCTGCTGCTGCTGCTGCTGCTGCTGCTGCTGCTGCTGCTGCTGCTGCTGCTGCTGCTGCTGCTGCTGCTGCTGCTGCTGCTGCTGCTGCTGCTGCTGCTGCTGCTGCTGCTGCTGCTGCTGCTGCTGGTGTACCTGTTATGCTGCTGCTGCTGCTACTGCTGCTACTGCTGCTACTGCTGCTACTGCTACTACTACTGTTAACTGCTGCTACTACTGCTACTAACTACTACTACTACTTACTACTACTACTACTACTGCTACTGCTACTACTACAACTACAGTACTACTACTGGCTAATAGTGGAGCAGAATTGTTGTTATTTAGTGTTGAAAGTCCAATGGCTGTCATTTATGGTATTTCATACTCGTTAATGATAGTGTCTGAATAAGCTAGTGGATCCTTAAACTTAAAAATCATTTGAAGTAGTCAGATAGATACCGTTTTGTTTTTCAATCACAGCTGATGCCCTTCTTGTGCGGGAACCAAGAGTCAGATTGATGGGTGAATCAAGGTAGCTATCACCCATAGCCAGACAGTATAGATTGCTAAATGTGTTGTGCCGTATTTTTCTACATTGTGAATTACCTCCGCAATATCTAATTTATGTTCGTATAGTTAAGCATTACAGACAATAATTGTTGTGCAAATTGTTAATGGTTGTGTCAAATAGTATTGTTAGTGTTACAGAATCATTTGGAATATTCATAGGCGTAGGAACATGTTCTTCATTGGGGGCACAAAGATATGCTACAACACTAGTTCAATGGTAAAAAATTGACTTACCATGTAGGTCATTGCAACATTGGGGCCACATGCCTCCTGTGCCCCCGGTTCCTATGCCTATGATTTGATAAGCCTTTGACGTTTCAACACTAATGTGTGATTGTAAAAATTGAGTTTTGTCTTGCCATGCAGACTGATAATCTATGTAATTTTAATGTCATTTATTACAAACGGTGTAATGCTCCTTGTTATTCATATTTTTGTTATCCGCACAGTTGATTGTCATCTGCAGTGTTGAATGTAATTGTGATTTAACTCCCATCTGAAATGTTGATCATTCTTTAGCCGTAGCATTGTTTCTCTGAACATTAAATCCGGGATATTAAAAAGGCATAATTTTCACGCGAAACTATACTACACGTTGCACATTGCGCATATTACTACGACACAACGACGGGTTGTAAAAAGGTCATATAGTTTCCATCAACATAGGGAAAAAACCTGCTATTTGGATTATTTTGGTGCTCGATTTATCTCATTCTATTCCTATCGTATTTTTTTCAACTTATTTTGGGTGTTTTACTAGTAGACTCTAAATAGTGATAAAAATACTCAACTTCCCAAAATTGATCATTTCGGCACGTCGCTTCTAGTAAATAGGTTAAACCAGGTGTTTATCTCATTATCTAGTTATAGTAAGAGTGCGGTATGATCTGATGAAGCAAGCTTGCACCGCAAAAAGAACCCCAAATCGGGCAGTCCTTTTGTTGCTAGTGTTTGACATGTTTTTCTTCAAAATGAATTGAATGTCTCTATGGCATGAATTGAACAAAGGTTGCGAATCTTTGAGCCCGAAATACAAGAATATACACGATTTGTATCTTGAAAAGTGAATAGGTTTCAACATCATAATTTATCAGAATATGAAAGAACTATCCCAGTACTTGTGCAAGATGCCAACATAACTCATATGTCATGAGTTGTCAGAGAAAACCATGCCCTTTTTTGCAAATTTTCAAAGGTGGTACGGTCAACACGTCGAATAAACTCACTCTAAATTTAGCACTCAGAGTCCTGTGGAGGAACGCAGGGTTAGAATTCATCCAAATCAATTGAGTACTATTAGTTATTGATAAATTAAATAATGTTGCCCCTTTATATATTTATTATCATTTCCAATAGTGAAAAAGCAAATCGGTCTTTGGCGTCTGAATATAAGGTAAGTTCTAACACAAAGAAGGCTTGAACCTTTCGGCAGCCTTTTTAACTATTTCCACAATAAATAAATATATATATCCCTGCATGGTGATCATGATCTACGCATATCAAACTGATATAGTTAAAATGTTCAATGATGCAGTGTGTTCTTCGTGGGCAGACTGATATATAGAAATCTACTGATCCAGGTATAGTAACCGGCGTCTTAGACTACTAGGCCTAGTCAGCAAGTAGAATAAAGAAAATTAGGGTTATATACTTAATAGGGAAAATCGAATTTCGGACCGGCACTTTGGATCGGTGGACCATACGGCCAGTCCTCTCCTGGTATTTATTTCAGATCATTGTTACACATTTTGAAAAGAATGAAAAGTATACTCTAATAATATGTTTTTTCCTTAAACAGTTAAAGAGAGCATGAAGGGCTATAGTCATTAACCAGTGTTTATCATTATGATTTACTAAAGATAGAACCAAGTTACTACGATTACTACTTCCTAGGTTTTACCAATATTTTCAGCATTGTCTTTAAATATAGCGACAAAACTTTTTACAGGTAAAATAAGGGACACGTGTACAAAGTGTAAACCCTTTGAAAATTGCCTTTACTCTTGAACTTTTCTTTTGCCAATGTCGCACATGCAAATTTCTGTTTCACATGCTGCTATCCAACAAGTGGTACCAGTATTTGATCCCTTCTGTCACCCACAAGGCCTACTGGTAAAATGTATTTAAAAAACAGCTTCAATAATAAAGTATATGTTAATACAAGTTGTACTGACAATTTAGGTCTAAATTTTCTTGGATTTTTTTTTTTTTATTCTTGCATGAAATCTTGGTTGCTGTTCATCATATCCACTTTTCATGTATCGTTGATTTATTTCTCCTCCAACGATATATGATTGCTCTAGCCCAGAATTGAACAAACAAATAAGAGTTTTTTTTTTCTTTCTACAATCGCTTTTTTAAGATATTCAACGATTCCGTCCATGGCCATATAGAAATTCATCCTCTTCTTGTCAGCATCATTAATACCGTTCAATTCCAGCGACTTCGGTTCATCAAGCAGCTTGGACTGTGCTACTTTGTTTATCCAGGAGCTTCACATAATAGATTTGAACATTCAATAGGGTGAGTGCATAATTAGCAAAGGTTGCATACCATACGTCCTATTTCGTCTTACAAGTTAGAATTTCAAATTCATGTTTAATCAACTACCTGTGTTCTTTTGTTGAGAAAGTTAGGGAATCGGATTATGGCATCTCAGCCGGTATAACAGGAAATTCTATTTCCTAGGAAATTCTGTCCCCCTATACTACGGTGGCTCGTTGGGGTCATCGTAATAATGTTTTTCAATAATATTTTTTCCAGTAAGATTTTTTTCTTTTTCATTTTCCCTTTTTGCTTTGTTTTTTCCACTTTTTCCGACATTTTTGTATACAGGAAAAACGCGTGTCTCACGTAAGAGCGTGTTACAGACCGTGGGAGCTTATGGCATGTCAGCTGATGCTCATCCAGAAAAGACTGCTCTTTCAAGAGACGAATTGCTATCGCTTTACTTTCGGCTAGGCAGTTAGGGAACTCCATTACTGAAATCTTGTTCCGTTTACTCCAAACCTTCATTCATGAAGAACTTGCTATTATGTAGACCGAATATGACGAGTTATAGGTTTAAAGTTTAATAAAATTTGTTTTGGTTCCGGTGACACTGAGCAGCTTGGGGAAGAGCATGGGGAAATGAAAAATGACATAGGGGCAATAGAGGGCGCTAAGGAAGAATATATGCACCCTTTTGCCTTTTTGAAAATAAACATTATTCATGTAATATGAAGAAAACATAATAATTTTGCTAGAAATTCTCCATCCCTGTTCCCCCCGTGATGGTTGTATATGTTGGGCCCCATAAAATAAACTCTCCTTCTTCTGCCTTCCCATCAAAATATATTCAGAGCAAAAATGTACCTGATTATTTGATATGACATATTTTTTCCGCATACTGACACAGCTACTGCTCTCTTTGCCCGTACCAGGAAATTTCTGGTGCCGCCATAACTGGAAAAGTTTATTTCTTCGACGAAACAACAATTAAATTAAAAATTTGTACCTACTTTTCCTCTGTGTCATCAGTGACATTTTCCACAATATTACCAACACCATTCGTTTATAAGCTGTGGATTGCATTCTTTATACCACAATATATTCCCTTTTGACTGCTCCTCCTCCCAAAAACGACATTACCATTCTTCTCAATTGATTCCACAAATGATATATGGCATTTAATTACAGTAAATGTGCAGTGATCAGTATCACCCGCAATAGACATTTCTTATAAATAGCTCGAAGGAAACCATCCCTCTGACCACCCCGTACCACACCCTTCAAATACCCACGCCAATGGCATAACCCATAATCTAAGATTTAGCTCTCACATTGCTAGTATTGTCAACAAAGGCACAAAAAGTCTCAGCATGATTCATATGAATCTTCGCTAAATTTACTCTTCCTCAAAATTGACTACTGACACCTCCATTGTTCGCCCTTTACTTGAATATACGCTTCCACTTTCTGGGACCCTTGTACATTGTCTAATAGAAAACGTCCAAAATAGAGTCATTCGTTTCAGCTGCAACAATTATGACTGGGGACAAAGTATAATTGTCCAACAAACTTCATTCAACCTTCAAGACCTGCAGAATTGCATAGCAAATGCTTGATCAGTTATAGTTTATAAGATTATCCACAACATTATTGAAATTCAAATTATTCCCTATTTAAATCCCACCCACACTTGTACCTATACGCCTAAAGGAAACACACAACCTCAAAAGGTGTTCTCCATTGACTAACACTTTAAATATTCTTTTTCCCATTTCACAGCATGTAACAACCTGCATGAACGGTTATTATCTTGCCCCTCCTATACTTCTAGTTCATTTTTCCACTTTTTGCTTTAGCTTATACTCTTTTTGTTTTATTATTTGTTTTTATTCCTACTCCTTTGCACGAACTTCTGCCATTCTAGCTGTCTAGGTAGTTCTTCGAACAATAGTAGACAAAGTCAAAACAACATTCATAAAATTAGATTAAAAATATCGATCGCCGTAATGAGTCACTGTAAAATAAGGGTGCCGAATTTCCGAAGAAATGTAGTCCGGCCGGACCGAATTTCCGGGGATCAGTATTTCCTGCTACACTGGACGACTAATTAAAATATAAGTGGGTGCATAGATTGTGGGTAGGTGAGTGGAAATGGATTGTACTTGGCCCGTAGGTTTTTCAGAAGAGCAATTTGGTCCAAGAGGAATGCTTAATGAGGTTCTTTAAGTAAGTAGAAATAATGTTGGGGATGCCTTAGGTATGTGGGTGAGGTTGATAAAGTAGGTAGTTGTAGCCGAATGGTTTAGGGGAAGCCCAGAAAACACAAAACATTTTTGTAACTTTTTGTTGTTATAATGTTTTAATAATATCAAAATGTGGTGTCATAAAAACATTATTATAACATTTTTCATATAATATTGTTTTTGTTATATCATTTTAATGTTTTTAGAAACTATTAATGTTATAAAGACATTTTTTATGACACCACGAAATGATATTGTAAAAACATTTTCACAATTTTGAAAAAACATGTTTTCATGATGTTTTTACAACATTATCAGATTATTGTGTTTGCTGGGAGTGTGAAAGTGGTGGGCTACAATTGTAGTATATTTCTTATTTATAAAGATTGATTGGCATAGTACTTTTCATGGGCTGGGAATATGTTTTCTTGGTTTGCAGTGGCATTTTGTTTGTGAAACCTATACATTTTGATGCAAACCAGGTGTTGCACTTGTGGTCTGTGACATAACAGTAACACTAAAAGGTATGGAATTGAGCCTGGTGTTCGATATAAAGGCGCATGAACTTACAAGGGTAACATTAGCTACATTGCTTTCAAATCTTTGGTCCAAAATATCAACTGTTAGGATTTCCTTTTAGCATATTCTGTTGGAAAAATTCAACTTAGTCTCGACAGATCTAACACTAGAATATCTCACTCCTCCATTTCTGCCCTTTACCTGGTCCAATTAGGCCTATGTATCCCACCCACATTTAAATCACTTCTTCCTCAAGCATTACCAATACCACACACCAAATTAAATCATCAGTTCTTAGTTATGTTGCTGCCATTCAATTCACCCTAAAACAATTCCACCCCTCCATTTATGCTTACCACGATTGCAATATGTCCCGAATTCTAATCACTTCTGTCTTAAGCAGTAAAATAAGAACACACCAGATTTTATCTTAAATCCAGTCACTACTTCTTGGGATATGTTGAAGACAAACAAACAAAAATACAAAGCAAACAATTAAGTAACAAACAGACAAACAAACGCACGCGAAAATATAACCCCCATTTAACTCCTTTGGAAGCGGTAAAGATCAAATCATATATCATTGTATTTACAACCAAACGATATTAAGTGAAAATTAGTATTACTATAGAAAGGTTTTTGCAATGATTGAAGGGACTTTTTTTTATTTTATAGAAAACTACTGAAAGCCTATGTTGCAATCCCCTAAGGAACCAAAACACAAACACGACTTCACATAAAGATTATACACAGAAAAAATTAATGACAAAGTTTTGAGGTACAAAGTTGGAACCTATAAGCGGAAAAGTTTAAATGGGTTGCATTTGTGTAGTCATGAGTGTAATTGTTTGGGGAAAAGTGTTGGGAAGCGTTTTGGGAAGCGTTTCATGAAATATTATATCATTATTCTATTATATTATATTAGTATTTATTATTCTTTTAACTTGTCTAGAGTTAGTTATCTAGCTGGAAAGTTGACCCGGATATTGCGCAGAAATCAACCTAGCCTAAAAATTACTGATTTGGATATCCTATGTGTAGAGATAGCTGGATTGTGCCATGACATGGGTGAGAGTGCATTTCATTTTAAAGTGCCATAGTGCCCTTTTAAATAGTTTGTTTAAATTTTAGCATTGTATACTAATCATAGTCTTTCTTTAATTCAATTTTAGGGCAATTAATTGTTTTAGAAGTCTTTTTTTTTAGAATATTACAACATACAATTCATCTGACAAAAATATGCTTTGTCTAATTTGTCATTTTGTATAGCATATAAAGCCCTCTTTCATCCCACCTGTAAAGTTCTCACATACTGATTGACATAAGAACATAATCACAACGGCTCTTTCTAACATGATGCAAAAGAGGTTATCAACGTTAAGTAAAAATGTGCATCAATCATTTCTAGTGTGGTCAGTTCATATCTAAAGGGCTTGAATAATTAACGGATTACCCTAAGTGAAAGGTCAAAAAGTCAACCAAAGTTCAATGATATTGAAGTCTTTGTTGACAAAAAGAGAATTGACCCCCATCCTCCTTCCCTGCCTCCTTTCCAAAAAAAAAACCAATGGGCGAAGGGATGCAAACGTTTCGTAAAATAGCTTCAATGGGTTTTTCGGTTTATTCTTTGTAATGAACTTTTCAACCGGTAGAAAAAAATTGAACTTATGTGAAAACACAGTGACATCCGGTTTAGTTTTATTTATCTTACAACAAAAAATTAAGTAATTAGCATGCATTAAAAAGATGTTGAGAAGTACACCTTAGTGGTGTATCCGAAAAAAACACATGAGCGGCAAATATCAAACTTAATCTTTACAAGCATTGTTCCAAAGATTTCGAACATAGGCGCACCTCCAGAATAAATGGTCAGTGGTTTCACTGTCAAATCCACCCAATGTACAAACTGAGGAGTAACTCAAATTAATCTTGTGTAGATAAGCGTTAACACCAATCATTATGTGTAAGACACGAAATTAAAAATACTGGAGTTTTGTTTCTCTCACGGCACAAAATGGAGGTTTAAAAACAATTTTCCAATCCGCAGGTGCATTTACATTCCCCTACTCCCACTTATGCACAGGTTTAGGCAAAAATAATACTACAAGAAGTATTTATAAACGTGACGTGTTGGCTTGCAGGAGTAGAAAATGTTATTAAACGTTTTATGTTATTATCAACAGGCCGGAAGGGAAGTTATCTGTCCACGATTTCGGATTTGCATCTATTATGCCAAAATAATAAGAGGGGAAAATTAAACAATTAAACAATTCTAATATTTTCGCCAATATATCTCCCTTTAATAAAGCCAGTTAGACTGATTATTTTAGAAATTACATTTTTGATCCTGGAAGCAAATGTTTAAGCTGCGATTTTGTAATCAATATTTAGTAACGCAATAGGGCGTCAGTTTTTCAAATATATGGGGTCTTTGTTATTTCTTAGGAATTAAACTTAATTGCCCTGGTCATCAGAAACAAAGCCATTTTGAAAAGAAAAGTTAAATAAGTTAACTGCCAATTCACCGATCTCACTCCCAAAAAAAAATGTAATATTTGACGGGGATACCATGAGCCAGGTTACTTATTATATAGGTATACAGACCGTCTGATAGTATTTCTTTTATTTGCTTGGCCCCATACTGTGCATGAATTGTGCATATGACCGCGAATCCTCCAGTATTTCATTGGCCGATAAGATTTCCCCATTATTTGATTGGCTCTATATGGACACGTGAATTTTGGCCATAAAACATTATCTAAATTAGTTTTTAGGATATTGCCGATTCAAATTTCAAAATTTCTGTCTAACTTGAACCATTTGTTATAAGGGAAAAAGTGCTGAAAGTGTTTCAATGCTGGTATCTTTTCATAATAATGAAAGTATCTTTTGAAACTTCTTAAACGGAAAGACACATATATGTCCTTAGCGTGAAGAAATCAATTCCATTAAAAATACCGTAAAAACCGCAATATTCATGGGAAATGTAATAATTAATCTGCCCCAAATAATGTACAGCAGTTAACAGCAGTTTTTTTAATAGTGTTTTAAAATCTATTTAGACATTGCTAGCCATATGAACTCTGTACATACATGTTGTTTAAATATAGTTTATTATATTTCTTCACTTCATCCAGGACATGGCCCTTTTTCCCACCTCTTTGATCAAATGTTTTTACCACAAGTTGGCCAGAAGGTAAAGGTAGGTGCATTGCAGATTGATGTGTATTTCGCGTACAGGTATGATCATTGTATTTGCGACACAAACTTACCTTATCTCTTATGAGTTTTGGATTTCGTATTGATATTTACCCCCAACACCGTTTTTTGCCTTGTCATTGTATCATTGAATTAAGAATGTAGATAAGGAGTCAGGACATTTTCTTTTAACTGTCTATGTTCAAAATCCCATTGAATTGCAATAGCTCAAAATAATCAGTTTTTTCCTGGAGTACTTGGGGTACAAGGTGATCTTCTTCATAACTTAACTTCAACATGCTATGCCCTCAAAATATCATGCCATTCATTTCGCATACATTAAAAAAAATTATGCGAACAAAATTAGCTTTTTACAATTATTCTACGATTATTCTGCTCAGATTGTATGTATGTACATTTATATAATGTCTTTTCTAAGGTTGCAAAGCACTCGAGGAAGTTGCAAAACAAGATAACAAAAAGAAAGGAAGTAAAGAATACTATTATGTTGAAGTGTAGAAGGAAAAAAAAAGATTTTATCAGTCTTTTAACTTTGCCCAGTAGACAGATAGTGATACCATAACGCATGTCCCAAGGACAGAAGGGAAGAAACTGCAAACAATTAGAAAAATTGCAAAAAAAGGCACAGGAGCCATGGACAGTGTAGGTGCGCCATTCAACTAAGAAGATTTCTAAGGAGGAGTACGCTAGGTGTTCTTTTAAAGCTACTACCTGCTACGAGCTTCGTGTTCTGAAAAAACAAGAAATAAGGTTCTTAATTTTTCTGATGGTTTAAACTAACAACAAGGGTGTTAACAATTTGACTTCTTGACCTTTTAATGTAAATGTTGATGAATGTTGGTCATACATGTCATAGTTTTCCAGAAATAAATCGACAGCTTCTTTTAGGGTGTCGATACTGATCTGATCCAGTAAAACATAAACTTGATTTATATATTTTCCCCCGCTACTTTTCTCTTATGTCAATGCCAATTTTGTTAATAAGTAAAGAAATTTGATTATCTGGTTTCTTAATTCAGCACGAGGAGCTCTCGGTGAAAATGTTTCAGTATATGTTGGATATGAATGAGCATCTGAAAGATAGATTTGAGAAGTTTGAGCTTGGTCATGATGATATCACGTTCATTAAGGAGCAGATTGAAGGGATACCTGAATCAACGGGCGTAAGTAGATTTTTAACTGTTGAAGATATATACAGACAAATCTGCCTCCATAGTTAACACGTCCTTCAGGTTAGTACAAAGAGAAGAAGAAGTTTTCCAAGAGAGGTCAAGCAAAGAGTGGAGGAAGAGAAGGAAATGTTAAGTGGAAAAAAACTAAGCAAACTTTTATGAAGTTAGGTAACTTTATAAACGCTTGAACGAATGAAGGCACTTGGCATTAGAATGTTGAGACCTGCATGTCATTGCCACAAAGTTTTTCAACCATTCAAACTGTCAAATTATATGCTTTAAAGCCTTTAAGGGTGATTTAAATCTCGTAGATATATTGTAATAACACACTTTTTTCATGTTTTTCCTTAGTTCTATGTGATATGCACATCACACGTAGGAATTTCTCCTGATATGCCATGTAAAAGCTGTACACATTTTGCGTAATACCTTGCAATGGAATATTTTGCTAGCCAGAAATATAACCATGAAGACTTTCCTTTATTCATTGTCTTAGATATTGTGAATACAAATTTATTTGCCCAATCGAAAGTTGTGCGTGTGTGTGTGTCTTGTGTGGGGGAGGGGTGGGAGTTGTCAAAAAAAAAATCACCAAAAATACAACAGATTTTCATATAAAAGATTTAAATATGGAACAAAGTGGGGCAAATTCCACCCTTGCACCCACAAATCCTGCATATGGTGACGTAAGTTGACCACAATGCAAGCACAATGTGCGTTTTGTATGGAATGTGAAATTTCCGAATGAAAATTGTTACAATAGGTCAAAAATCGCTGATTATTTTTTATTGTGATGGTTTTTAACTTTCTAGGAGGTTGAAGCTTTGCTCTACAATAACAATGAGAAACATAAAGTTTCAACGGGGAAGGTGCGATGGAAGATGTTTAATCTGGGAAGGGGGCACATGATCTGAGGGGAACTTTCCAGCTGTCGTATTTTCAAAGCATGTAGCACAGCAGTATATCTTTATAGGGTCAACTGATCAACCCTCCCACCCCCTCCATCCCACCGGACAATTTCTAAACTTTTATCGCTCCAAAAAATTACTGGTGACCCATTTACCCTTTCTTTTTAATTTACATCTTCAAAAATTCAACATATTTTGGTCCAGAATTCGGTAAGATTTTATACTAAAATCTATAAATATTGGAAAATTTATAGATCATAAGTCTTGAAATTGGAAGGGCTTAGACTTATAGCTTGCACATGTGGCGTTGGAACCGGGGGACGCTTTGCCCTCAATAATTTTATTTTAGGGGAGTTACCATCCCCCCTCCTCTCAATAATGGTCTGAGGAATTGACTTTAAAAAGTCACATCTTTTTTCTTTCTTTTTTCATTTCAGGGGATAATTTTCAAGAATTTTCCTACATTTTTGTAAAATTTCCTTCAATTTTCGAGAAATATTTTTCAATTTTCGAAAGAAAAAAAAAATACAAAATTTGGAAATGTTTCCAATTATCCCCCACAATTTCCAGTTGATAGTGAGGCTTGAAGGCATTTCTATCAGTTTGTTCGGATCAAATCTGACACCCTTTCTTCCCCCCCCCTTCCCCCTTCCTTCTGATCCCATGTGAAATATCTTCCTACGACGCTGTAGATCATGATTAGCCAATAAATAATGAATCAGAATATATTTCATGTCTAAAATAATGTGAAAATCAATTATGGGTCAATATAATTATTCAGGAGGCCATCATATTTGTGGTGAGAATAAATGTGACTCGTTTAATCAATATAAATTAGACCAGATTACCCAAAGTCACACGTAGTGTCCAAGTAGTCATTTTTGCCCTGCATGGCCCATTTCAAAGATTCCCCAATAATGAAATTTGAGGTGGCTCGCACATTTCATAAAAGAAGTTTTTCACAAATTATAAGCTAGGAAAACGGGATACCCTGAAATCTGACCTTCAGGTCGTAATCAATGGGGGTTTAGAAGCGGCCAGACCATTTTTACTCCTTCATCGGCGTTGATGGGCAATCGCTATGCATCATCATTAATGATACAGTATATTCCGAAATCTGCATTTACGATACAGTATATTCTGAAATCTGCATTTACGATACAGTATGTTCTGAAAGCTGCATTTATGTTACAGTGTATTTCGAAATCTGCATTTCTGATACAGTATATTCTAAAATCTGCATTCATGTTACAGTATATTCCGAAACCTGCATTATCTGGCATTTTAATGTGGCGTATCAAAAATCCAATGTTATCAGATATCCATTATTGTAACGTTACAATAGTGTATTTTGTTCCTTAGTCGTGTATGTTGCAATAAAAGTAGGCAGAGGTGAAGGCTTACTGTGTTAAGTATGAAAAAGTCCAATATGTAGGGCTGTTGGGCGCACAACTTTGTCCTTCATGAAAATGTCAGAATACTGTATTCGCGAGAGCTCGTGTAAAATTTCACTGTTTTAGTTATTGTAGGGCGATATTTGCGTTACTTTCTTTAATGAAAAGATTAGTTACATAGCTCTTTAAACAAAAATATGTTCAATGTTTGAAAGGACATGTTCCTTCTCTAAAAAGGTACTTGTCCTCTTTGAAAAGGTATTTTACCTTAAGAAGGGCACTTTTCGCTCTAAATGGCACTTTTTAAACTTTTGATACCATATATTGTGGTCCGGGTGAGGAAGGTGGAGGGTGGAGTGGGAGGGGGTTGATCTGTTTGGTCTCTGCAAATAATGAAACATAGCAATCATCCCTTGTTTTATTTGGCAAGTTGAAAACGCCAGCACTGTCAATCTCAGTGTGAATCAAAAATACGTTAATATGCGAAATAAATATTAAATCAACCATCCAATCAGTGACATTGTAAAACACCTAACTAAAGAAATAGTTTGCTGTATTTCGCTTAAAATTTTCACATCACCCAAAGAGTAAATGAAAAACTTTTTCAGTGTTTGTTCAAATTATTCTAATATGCAATTATACTTCAAAGAGATATTTAATGCCCTTCACGATTTTTTCATATAGATTGATAGAAGACAAAATTGTACCATTTTGATCACTAAACTTCATTCAACATACACTGGCATGAATTTATCAGAACTTTTGTTCATTACTTCATTGATTTGAATAAGTTTTAAAGTAGTTAGTCATTCAACAGCTGAACTGTACACTGTGTTGTCGTGGAAATTAGTTTACCTTATGTCAACGCTCTAGTCAACTAGAGGAGGTTTTTTTTTTTTTTTTTTTTTTTTTTTCAACTGATTAATTCCAGTCGGTTTTGTCTTGACTATGACACCCGTTGGACGGGTGTATGTCTGTCTAACAATTAATCAAAATTTTATATTACAGTAACAATGGTCCTATCATGATCCATCTAAGGACAATTGTCACCTTAAATACCAGATAGTGAAAACGTGTATTTATATGTGTGTTGATTTAACCCACAGGGTAAGTACAAAGGCAGAGCAAAAGAAAAACATTTCCTCTATGAAATTGTTGCCAACAAGCGAAACGGCATCGATGTGGACAAGTGGGACTATTTTGCAAGAGATTGTCACCATTTGGGCATCCCGAATCCTTTTGATTGGCAGAGGTATATCTGGTATGCCAGAGTGATTACGGTGAATGGAAGTGTGCAGATATGCACCAGAGATAAAGTAAGTAGTATAAGTAGTGTTCAAAAGAGTGGAATTTGTTGCAGGAAATATTCACCTCGTGTTCTCTTCAATAGTGAGTAAGAATTTCACATGAAGAAACTTTCCGCCTTAGATCTCCGAATTGTTGGATTGGGAGATCGAGACATGCGCAGTGAACATAGTTTCCATTGTTACTAATAAGTTCAGCCGTTAATTCCTTTCTGCTTGTTAAATTTTGTATGATACTTTGGAAATGATATTGGAATTAATATTTCTGAATAATTTGAGCTTTTGCTGGTGATTAAAATGTTAAAATCTGCTCTTCCAAAAATATTGAAATTAATTCTTAATGATTGCGTTAAAAGTCCCTGGTGAAAGTCAAGTTTGCGCTAGTGAAAATAATTTTTTCGTTCTGTTGCACCAATAAAATTTGAAGATTTCGCATGCATTTTTCTTACCTTTGGCTTAAACCGATTTACCGTTATGTATTCCTTTAGAGAGAGTTGAATTTGGAAAGATGAATTGTGAGTTATAATGACAAGAAATCTCCCAATTGGGATATCTCCTGATTGGGAGCGTAAACCGAACTGTTAGAGGAACTTGTCCAGACTTCCTATGAGCCGAAATTTGGTTGTACTGGTACATCAGCTTACGATATCTTTCTGCTCACACCAAGTTAATACCATTTTCTATGAAAGCACGCAGAGCTTTGGAGACGGTAGGGTAAAGTTACCGATATCATCACAAGCTATTGATATCAACTCACTTCCACCACCTAGGGGCGTAAATACCGGAGTGTGTGTGTCTGGGGAGGTAAAGCTGTCGGTAAAATTATAGACCTATCGGTAAATCAGGGTCCGCGCCGATAAAACTTCCATCAAAGACGATGAAAACTTTACCAAACAGATTGAAAAAACAGATATCATGGCACACGTTCTACGATTTTGGACCGATGGCCTTTTTCTTTCTTTTTTGCTTTTAAAAATTGTTGATGTTATGGGAGCCCTGAATGTGAAATATAATTTTGTCGATAGCGTCGAACTCTTTTGTCGGTAAATTTGTAATTTTACACCCCCCAATCGAAATAGTCTACTGACGCCACTGCTTCCACCACCACCATCAACATCATTGCGATGATCATGACTATCGTGTTCATGACTAAAGGCATATCAGCGCTTATCTACAATGAACTGATTAAGTTCTTCTATTTATTTTAGGTAATTGGTCTTTAGTATTTTTACATGTGCACAAATGTTTGACGAGGATACATCTTTTATTTGCTTAAAAAAGTTTGAAATGCACCAAGTGCCCCCACATACCGCGTTAATATAGGTGTATCCGTTTTTACGCGGTTATTGCAGGTTAACACATATATATTCAAAATCCACTTAAGGTATGATTGGGTTGATAAAAGTAACTCTGTGGATCGAATTCTCTACTCTCTGCTGCATACAGACAATTTTTGACAGTACTGTATGTTACTAGTGTTTTTCATGGGCGGCGGAAGATGTTTCAATCTAGAGAAAAGGGGTGGGGGGAGGCACGGGATACGAGGGGAACTTTCCAACTGTCGTATTTTCAAAGCATGTAGCACAGCAATATATCTTTATAACTTCAACTCCCCCCCCCCCCCTCCGGCCCCCACTCCCCACATCGGAAACTTTCTAAAGTGTTATTACTAGTGATCCATTTTCCATCCTTTTTCATTTAATTGAAATCTTTAAATATCCATGATATTTCGTCCAAAATTCGGTAAAATAGAGAACAATTTTATACCAAAATCTGCAAAAATTTGAAACTTTATAAATCATTGAAATCAGAAGGATTTAGACTAATAGATTGTGATAAGCCAATTGTATTGGTCATGAATCGGAATATATCTAATGTCTTAAATAATGTGAAAAGCAAATAAGGGGTCCTTAGAAGGCCACCATTTTTTTGCTGAGAATAAATGAACTTAATATATCAGTATAAATTAGACCACATGACCCAAATCTGCACCCAGTCTTCAGCGAGTCAGTGGCAAGGGTCCCTTGTATGTTTTTTTTGCAGAACCCAAACTTACCTAGACTTAAGTATATTTTGATATTTTAGATAACACTTTTTTTATCTCTGTACATGGCCGCCATTTAATTTTTAAGAAGATGGGAGCGGGCACGGTAGTTTATGTTATTACAATGGACAAGGTCTAAATGATAAGTTTTGACAGAGATGGCCCATTTCAAAGATGCCCCATTTCAAAGATTTGCCATTACAAAGATGCCTCATTCCAAAGATGTCCCATGTCAAAGATGCCCCATTTCAAAGATGCCCATTTCAAAGATGCCCCATTTCAAAGATGCCTCATTTCAAAAAAGCCCCATTTCAAAGATGTGCCATTACAAAGATGCCTCATTCCAAAAATGTCCCATGTCGAAGATGCCTTATTTCAAAGATGCCCCATTTCAAAGATGTGTCATTACAAAGATGCCTCATTCCAAAGATGTCCCATGTCAAAGATGCCCCATTTCAAAGATGCCCATTTTAAAGATGCCCCATTTCAAAGAAGCCCCATTTCAAAAATGCTCCACTAATGCAATTCGAGGTGGCTTGCACATTATAGAAAGCTATTTTAAAGAGTTCTTGCGTATTATAAGCTGGAAAAAATAGGCAGAGGTGAAAGCTCTTTTAGTATGAAAAAGTCTAATATGTAGGACAGTGCATCGCCAACTTTGTCTTGAATAAAACTTCAGAATAGTGTATGCGCGCGAAGCAGGTGAAATTTCAGTCTTTTCAGAGCGATATTTGTGTTACTTTTTTTAATGAAAAGATCAGATATAAAGTCTTTGAAGAAAACGTTGTTTAGTGTTCTAAAGCACTGGTTCCTTCTCTAAGCTGCTAAAAAAGCACTTGTCCTATTTGCTCACAGGAAATAACAGATTTGTATGACATGTTTCATACCAGATACGCTTTACATCGGAGAGCTTACCAGCATAAAGTCACTCAAATCCTATAAACAATGTAAGTACTTCTCATCATTCTAGGTGGATTATGAACACAAAATAGGAGAAACTTATTTAATTTTATATAAAGATGTAAAACAAATTTATAATTGAAGTTTAATTTTAAGTTGCACGTAAAAGTTATAGATTGTTTACCTTCATCGTCTATCTAATGAGTAAAGATTGGAATTCAGTTACAGATTTGCATAAAAACGTAAACAGCAGCAGACATCAATTGTTTTTCTGTGGAAATTACTCCCTGGTAGAGCATTTTACACATTAACGATTTTTAATACTTTCCAAATCAGTTTCACTTCATCGATAATTCCATCTACCCTCTACCCTCAGTATTATCTGCTTCTGGATCCCCAGCCACTCTGGGATTCGTGGTAAAGAAAAAAGCTACTGATGCAGCTGTTAAGACAACTGTTGCTGTTGCAGCTGTCGTTTTGCAATACTCGGACCCACACCTACTTAAAAAGTTAATTCTTTTATCAGTTTATCATGTCACCATCAATCCCAGCTCCTAAGACAAACTTCACAAAATCTTCAGGAAAGTTCCCAATGACCAGTCCAGAAGAATTTGTAAAATAAGGAGCCAAAAGGTTAATTAAATTATGACTTTACGTGACATGGATATCACCATTGTGTATATCACCCATTGTGATATCATTACCATTATCATTATCATTACCATTTTGTATATCACTCATGCTGCTTTGCTATTTTAACGTTACGGCGAAACTAAAAACTCAGTGACAAACCTGCATTGCTTTTATGGCTAAATAATATCCACTCCCTCTTTATATGTTTACCACACCGTTTTAGAAATATGAGGAAAAATTAGGGAAAAAGTGCATCTCGGGTATTTTAACAGCTCCTTAAAGGGGACATAAAGTTTGATACAATCATTATTTCAGATGATAGAGGATACAATTCTAGACCAACTGCCAAAATCAACAAGTCAAAATCTTATTCCTATCTCGAGTTATTTATGTTTAAAATCGACACATGGGGGCTGCCATTTTGTTCAATTATGTATCGAAATCTTGTGCATGATCACATAATTACCCCAACAAGGACATGAGGATTATAGTTTATCAATTTTCTTTATAAATTTGATTCAAGTTTTATTGCACAATGACAAAAGTGACACAAAGTTTTAACAGCATGTTTAATAATTTCATGTGTACACGAAAATGTCCTTTAATCTTACAAAAGGAAAACCTTTTTCATGAGCTTGAAAATTTCATAAAAATTATAAAAAAATGTAAAACATTTCAACATCCTGTGGGCTGATGACATCATTTCCTGCATTTTTAAAATAAAAATGGCGACTCCCATACTTTATGTAATGACAAGTAGTAGCATTAAACTGCAGTTAAAGTTTTTAATACGTACAAAAAATTTGTTAGATTGCTTTGAGAGATATGGGATTTTTACTTCTATCATTTAAAATACGGATTATGTCAGACTTTATGTCTCCTTTAAAATAGGGCCTTTTCCGGACTGATAACGTGGGGAAGACGTAAAAGAACCCGAAGAACGAGGTCATAATCAGCTCATCTGCCTTCTTTCAACTGCAATGTTGTTCTTACAATGAAACATGATATATTACATCTTTCAGAAATAGATAATGAACTGTCTCACACTGCCCATTCTCTCGCAGAGCATGTCTTGCTGCTCCTGTATCACTATCCATAAAACAACTTATATTTAATTTCTCCATTTTATTGGGTTCTTTATGTACTCTTCTGTCTATCTCTTATACAGTGTGCATGCACCTTCAGTTTTATTTTAATTCCACTCCTCCTCCCAATACCACACGAGATGTAAAAGTATTATTAAAAATGGTAGCTTTAATTAGCTTTAATTAGCTTTAATTGCTTTAGTTAGCTTTAATTGCTTTAGTTAGCTTTAATTAGTTTAATTGCTTTAGTTAGCTTTAATTGCTTTAAATAGTGTAATTGCTTTAATTAGCTTTAATTGCTTTAAGCTTTAATTGTCATTGACATCATATGCTTGGTAGCAAACAAAGCTAATCTGTAAATCATCATATTGATCACAAACATTATACGAATAGTAATTTGTGAGTGTGTAACTATTGATACATGTGTTATGCAATTACTATTTCACTCCTACTGTCCTATGTGAGTCATGTGTGAGTGTGTGTCTGTGAATTTATAAGTATTGATTCATTTGTTATGCAATTATTATTTCACTCCTACTGTCCTATGTAAGTAATGTGTGAGTGTGTGTCTGTGAATTTATAACTATTGATACATTTGTTATGCAAACATTATTTCACTCCTACTGTCCTATGCGTCCGACGACGACGACGACGAGAGAACACACAATTACAATGACGGGGTCGTCGCCTGCGTATTCGGTTATGATAGTAACAGGCCCGTAGCAGCCGCTGCGGCTGGTGCGGCGATCGGCGCACCACTTTTTTGCAATAAATAACATAATAATAATAATAACAATAATGTAAAAAAAAAAAAAATACAAAAATATCAGTATTTTCTGAGGGAATACCCCCCCCCCCCCCTCCAAGTATTACGCGGTTATATTGGTAATTCGTAAGAATGCGCAACACTATCCCCATCCAAACTGTCCAATCCGTTGGCACGCGTACGCGTGAAATTTAACCTAATAAGTGCAAGCATTGCATAGTTGTGAATGTTTTTCTTTACGAGCTGAAGTCCACGTCCACTCCAAGTTGTATCGATTTCAAGTCGACATAATTTGCATGAAATCAACATTTTGGAGTCGACATAAGATGCAAATTAGCCTGCTTATCCAATCACAGAGCGAGAAACTATACAACTTGGAGTCACGGTCGAGTTGTGGACTTATGGCACACTCGGCGCACCATACACGTGCGTGATCTAGGCTAGACCTACCTGTACGCTAAAGAAGTCGCGTTTTATTTTATATGCATGAAATTTAATAAAGGACAGAGCGAGTTAAAATGGATTATTCTATAACAACTCTGGACATTGGGAACACACCAAATCAACCAGTAATCAATTTCCCAAAACGAAGTTTTGGACAGAAAAAAACAGAACTTTGTGCGTTCCAACCAAGTTGGTTCAACCAGTTTGCTTGGTTGCATTATGACGAACCAAATGATATGGCATTCTGCTATACATGCATCAAGGCATACAAGGCAAAGGAGCTTAATTCACCAAACATGGATTCCGCATTTATCGCTAAAAACAAAGGCTTTGAAAATTGGAAAGAAGCGACTCGGAGGTTCAAGGCACATGAAGGTAGTGTTTGCCACAAGGATGCAGTCTTAATGGTTGTGACATTGCCAAAGATAACTAAAGACATTGGAGAAAGGGAAGAGCGACGACAAATTTTTATGAAAATCATTTCTAATGTCAGAATGTGAGATTCCTGGCACGGCAAGGACTAGCTTTCGGGGGTGATGGGGATGAGTCGGATTCTAATCTTATAAGTCTTTACAAGTTGCGTGGTGAGGATGATTCACGGATTCAAAACTGGTTATCACAGAAATCTGACAAGTATCTCTCTGCTGAAATTCAAAACGAAGTTTTACAGACAATGGCACTAACGGTAAGACCTAATTCAATTATACATTTTAGGCGGTGGAAGATATTTCATAATTGCGCAAACAAAATCAGAATAGCAAAGACTTAACCCCTCCCCCAGCGTCGAAGGAACATAAAATAATATAGGGATCACTATACCAATTGCAGCGGAACAAAGGAAATATTGACGTGGTCGCAGGGGACCATCGTTATAAAAAAAATCCAGACTATCACTCTTACCCCCACCCCACCCCCAAAAAAATGGTTCTGAAGTGCTGCTATATTTTTTGTTTAAATTTTCAATTTAAGTTGCATGGGGCGCACATTCATGTTTCTTTTTTTTTTTTTCTTTTTTTTTACGCGTCACTATCGCATTCGCCTTCCTTTTAATTTGTAAATCTCTTTTGGAACATATCTACTCACATTTATGAAGCATATGTACCATGCAAGTATGGGTTGAGCATGCTTCTTTAAACATTTGTGTACTAATTTTCAATAAAATAAGATGGTATAAGTCGTTAAAATGGTATAACTCACCAGACCCCTTTAAATTTCATTTAAAGCCACAAATGGCGACTAGCGCACACGTATAGTTACCAACATCCGTGCTTATTTTTTTATATGCACCATTTCTATTTTTATAGACTTTACGTGAGGTTGTTTCAAATATCCATACAGCTCCATTCTATACAATTATGGTGGATGAAACCCCTGATGTTTCCAACAAGGAACAGGTTGTGATATGCATACGGTGGGTCGACGACCATTTTGAAGTTCATGAAGATTTCATTGGATTGTGTGAGGTGTCTTCAACAACCGCCGATGCATTAGTTGCCGTCATCAAAGATGTTTTCCTTCGAATACACTTATCCCTTCAGAAGGCAAGAGGTCAATGCTATGATGGAGCGGCTGCCATGTCGGGTGTACACGGAGGTGTTGCAAAGAAGATAACAGATGAACAACCAAAGGTTTTGTATACACATTACTACGGTCATGCCCTTAATCTTGCATGTGGTGACACTATAAAGAGAAGCCGGCTAATGTGTGATGCTTTGGAAAATACAAAGGAGATTACCAATCTAATTAGGAACTCCCTCCGACGTGCAACTAAGTTTATCGAGATGAAGGAGAGGATTGGAAAGGAGTGCTCCACTGGAATCCGTGTCATGTGTCCAACTCGGTGGACAGTTAGAGCAGATGTACTTCGGAGCATACTGGAAAACTACGAAGTTCTACAGAATGTTTGGGAGGAGTGTCTTTTGGAGGAAAAGGATCCTTAGCACAAAGGGTCGACTGAGAGGTGTGGCTTCGTACATGAAGAAGTTTGATTTCTTATTTGGTATAAAGTTAGCACACCTGATCCCAAGTCATAGCGACAATTTGAGTAGGACTTTGCAACAGGCATACATTTCTGCCGCGGAAGGGCAGAGTGTCGCAGAGAAAACCGTTTCCACTATTGAAGGCATACGAAGTCAGTTCGACACTTCCTGGAGGCCATAGGATTACTTGCTTCTACACTCAATGTAAACCAACCAGAGACACCACGAAGAAGAAAAATCTCAATCCGGCTTGACGGTCCTTCTGTTGATGATCAACCTGCAAGTGCGAAGGAGTATTTCAAGCGAATCTACACAGAGGCTATCGACAACATCGTTATCTGCATACGAGATCGTTTTAGGCAGACGGGGTACCAAACCTATGTCAAGCTACAGAACCTCCTCCTAGATGCATGTAATGGCAAAGGAATTGGGGAGGATTTTCACTTCGTTTCTGATTTCTACAAAGACAACATTGATTTAAGTCAACTCAAAGTCCAGCTGGAAACGCTGGGTCACACATGTAAACCGCCTGAATGTACCAGTGTCAGTGTGTATTCGCTTCCTGATATAGTGAAGTATATGAAAATAATTCATATGTATACGTTTTCGGGGTTAAGAAAATTAAAGTCAGAAGTGTGAAGTTGTATTTCTTTATAATTTTGCCCAAACGTATTTTGCCTTCAGAACTGGGGTCAGTTTACTCGTTGAATTGTGCTTTTTGAGAGAATGGAAATTACTGTTATCTGGTGATGTTCCGATATGATTATAATAAACATGTTCTGTATGGAAATAAACTTTGACAGTTTGAAGAAACGTGGTTGGCATAATTTTGTGTAAAGTCGGAACGATCCATTTTAAGACAAAACAGATAGACCTATTCACATATTCGTCCAAAATAGAGGATGTTCAAATACAGCTTGCAAGACCTGGGAAGTGTCATTTCTGGCAATCTAGAGGTAACTATTTTTCCAAAAAAAAAGTTGCACGCTACGCGCCAACCGATGGTGGCGCTCCGCTTAGATAGTATCAACGTCGCCGCACCACTAAAACAAACGGTGCTACGGGCCTGGATAGTAACAATGCTATCACGAAACGCTTCATACAAGAACACAGGTACGATGTACGGACAGTGTACGGTTATACAGTGTACGGACATACATGTCTCCTTACGAGACATAACATCGACAACCAAGTCAATGTCCACGGCCCTTGATAATCAGTTGTGGTGCACTGGCGTGTCTATCCAACCCAAGCTTGAACCCAGGGCTTCGTGGTCTGTAGACATGTATGATAACCGCTACACCACACTGCCCTACACTTTAAAATGGTTTTAAAGCCATCATTTATTGTTTCCCTTTCTAGGATGGCGGACGCACTAATAAAGGCCAACAAGTACCTCCTATTCAAAGGAAAAGATGGGTAAGAAGTATACCAAAGCAGTATTCTTATGGCAATAGTAATTGTATTAACTACAGGAAATATTCACAGTTTGTTATCACAAGCGACCTTTGAGACCCTTAACTGACAAATTCACACTAGTTATTTTCGCTTCAAAAAGAATGTAAGGAACCAAGCTTTATATCATGCTGGCCCACCTCTGTGGAATGCATTACCCTTTAAAATAAGAAACAGTTCCTCAATTGATGTAAAAATTTTTTTATTTTCATGTTATTACCTTAATTATTTGAAACTTTTGGGATGTCTAATCATTTTTATTGTAAGAATTATATGAAACTTTTGGGATGTCTAATCATTTATTACTGTATTATAGCTATGTCTAATTATGTGTTAGTCTGTGGTGTAGCTAGAGCCCCACGGGCCAGGCGAGTAGGGGCCCTGCGGGCCTCTATGGTATAACGATATAATGCTTTAATTCTTACGGGCCCCTTATAGGGTCCGGGCCAGGGCGACTTCCCCCTGCCCCCATATTTCTTACCACTGGTTTTATTGGTCTGAAAATCCTTAAACTTTAGTAGCCATTATTTGGAACTAATCAGAACACTATTTGTGTTGAGGTTCCGATGTACAGATGTAAATTAAAGTGTTGTGTTCCAGTTCTACTCTGTAATTGTCTTAACCATTGGCTCAGGCAGGTTATAATAGCGGTGGCATAAGTAACTGAGATATACAAGTTATTTATGAAGAAACTTAATTCTAACATAAGCTTTCCTTGGGACATATTTGAATTTTGTAAACGGCCATATAACAGTTTAACAATATATCAAAACACAGAAATAAGTTGTCAATATTACCAGATTATTATATATTATACATGTTTATTTCATTCAGATTAAGTAAGGGTATTTGGCCATATAATGAAATACAAAAAATACAGATTTCTGTTGGCATACAAATTTCTATAGGGTTTATATTCATGCTTAAACTTATGCTGTATATAAAATTGGTGATGTAAATAGCAACTTACATATCGGCTACTCATATAAGGGTGTTTCAGCTGACGTCATGAGGTCATATGACTTTTTTTACATCGCCATTTTGTCGGTCAAAAACACTGTCGTCTGCTGTACACTTAATTAGACTTACATACGTTTGCATGTTGTTAAATAATATTAGTGTTTGTAAGATGATTATGCCGGAACCTTGCTGTGCCGTTGGTTACAATAATAGATGTGAGCGGGGGAATAAAAAAGACATTTTCTCGATTTCCATCTGATTCTGAACGACGTTCGAAGTGGGTTTCTGCTGTACGACGTGACGGCTTTCAATTTACAGTTCATTCTAGAGGTCGGGCATCCGGGAATCTTATGGTGCACGGCGACGTAACAATGCTTTTTTGACGATCTCAAACTTCAGTCAAAGGGGAACACAAACAGTCAGTTATCATTGCAGTCTTGTCATTTTTTAACAAATACTGGACAGAATTTATTTATCTTCAAATATGTTGTGTTATACACTACTATTAGACGATAGTTTCCAACATGAGTACCATTAATTTTCGCTGACTGGCTAATGTGACACAAGTTTTCATAAAAAATATCCCATTGACTGTAATGATAAAGTTTCCCCTCCAACTTAGCAAAACGGTACTGAGCTCGTACACAGTTACGTCGACTCCGACCTCGAGAATATGATTTGCAGCGAACACTTGTAGGCTCTGTCTGAGTATAACGAACAATCAGCTGGCATAAACGTTAAAGTTACTCTTCGTATACCTGGTGAGTAAAACTTGAGGAGAATATGAAGTAAAATCGGAAGCGCACAAAAAATTGTAATTAGTAAAATTCTGATATGTTAGCATGTAGTATATTTGTTGTGCGTTTGATGTGACTGGGCCGTGTAAAACGCCACGACGCCGCTGCCCTGCAAAATGGAATCCAGTTGAGTTAGAGTCACGTGTTGACATCCCTCTATTGCTTGCAACTAGCCATATGAGTCATAATTTTTCTAAAAACAGTATGGAATAGATTTTGATATGATTGATATCTTGGCCATACATTGTTTTTATATCTTGATCACTCACGTTTTTTTTTTTTAAACTTCAGAATTTAATATGTCAGAGGCAATAGGCGACATGGAGGCGTTTTGTAAGCTAACAGATGGTATCATGTGGCAGATTCTGCACTCGAGTCCACTCCTGGATTGTTTTTATATCTAGATCACTCACGCTTTTTTATTTTTTTAAGGACGTCAGAATTTACGATGTCAGAGGCAATAGGCGACATGGGGGCGTATTGTAAGCTAACAGATGGTGTCATGTGGCAGATTCTGCACTCGAGTCCACTCCCGCATCAAGACGAGCTTAAAGAGGCAAAACATATAGTGGAGAGGATAATGAAGAGAGATATGTACTGGTACGTGGGTCACATCGAGGTGTCGCCAACAGCGTCATTCAATAATGTGCAGAAGGAAATTTTTGATTTTATTGAAAAAGAGAAGCAGAAGATAGTGAAAATTGACGACATATCAGTGCAAGTGAGACATTAGATATCTTACTTGATGTATAAGATTGTTTATATCAATCAATTGTATACATTGATAAATGAGTCATGAATAGAGATACAAAATTGAGTCCTATTACTGATGTCTCATCCATATGAATGAGACATATATTTATTGAAAATATTTTCCATAGAAATAACTCTATGACATAAATTCGTTGGTGCTGCTATAATACTTTTCAAGATAGTCGTTGAAGGGCAAAAACGAACAAACAGGAAAAATTTCCATTAAACTTTTTACAAAAGTGATCATTGAATATTCACACAAAGTTGCAGCAGTGTGAACTTTAACACCATTTTGTAAAAATGTAGTTTAGTGTTCTTTTTTTAGATTTCTTTCTCAAGAGTACAAGTTTAGGCTATTTATTGTCAAAATATTAGGCTTTGTTTTAGGGGATTTCATCAACCCGAACAAAAATTATCATATACAGGTGTTGTAATGTAATGTGATTATCAGCGAACAAGCATACTAAAATATCAGTATAATTTATAGGTTGATAACTTTAAATAAAGATATTGACGCGATGACCTTTTAAATTTTGTTTTGCTTTTCAGCATTTGAAGAGTTTAAAGACCACTATTTCTACACAATTTTGGAATTTGCTGATGCCATCAGAACTGTTTTTTGTTTTATACAACCCCCAATTCAAAAGAATGGCTAAACACTTGAAACGCTATAATATTTCTTCAAATTTGAGTTACGGTAACAAAGTCTAAATTTATCTATCAATGTGAGAGATAGAGAAAATTAATATAATGAAGAATAAGAACTTGTTTTCTTCCTCTTACAGGTTGCCAACTTTAACTATGGTATGGGTAATAAGGACCCAGTGAGTCGTATGAGGTTTTATGTAAAAGGAGATGAGGATAAAACAGTAGGAATCAGTGCTCTACAAGATAAGGTATGTCGCACATATTATAAAACACACTTTGCGAGTTATGTGCTTATATTTCGTTCAATTGACTTACCAACAATGAACTTTGAAGTTTGATTGTTGTAGATGTAATAACGAAGTTAATGAACTCCCCTTCTTGGACAGGAGAAAGTTATTCCTAAAATCAAGCTGGAAACAATAGGTATGATAGGGCATTTAAGATGGGACATAAGGGCGGCCGGGCCAGGATAAAAATCATTATAGAAATTGGTATCAGTGGTGACATTAAGTAAACGACTAGAAATATCAAAAACAACATAACGAAGTTGATCAATGAAAACAATAGAAAATAACTGCTTTGCTTGGCTCTCTGTCAGGGGTGCTTTTGAAAGGCCGAAAACTTCATGTCACAATTAGAATTTAGTCAATTTAAATGATGGGTTTCAAAGAAAAAGTTCCAACCGTCTTTTCTTGAACTGCCTGACTGAGATTTGAGAGTCAAACGTGACTGAAACAAGAAAACCAAAAAGTTGTGTGGTTCCCATGCCTGATTTCTTAAAAGCTGTTGTTTTAATTTGAGTGAGATGGGGTGATAAAGGTATTTTGGACATATTTAGACCTGCTAATTTTAATTTTGGTCACCGGTTTTCAAGCAGATACAACTGGGTTTCAACCAGTGATGTCCACGCACTTTGGGATATAAAACTAATTGAAATTCAAGTCAGCATGTTTAATGGCTCCTTCCCCCTCTAAACAGAAAAGTCCACTTTGAACCTCGGTTGTGCAGTTGTGGGAATGACTTTAAAAGTTTGAGCTCAATTTTCCCCTCCCCTCTCCTCTTTGGTTAGTGTTAATACATCACATACATCTGTATCTAAACTGTATCAAAGAGTTTGTTCCTTTTAAGATTTTAGTTCGTTTGGTTGTCTGGGTATTTAACATCTCTTTCTCACTAACAAAAGGTATATGGGGATGTCAACGGTCCACGGCGATTATGTAAATATTGTAGACACCCACTAAGACATGAACCCAGAACGCTAGCTTGTCAAACTGATGCAATGACCGCTATAGACCACAGAGGTCCCTTAAGCTGTTAGATAATTAAACAACTCTAATCTGCTAATGATAATTATCCCATGAACCATGTGAATGAATGAAAAAAATGCATTATTAAGACATTTATCTGTAACTTCAGGAAATTGTAACTGCATGAAAAAGTTTGAATAGATATATTCAAACAGGCGGGAGGCATCGGGCGTATGTCGTGAAATACAGTTTGTAAGATCATAATAATATCATTCCTGCCATTATTCACTGCTCTGATGATACCTGTATTCTAAATAGACAAATTGTAAATGACATTGATGTACAATTCTTGAGATGAAATGTTTACAAGCTGACTTCAACAAAACCATATTTAGCTTTGCCTGCCATGCATATTAATGAAATGTGACATTCTGACAACATACGCAGGTACACACTACCTAATAACATACCTATGCCACATAAGAAGCAAAATATGCATACGCTCGTAAAGATTTGTTTTTACATTAAGCCCGCCCACGCATGAATATGTAGGATATCGACACCAAAGAGGCCAGTTTGACTCATGATACATCTTTGTGCGAAATATGACACGCCACTAATAAATGGTTCACGAGATACCGTGTTTACAAGCTATTTTCATAAAAACATATTCAACCCCGCCCACCATGCATATCGGTGAATTTGAATGCTGTAATCAGGTAAGCATGTACACTAAACCTAACAACTTATGCCAAAGAAAAAGCAAAAGAAACATATGGTTGTAAATATATGAGCATTTGAAGCCTTTTACATTTAACCCCGCCCACTCATTAATATGCATGAAATCAACACTGAAAACAATAGGGACCATGTATGGGGCATGATGCATCTATGGGTCATGATGCAAGTATGGGTTATGATGCATCTATGGGTCATGATATGGGTCATGATGCAAGTATCCAGGCAATGACAGGGCTGATACAGCCGCTAAGCTTGCCCTCAACCTCCTTCCTACCCCTTTTCCCAAAACCCTCTCTGACATCAAACCGCTTATCGCTTCCCTTGTTCGTGACCGCTGGCAAACCTCATGGAACTCCCAAATTGATAACAAACTCCATGTCATCCAGCCCACAATTCCGATCAAATCCACCATCAACAACCTCTCTCGTATCGACAACGTTCATATTACGAGTCTTAGAATTGGTCAAACCCACCTCACTCACTCCCACCTCCTTATTGGCTCCCACCCCCTTAACCCCTCTGCAACAATTGCCATTGCATCCTCACAATCTATCACGTCCTCCTTGCTTGCCCCTGTACAACCTTCCCAGAGCTTCCCTTGCTCCCCACAACTCAATTGCCGAGCTCTTCCAGAAAAGTCCTCCTGATAAAATTATCTCCTTCCTTCATCATGCCCCCCTCTACAACCATATTTAATTCTCCTCTTCCACCCCCTCTCTACTTTGTTTTTGTTTCAACCATGCACTTCCCTTCTCGATCACAGCTTTCTGACCTTTTGTTCTTTAATTTCTCTCATTCTCCCCCTTGTTTCCTTTCCTTCTTACCTCTAGAACGATCTGACCTCTCAGGCACAATTTGACATTCGTTGTCGTGGTGCCGTTAAGCCCCCATCAAACAAACATAATACATCTATGGCTCATGATGTATCTATGGGGCTCATGATGTATCTATGGGGCTCATGATGTATGTATGGGTCATGATGCAAGTATGGGCCATGATGTATCTATGGGGCTCATGATGTATCTATGGGGCAGGATGCAAGTATGGGTCATGATGCATCTATGGGTCATGATATGGGTCATGATGCAAGTATGAGTCATGATGCATCTATGGTCATGATGCATCTATGGCTCATGATGTATTTATGGGGCTCATGATGTATCTATGGGTCAGGATGCAAGTATAGATCATGATGCATCTATGGGTCATGATATGGGTCATGATGCAAGTATGGGTCATGATGCATCTATGGTCATGATGCATCTATAGGTCATGATGTATCTATGGGGCTCATGATGTATCTATGGGTCAGGATGCAAGTATGGGTCATGATGCATCTATAGGTCATGATGCATATATGGGTCATGATGCATATATGGGTCATGATGCATCTATGGGTCATGATGCATTTATTGGTCATGATGCATCTATGGGTCATGATGCATTTATGGGTCATGATGCATCTATCTGCCAAATATGACATGGCATAACAGTTATGTTCATGATATATCGTGTTTACAAGCAAAGCGTCACACTCGGGCAAGCACACACACATACACCCAGCCATACACACAGACAGTCCAATTTGTTTATGTATACATTGAACCAAAGAGCTTCTTCACATGGAGATCTAACGGTCGTAAAACGTAGCCTCTGGCAAAGAAAAACTGGCAAAACCCCCCTCCACGACTCTAGCTTAATCCTCTGCCAATTCACTCAACATTTACATCCCATGGGCCCCATAAAAGTCCCTTCGAAGCAAAGTGTGTAGCCGCTGAGAGCGCTAGAGCAAGCGAGCAAATGACGTCATTACTATACTCTGTTCATTTTGCAAGTGACCTGGCCATAGGTTATACAGCTGCGCAGTGTGTCATTTGCGGTAGTTTCTTAATGGAAGTTATGTGCAGTTGGAGAGCAAGTCGTTACAAAAGTACTAAAAACCGGAATCGATCGGATTTTTTAACGGTAAGTTATCTTGATATTATTAATGACATTAAAGGTTACTAATTTAAGCAAATTTGGGAAAATAGCTTGCCTGAATTGTGTTTTTTGGGTTATTTCCTGCAGGTTCCTGCAAATGACGCTGGGTCAAGTTGGCTTGTTTACCTTTCTTTATTCCTTCTGTGCAATGTTCTCCAAACGAGAAATTCGCACTTTTTTGGGGCACCTTTTTGGTCAGATTTTCAGGTTGTTTCCATGGCAACTACTTTTTATCCAGGGTTATATTGAACACGTTTAGAAATTGTTCAATAACTGAGTCTTAAAATAGTAGGAATAAGATTGAAAATCAAAGGTCAAGAAAGTGGTACTGATACTAGGCCCTACTGGTGTTAATACTGCAGTGCTAACTTCGTCAAGATAGTGTGCCAAAATAGGCCTTAGGCCTGACTAAGAAAATAAAACTTGGACCCATTCTAGGCCTAGGCCTAAAATAATTGAAGCTATATTTGGTGATTGAATGCTAGATTCTTTTAAAGATTACTACAGTTGTGATGCACTGTAGTTATGTGGCTCAGAAGTTTGTGCAGGCTAAGCAAAACAAAATTTCCTTAATTTATTTTTATTCAGCACACAATGGGAAATAGGCGTAGGACTAGGCCTACCCTTTTTTTTTTTTTTTTGCGTGCAATATTTTGGCTCTCATTTTAAAATTGTTGAAAGAATTTTTATATCATCTTTCTATGATGTGTTACTGCGCTTCATGGCATAACAATAATAACTGTAGGTTCAAAATGATTGAAAGGCATAGTTAGGTAGTTTCAGGCTATAATTTTTGTGTCATGCTTAATTTACTTTATTATGATTGATACATAAACAAAGTATGCATTATTTTATAGTTAAGCTAGCTTAGTACAGCTGGCGGCCTTGCAACTTTGCTGCCCAGCCGGCAGGGATATGCCATAGTTTGAACATACATAATAAGTTCTTTCTTCATGAATATGCATCGTTCTTTTATTAAGATTAGTACAATGCTGGACCATACGACTTAAATGCTACTGTAGCTGGGGATACTGCATGGGAACCATAAGATTACACAAATGATTCTTTAACAATTGATAAGATTACATCATTCACCTCTGAAGTTTATGAGTCTGATAATTTTTCGAGAGAACCTGCTTCCAAAGTTCCTCCCAAATTTTCCCACCAGGATGATTTGTTTTAATTTGATCAAGTGAGTCTTAATCATACAAAAAAGTGGAAAAATAGTAGTGAATTGGAAAAAAAGTTGAATGAACAAAAAGCACTTTATGAAAATGCTGTCGCATTTCAGATTCATCATTCAAAGGAGACTCTCTTGTGTGAACTTATGCATTTGAATCCCTGGCCATCTTATTGTGTTTAAATTGTCAATATCAATTGTTATTACTGTAAGTAAGCAATGCATTTTAACTGCAGAAGCCATTTACAAGCTATCAATTTTCATGTACATGTATGTACAGCATTTGCTTAGAGATACTCTATAATCGTTTGTGATCATTTGATCTGTGTAATCATTTGTACAAAAGATATTGCAGTAGTTATCATGTTAGTAAATCATATGATGAATAGGCTAAGTTTCTGGCCATTACTAATTACTCATACCACTCTGTGCACACAGAATTTGTACAGACTGTAAAGATGATAAATTATTTAGTATTTTGCCGCATTATTTTCTTAATTTCAGATGGAAATGTATCATCTCATTTTGAGGTCTCTTCGTCATCTCTGCGGAACAAAATTTAAAGAGCATAACCTGGAAGGCTTGAGGTAAGCATTTTTTTTGTAGCTTTATATTCACTTTTATGTGTATGTTTACTAAAATGATATCTAATCATCAGCTTTCAGGACATTTGTTGGTTGCAGCATGGGCAGGGGGATTTAAAGATCACCCCTTGAGTGTATTAACACTTTTTTTGTAGGACTGATGGCATATCATTATTTGGACAATTGATATTTTCTTTAAAAAGGGATTTTCAATTCCTGGAAGTCTTTAAATTAAATGCATTTTCTTAAAACTAACAAGGTGCTGTGTCTCAGAAGGAATCCAGGTGAAAAATTCAGTGCTAGAAAGCATTTTCTGTGCTATGCTAATATGCTTAAGGGGTTTGCTTCAAACTGATAATGGATTTGAATATGTGTACTTGTTATAAACAATTTCTGTAGCATTAAGAATGACTTATTTTGATATATGACTTCCTTTTGTTTTAATTTCAGTGGTTGGTGAAGGACTTCCTCAGCTTTTTGTCAGAATGGCAAGCAGAGATCAGGAGCTGTTGCTATCAGTAAGAAGGAGAATCAGAGGTACATTAGCAGTGTCACCTCAGAAGGATTTCACATAACAGGTGTGTTAAATATTATTTTGGTTAAAAAAATGAATGCCTATGAATGCCTTCTGCTGTTTGGATGCCTTCTGCTGTTTGGATGCCTTCTGCTGTTTGGGTGCCTTCTGCAGTTTAGATGCTTTCTGCTGTTTGGATGCCTTCTGCTGTTTGAATGCCTTCTGCTGTTTGGATGCCTTCTGCTGTTTGGATGCCTTCTGCTGTTTGGATGCCTTCTGCTGTTTGGATGCCTTCTGCTGTTTGGATGCCTTCTGCTGTTTGGATGCCTTCTGCTGTTTGGATGCCTTCTGCTGTTTAGATGCCTTCTGCTGTTTGGATGCCTTCTGCTGTTTGGATGCCTTCTGTTGTTTGGATGCCTTCTGCTGTTTGGATGCCTTCTGCTGTTTGGATGCCTTCTGCTGTTTGGATGCCTTCTGCTGTTTGGATGCCTTCTGCTGTTTGGATGCCTTCTGCTGTTTGGATGCCTTCTGCTGTCTGGATGCCTTCTGCTGTCTGGATGCCTTCTGCTCTTTGGATGTCTTCTGCTGTTTAGATGCCTTCTGCTGTTTGGATGCCTTCTGCTGTTTGGACACCTTTGATAAGCATAATACCTCAGTTTTAGAGCGTGCCATAGAAAAGGCTCTGTGTGTGATATAGACTGAACCACACACCCTACTATTTTGTGTTCTATTCAACATCTGATTGCTCCTTTGACCTTCTAGTAGAGTCAATATACCACGTAACCCCAAAAAAATTGCAAGAAAAGGTTTTTTAGCATTTTTTGGTACTATTTGACCTGGAGATTAACATACTAAAAGTTGGCAAAAATCTGACCACCGGAAAGGGTCTAAATATGACGTCATACAAAATGGCTGCCAAAATGTAATAAAATGCTTAATTTCAATGATTAGCATACGGTTTCTGGCATCTTTAAGTATGAAATTAAGTTTAAGGCATCAGTATCTTACATGATTGTTAATTTTTCAATCTGATTAATGCACCTGTGTGACGTCATGCTGTGATAGTGTCATCTATGATGTCATCTATGACGTCATGTCTTGTATTTTTCTTAATATCATGATTCTTTCACTGTGATGCCCTGGATGAGCTGTGGTTTTAATGGCTAACTTTTTGTCATCTATTCGTGTTCATTGCAATATAGATTTTAACATCATCAACCACTTAATGAATTAATATCAACATTTAATGTTTTCCTTACGCAGTTATAGATTAGAAGACATAAATGCACATATTGGTTTGTTTGGTAATTTCTAGTGTTTCAGCTGACCAGCTGGCGTTATCCTTACTATATTACCTTTACAGTCATATGCAGCTTTCATTACCATCATCATCTGATACTAGGTTGAGGGATATATTATCACAAGTGTCTTCTTGACAAGGTCCACAGGCTTGGGTACATTCAAGGCCATGTTTTTTGCAGCTACATTTGAGTGTGCGGCAACCTGTCGAGCAGTTGCAGTGTATCATTTTCAACAGACTTTCAGGAGCAGGGCTTTTGTCCATCATGAGTGGAATCAGTTGACCCCCTTGTACACTCCAGCCCCAGTCTGTAGGATCCATGCCACCGTTCGTACACATCCACACCATAACTTGAAGATATACCCTCCGTGAGTGAAGTTTTGTGGCTGATATTGTTGGGGCAGCCTTTTGGGTGCCACAAAAGTCTTTGCTGTGGCCCCTTTTTGCAAAGAAAGCTGTAGCGCGATGATGCCAGAGAGTCAGAATGAGTCCCATTAAACAATGAAAGCATTTGTTTGCAGCCGGTGGTTTCTACAGTCTCTGGATTTGCCTTTAATGTGCGAAAGATCTTGGAACAAGCACGCAAGACAGATTCGCCCTTGATGACCTTTCTGAAGATGGACATCTTTCCAACCCCCACAATTCGTGAGGTAGTGTCACATCCGGAAAAGACATGGGCAAATAACAGATCAGAGCACACTTCTTCCCCTAGTAACTGTTTCAGAACTTTTAATGTTATACACATTTGGTTTACCTTTGTCTGATCTAACAGTCTAAAGTACAGGTCTTTGCAGTCATTCGTGGTTCCATGATACAAGAGCAAAACAAAAAGATCTGTATCTTACCCGATGAGAGTTGTTGACTTGAAGGATGCCATTGTGATTGCTGCTTTTACGATGTCGACATCAGCATCACCCTCAGCCTGAATAACGTTGCAGCCTTTCTGGCGCAAGTATTTTGTCATCAGGTTAATAAGGGCCTGTTCATTCATTGTGTTTGAAAGAAAATCCTCTTTTTTTCCCAGAAAATTTGGTTGACTCCACAATGTCGACCTTGTTGGTGACCTGACTTCGGCTTCGTCTTTGGTGGGTGTTGTCTTTTGTGGATGGTCTTCCATTGTACCCATCAAAGACAACAGTGGCATTACCATACAGTTCGGATGTGAAAGATGCATACGAATCTGCAATTGAAGTGTAAGTGCTCCCCTCGGTCGATTTCAATCGATGTAGGAGGGAACCTCCGTCAATAACATAGTGATCAGTCTTTGGAATGGACTGAAGAACAGTACATCTGATAAGGAAGCTCCAAGGTCTTTCAAAGCTTCCAGAAGATGTGCTTTATCTGGATTTCGCAAGAGATATTTTCCTTCAAATCAGGATGGTGGATAGGGGGAGAGCTCATATTGCATTACTTCATCAAGGCAAAGGTCACCTGACAGCAATACCACAAGAAACCTCTGAAACAATAGAGCAAGATTAATGGTTCGATCCTCTGTAACTTTGACAGCTTGAGCTGATGCTAATGTCTTCACTTTAGTGTTCTTTTTGTGGGAATATGAGAAGACTGGGTGTCCTTCCATTTGTTTTACTGTGTCTCTGCCTACATTGAAAAGTTCTTCAACATTGACACCCTCATCAGCATTCATCCCTGTGATAATGTTGCGCAAGGTTGCCTCATTGGAAAATGGAGAATAGTGTTCCAGCTTCGTCGCAAGTTTGTCTAAGTCTCTCATATCCCTGTCCATACGAGAAGCAGATGCCTCCTTGTGCTGTTCACTTGTTGCATATGATGTCTGACAGAATGCATGCATGGCGTAGTTGTAGGCGGAAGATACAGGGGCAAGCATTGTCCAAACGGCCCTCTGATGGTCTGACATGCCACTTCCACTTCTTAGCCCACCGGTGCTTTTAAGCGACCGCATAAGTGTCTGCTTGATCACCAAGTCAGGACTAAGGCCAGCCCAGTATTTTTTGCTGCGTCGAATAACATGGAATCCATTTTTGAATTTCTGAAACATTGGGAACTTTCCACTTTCAAGATCCCTCATCTTCTGTAAGTAAAGATAAGCAGACTTTAGATAGTTAGGGTATCCAGCAGCAGCAAATATTGGCAAACAGTCATATATAGCATGGAGATGCATTTGCCATGACCCTGTGCGATCAGTCTTGGTAAGCTCCTGTGCAACTCCCAACATTCGTTGATAGTTAATCCACAATTTGCTTGTTTTTGAGTTGTTGGATAATTCACACTCTTTTGAAGTGAGAGTTTGGAAATTCTTTTCATACACTCTGCTTTTAGCAGTGCATCTAAACTTATTTTACCAGTCCCCTTTTGAGTATACAATCTCCCCAGCTCTTTAAGTAGATCTTCGAAACTTGGATCGGCTACAATTACCTTGGTCACTATCTGATGCGTGAGACACTGCTTAACAAGAAGATGTCCACGAAATGCACGTTGCACAGATTTGCCACTCATCATATGAGTTACAGCGTTTTCACCATACACTGTCTCCAGGATTTCCCTTAGTCCACTTCCATCCACGAGTGTTCCTATGGCCCCCAACAAATTCATGAAAGTATGAAAGCTCCCCAATAAGAAAATAACATCTCTGAGTGGACTACCTTCTTGAACTTCATGTATAATCTCCAAAGCTTTCCAAAAGAGTGGCTGATCAAAGGTTACAATTGGTGGGACACTGTGCTTGGAAGCAAGAGCACATATATAGTCAAGTGTAGAGAAGATACATGTCTTATCTCCAGGGTTTATATCAATTATTGGTAGGAACAATACTGATAATTGTCCAGGGTGGAGACAGTCTTGTGTAGCAGGTGCATCACTCCTTGCCAATTTGGTAGTGATTGCTTGAAGCGGAAGGACATCTCCCACAATACATCAATCTTATAATTAACAACATTCAAAAGTGGCAGAGACGTGAACTTAATGCTACGAAGAGTGTTCTTTGGGAAGCGGTAATTCTTGATCTCAATCTTCGTCTGCTCAACTATGTTCAAGTCAGACATCTTTCTCCTCGGAATAGTGTGACTGGTTCGTGTGCCTGGTGTTATGGCTGCTACCATCCCCATACCATGAAATGTTCCATTTCCATCCAGGGTCACTATGTTGTGGTCAACGTTTTCCGCAGCAAATAAAAGCATCATATCCTACATATCCTTTGTCCTCACCTAAAACATCAGGAGCCACTAAAGAAGCGGCGTTTTCCTCAAACCTTTGCACTTCACTATATGAGGAGCAATAGCCCATGGCAGACCGACTGTCTATCAAAAACCTTGATCGAAAGTGATGGTGCATTTGAACCCCCAGCCCCAGTTGTAACGGAGCTATCACTGCTATCAATTTGGGTCCCACCTTCAGAAATTACTTGAAATTATTTCAAATCATCAAATGTCTCCCTGCGCCATCAAATCTGGACTGGAACACACATATTAGAAATAAACCATATTCTGACGTCATAGATCACGTCATGACGTCAGGTCACGCCCTGACGCTCACAGGTCACGCCCTGACGTTATTGATGATGCCAAGAAAAGTTTCAAAAATTATGTTGGTGCCAAGATATTTAGTTTTAGTGATAATTTTCATTATCAAAATGATTAGGAACTATTAAATTACAGACTTATGCCTAGTTTCTAGCGATTTCTTATATCGGCGGCCATCTTTTTAATGACGTCATATTTAAACCCTTTCCGGAGATCCGATCGATGCCAACTTTTAATATGTTCTTCTCCAGACCCCATACTTGATAAAACTGCCAAAAATCTTTCTTGCAATTTTTTGTGGGTAAGGTCACTTTTTTTCATATTTTGACTCTACTATTCTTTGGATCACAAGTAATTTACTAACTTGGACCTTTTCCATCATTAGCAATGTTGACTTGTATAAAAATGAAGAAAATTCAAAAATCATTTAAATTTGAGAAAATCCCATTTTTCCTTCCTCCTCCCCTCCCCAAAATAATAAATAATAGTAATAATAAAATATAGAATGAATAAATAAATAAAAGAAAACGCTTATTGTTTTTTTCACATCAATGTCACAGGTTTTATATACTGTGGTTGTTTAAAGAAATCAGCATTACAAATTCAAGTTACAACAGTTGCTGTTCTCTTTCTCTTTCACAGTGAACTCATTTGTTGAAATTACAAAGGAATTGCTACAAGTAGAAGGTAAGACATATGTACAAAGCGACAAGTTCAACCAGGAACCCATTGAAGAGTTCTTTGTTTAACAGCTTGGAGCCAGAGGTTCCCATGACAACCCAACGATGGAGCAGTTTGGACTTCCCATGACAACCCAACGATGGAGCAATTTGGACATCACATGCTAAACCAATGTTGCAGGTAGAAATTGGGGCATTAAAAAGCAATGTAACTGCCAGTCAACCAAGTGAAGCAGAAATAAGTGACGAGCCTCTGCTAAACAGGAAAAGGTGGTCAAATATCAGATAGGCCTTATATCAGATGAACTGCATTAGCCCCTCTGTAAATTATTTACCCAATATCATTATAGATCTGATGTTTATACAAATCTGACTGATTTTGTTATCATACTAGTAGGCTATCTACAGTTACAAAGGGAATCTGGTTTTGAAAGAATTGCTTGACATCCTGATGCTTATTGTGCTTGATACTTATAACACCACTTCCTCAGCCATTATTGATTGGATTAGTAGTCTATGCGCAAATATCTTGGGGTTGACAAAATGAGACAACATCAACCCCATTATGTATGTAAATCGTCACTGAAAGTGTTGAATTATTGCATTCACCAAAACTTGACTATGGGCGAGCAAAACAAACAAAAAAACTACATATTGATGGTATGGCTTTGGCTTATGCTTTTCTTGCTTTTGGTTATGCTATTTTTTCAATTGTTAGGCAGTTTTATTACGTATTATGCAGTGTCTTGTGCTAAATATTTACTGCCCATTAATAGTTAACTTATGTGTGTCTTGTTGATTTTTATAGAAAAAAGAAAGTTGAATGATAAATGCAAGAGTGCAATAAAAGGTTTATATATAAGTTTATTGGCATTCACCATTTTAGAAAGGTAAATTGTGTCTCAAATCTTTACACTTGTTCGTTTTTAATTTGATAGGGAAGTTTTATGAAAACTTACTTTAACCGATTTCACATAAAATATTTAATTTGGCTATTAGTCTTTAGGTGTTCAGATTTTACAGCAAATGTTACGGTATGGTAATGTAGAAAAAGATGAATATTTACAGATAAACTCAAGGTAAATCAAAAGGGAAATCCGATTACACACAACAAAGGCACACAACAGAACTTGATTTAATTTGTTTGGTGATGCCAGTAGGGGCCTTTGGAAATGTAAACACTATAAGGTTTCATTAATATTTGCAGAACAGCTAGTACTGTATAAATGCTATATGCTATAAATAAATGAGAGTCCACACTTTTATTGTTTCAAGTATGATATTATAAAGTTGAGGTTGAGAAGCTTCGAAGAGAGACAGGAAGACTTATAATGCACTATATCCCAGAAAAGAGGTAGGTATTTAAGGTCTTCAACAACTTAGAATTCAGCTACAGGCTCAACAGTAATTTTTCTTTAATCTATTTTCTTCTGTCCACTACAGAATTGGAAAGATATTAATTATGAGAAAATGTCAGTTTCATTTAAAAGAGACTTTGGTTGTTTGTCAATTATATGATGTATTTGAAAATGTTTTTGAAAATGTATGAGCACATTTTACTCTGCTTATGTTTAGTCTTTCTTTGCAACACTTAACATGATTGGTTTGTGGGTGAAATGCATATCATAATTGGATACCTTTGGAATGATTAGTTTCTATTTTTTCTGGTAAGAAGTGCTGCAAAATTCATAATCGTTTATTTTGCATTTATGGAGATCAATCTTGATACTTGAGTTTTCTTCATATTTTTTGCAGAGGTTTATCTATTTCAATAAATCTTGTTTTGACTACTGGATTTGCTTTCTATTGTCCTTTTTGGTGTTGGTAGGGGCCCGGGGTGGGGATTAATGATGACTTGTAAATTTATACCTAGCTGGTATATATTGTTGTCCTTAAGGGCTATGAGGTAAGGCCTTTAAGGCAAAATTTCACAGAATCCTGAATTCCATACAGTCACTTTCCCAAAACCACCAAACAAATAGAGCTTTCAGGGGCCTGGGACCCCTATAGACTGAATTCGAGGGAGACTAATGTATCCCGCCTATTGGCCTGGTCCTCTCTAGACTTCATCAAATGCTCCATTCCTCACCTCAATGAACAAGTCGGAGTTGGTTAATGTCAGAGTTGGTGTTCGCTGCAGTGGGTAAATATCACATACAGTATGGCAAGTACTTATTGTAGTGGGCAAATGTCACATAGGGTGGGTACTCCTTGTAGTGGGTAAATGTTACACAGAGTGGGTACCTGGCCTCTTGTGTTTGATAAAAGCCCATTGCACTTCATTCCCCACCCCCGTGAACAAGTCTGATTCGGATTTGATCAATATCAAGAGTGGGTACTCCTCGTAGTGGGTAAATGTCACATGGGTGACTTATTGTAGTAGGTAAATATTACAGGGTGAATACCTGGCCCTCACTTGTGTTTGACAAAAACCCTTTGCTCTTGCTTCATTCCCCACCACCCCCGTGAACAAATCTGGCTCAGAATTTGTCAATGTCAGAGTGAGTACTCACAGCGAGTAATGTTAGGGCCTACATACTGTTTGGCAAGTACCCACATAGGGCCGTAATTCTCATTTGGAAAGTGTGTGAAAGAAAGGGAGGGAGGCAGGGGGTGGGGGTTAGGCCTCTCATCAAAAAAGTGTGGGGACAGGAGGAAAATTTTCCCCAAAATGTACTGATTTTTTAAATATTTTGTTGAAAATTGGTAAAAGACATTTGCCTGGGTACATGTGATATGGTAAGTCAGAAGACAAAAGCTTCTTTTCTTTTCTGTAAGCCTGAATATTGTTCACTTTGGCACCTGAAACTGCCAAGAAATGTAGACCTATCTAACAGTACAGAGTTCACAACAGCTGGACAAACTCAGTATATATATACAAAGCGTTACACACAAGTTGGTACACCTATTACGTAATCGGGCCAGCTTCACGAGAGCGGTGTCAAAGCGCTTGGTGTGAAAAGATTTAATGAGGGATTTTTACGACCTCCGATAAGTGATTTAAAGAGTTTTTCGACGGCGGCTACACACATTGCTTCAAAGATTTTACGACCGTTAGATTTCCATGTGTAGAAGCTCTTTGATTGAACTAAATATACTATATACCATGTATATCATTGCAGCATATAAGAAGAAAGAAAGCAAAGAGTATCTGGAAAATGTTCTTTAATGTTGCAGATATGTTATAACATTTATGCATTCTATGATACGTTGTAAAAAGCCCTTTTTATTACTTTGACGATTTTTGTTGTATTAATTGTATCGAAGGGTAATATATTCAATAGGCAGGTTGATTAATTCACGATTAAACATTCAGTATTCGTAACACTAGTTTTGTAGTTTAGAATGACAAATTATTACAGGTGCATCTTCACATATGTCGTATCTTTCATTAATGTATAGGAATACAAATTCGCGTTAGGGCTAAAAAGTTCAGTTTTGGGCTTAAAAATCTGCGTTAGGGTTTATAATTTCACGGTTAGGACTTAAAAATCTGCGTTAGGGTTTATAATTTCACGGTTAGGTCTTAAAAATCTGCGTTAGGTTTAAAAAACAGTGTTAGGCAAAAAAAATGCACGCTAGAGTTTGAATTTTCACTGTTAGGTCTTAAAATTTTGCGTTAGTGTTAAAAACAAATCAGTGTTAGGCTTGAAAATGCATGTTAGAGTTTGAAATTTCATGGTTAGGTCTTAAAATTTGCGATAGGGTTAAAACAAATCAGTGTTAGGCCTAAAAATGCACGTTAGGGTTTGAAATTTTCCTGTTCTGCGTTAGGATTAAAAAAATCAGTTTTAGGCTTATATATGTTTGTTAGGGTTTTAAATTTTATAGGTAGATCCGAAAGATCTGCGTTAAGGTTACAAAATCAATGTTAGGCCTTAAAAGCACGTTAGAATTTGAAATTTCACGGTCAGGTTTTAAAAGAATTGAATTAGGATTGTTCCCCACCCCATCACCTCCCCCCCCCACCCTATGGTATGTCACAACAGCTTGTCACAAAAGCTTTACAAAAAGACATTGGAACCACGCAACCATTTGGTTTTCTGGTCATCCATGTACACATATGAATGGAGTTCCAATTGAATTAATCGCCCGGTCTTGTACATGTAGCTAAGGCAGATGGAGGAATTTTGAGGTGTTGATTCCCAATGTTTAATCATTTTTGCCACAGGGGTCTATGTTTGTACCAAGGACGTTTTCTGAAAAGTTTTTCAGAGTGCTGTGTAAGAAAAATGACATGGAAATTATACAAGTGGTGGGGAAGGCGTTTGAGGTCTGGTGTGCCCACAATGGGCTGCCAAAACCAAAGGTAACGTTGTATATCTCTCATCTTGAGCTGTTGAAAATGCTTGTTGCTTAAATATGTTTACATGTTCATAATGTGGGATTTATAATGATACCCACATATCATCATTGAAACCTCTATAACTTCCACATTTGGCAAGGTCACAACTAGTACAATCAAAGTTGATTTTCCCAGGGATCTGGGAATAATGTTAGTACCCCTGGTTTGACAATGAAATGTACATGCATGGATAGTCACATTTCAGTTACACAATTTAAAGCGCATTTTTAAATATTTGTGAGTTAATTCGACACTTAGATCATTTGGTAAAGCAGGGCCATGCTAATGGAGTAGCTTGATAATTGAACTGAAATAGTCTAGATTGTTACCTATTTTAATAACACTTTTTAAGATATATCTTTTTGAAATTGGTTTATTTGAGTTCAGAATTTTTCAACCTACATTTATCTTCAATTTGTTATATTTGCAGTTTTGTGTAAGTGTATTGCACTTTTCATTATAATTTGCTTAATATGATGATTATATATCTTACTCATTTTACTTTTACTTTTGTAAACTAAGTATAGTCTATAACCAGATAACCTATATATGCTACAGTTACTTTGAAATCAATTTGTTTAATGTACAGTGCTAGTGATTATTAATATAGATTTTTGCGTTTTATAACTTTTAACCTAGTAATCATCATTATCAGTTATAAGCATTTAAGCTATATGGTTAGTGTGTAGTAAACGACAGCTTTGGATCCTGATTGACGCATAAAAGACTGAGAGACAGAATTCCCACTTCAGTTACATTTTCAAATTATATTGTAATAAACAGATCATTCGGTAGAAATCATGGCTACTCCACTGTTAAATAGTTTTGGTTATTGCATGCATGGACAGGTACCTGTACATTAGCCTCTACTGTATGATATAGCATGTAAATAGTACGGAAAGCAACAAAATTAAGTTTTCCAATCATAATTAATCATTTTAGAACTTATTTCTTACCCTAATTCTTCATGAAATTATGAAGAAAACAATTTGTATTCCTTTGTCGCAGTACTTCGGAGGTGAACGCAAAGACATTACAAGCTTTGCATAATAACAGTACTAACAATGAAGTTGTTACATCACAAATTCCAACTATACCTGAGAAGCTTAGAAAGCGTATATCCAAAATTTGAAGACACGCAATATAGGTATCCATAGCCCATTATACCCCAATGTAAAGCTTGCCTTTAAGCGAATTGCAGTTATGTTCTAGTGTTAGAGCTTAATCATAATTCTGTGGCATGCAAACTAAACAATGTTCCATTCAATCTCTACGTTTTTGATCTAAATTTACTACAGGAAATTTAATCATTTTTATCATAAAACTCGATTTTCCAGAACAGATAATTTGTTACTCTGATTCTTTTTTTCTTTTTTTAATCTGTAGATTGGTGTTCGCAGCGTGGGTGTTGACACGCCGAAAAACAACCTGGCGTGGAATCAACCAGGGATATCCCTGAATCAACCAACACGAAGCGGCGTCTATTTCCTAGAACGAGAACAAGGTTGGTATAAATTATTTTCATCTACATCTTAAATTGTCACTTAATAAGGTTTTATTGTATGGGAGGATAAAGTGGTTAGTGTCAACTTCGCCATGTTTCTATAATTCAACAAGTACTATTGTAATTTGATACGTCACAGTAAACATACCAAGCAATTAATGGCATTTGTTACAGTTCATGGTCATATAAAATTTGTTTATGAGGAACCGTATAACATGCCCTTAAAAAAGGCTTATGGCTAGAAAGGTGATTCGTATTACCTCAGCATGATTTCAGAAAAAAAGGTAAAAGAGAACGGGGTTCGTTTTCATTACCGTAGTGATCCAAGTAACAATTGTGCATGTTTTGTTTGATTAGGCAGTACATCTTATGTTAATTTTCGTTTAACAGTTATTCACGTAGCTGTTTGTACATGTTGTTTGAAAACTTGCAATAAAGCAGGTTCCATAACGATTGATCCGTTTACTTGTGCACATGTGGTACCACACATATCTTTTCATGATACCAGAGTATCGTGTGATTTGCGTACGATGCTCAGGCGTTTGAAGCATGAAACACTGATATAAGCATTTTCTATCACTAGGAAGGAAAAAATATCATCAGATAAGATTGGTGGATACAATCTAAAGACAGAGTTATTGTAGTTTAATCCGCTTATAGCTCAATTCAATTTGATCATATTCAAAACGATATCACTATTACAGATTCTACAGTTTTTTAGAGGGAAATAATGAGGTTGGTGCAGCGCCGGCATGCTATTTGAGGACGTTTTTCATCATATGTCCCTTTCAACCAGCTCAAACAAAGTGTGGCAAATAATCCATAAATCTCCACAATGAGAAGGTTTATTCTTCAGCAAATTCTTACTGTTTCAACAAATTCTATGTGCTGCTCTCAAATAAACTGTTAAGAGCAACAATTGTTTTAGATACTTTGAATACGGACATTCTGAAGATAGATTAGGTTCCTCAAAGTTGATGCCATAATCTATGAATTGCGTACTTCGATCATTAAATGTAGAGGCACTTGTCAACTTTGTATTTTCAATCACTGGTTTTCATCAGTCTTTTCATCCAACACGTTTTTTTTTTTATACTTTTCCAACAATAACTTAATTGTGAATAGCATCGTAAGACATCAATACCCACAAAAATGAAAGTTTATTTTATTCAATTTGTTAATAATCCGTCTTCTTCAAGCTAATCTGATAAACATTTTGACATAATTAAGTATGTATCTTTGTAAGAGCAGCAGTTTTGTTATTTTCCTGATACTTGAATATAAATAGTGTTACTTTGACAGTTTTATTTTAGTATTCATTTCCATAGGGTAATAGATTTATTCAACTGAAATAGGATTGTTCACATTATGTTTGATGAAATCATGAACTTCTTGAAAATGTTTCCAGATTAGAAAACCTTTGTAAACGAAACCTTAAATCACTCTCTTTATATACCGTGTTTAGCACAAAATATGAGTAAATTTAGGTAGAAATAGTTTTCTTTTGGTGAAACAGCCACTTAAAAAACACAAATGCTTGTTACGGTAACATCTTGTCTGTGAGATTGCAGATTTTAATGAGTGAAATTATACAAAACAAATTCTTACAATTGCATACTTTTTTATATAGTATTTATATATAGTCTTTTTGTACAATTTTGCCCCAAACTTTGAAGTAAACGGCTGCATAATGTCTGTAAAGTGCTTTAAAGGTTCCTTAAAATTGAAGTCCTCCCAGATGCACCTTTGGATTAAATCATATGAAACTAATAAACAGCAACCCTCTTAGTTCAAAGCAGTTTGAATTGTCCTAACTTCAATTGAATATTCAAGTGTAGTTCTTCAAGAAAAAAGTACTTGAGATCTTGTAGGTGGACAGTGCCAGGACTGTCAAGAGGATTAGACGTGTTGCTATGATTTCAGGAAAACATATATTTTTATAATCTTACAATGAATGAACCTCATAGATGTTTGTGATAACTGTGCTGTTTCACAGTCTATCTTTTTGTTATTTGCCACAGTTATCTTTTGGAAGGTTTTCACTAAAATGCAAAAATTGCGAAACACCTGCTGACTGCGATTAAGCAGTAAAGTCTCGTAACATTGGGCAGTCTCTGTATTGCTTTGAACCGATAACACAAATCCACCCTCCCGACGACAAGACTGTCGGAACCAACATTGTGTTTATGAAGGAATTTCTATATTCACAACTGCGTGCACGACTTTAAATGAGCGGTTGACGACTGTTGGAAAGAATTCAATAAAGAGGCAGCTTCTATTGGCGCGACTGATCAAATCCATGATTTTAAGAAATTATGATTTTATCAATTTTCTTCCATGTTTGTAGAATGTAGAAGAGATTTTTGAGGAAAATATTAAATAGATTCTTGAAAATCCGCAACAAAATCTGTTTCATTGTCGTTTCGAGATCAATTGTAACATATCCGTATAACATTTACTCGCCCCTTTCACCAGTCCAGGGAACCTTTCTTCCACAACGCCACATGGCCCTCAGTTTCAGTAACGACGTAACTATTTTTCTCTTGCTTACTTTATTCCACAGACAGCTAGAAGTTTATTTCTGCAATATGATATTTGAAATAGGAAAGGCTTATAGCTTTCATTGTACCTAATTACGGAAAAATTGACGTTGCCAATTTGATGAAATTCATAAAAATTTAGGTTGCTAGATAAATATGATGAATAATCATTCAGCTTTACAAATAAAATTAGTTTTCATGATTGCATCTCAGCTGTTCATTATTCCGCGGTATAGCGACGATAAGCCGGTGCTGCCTTCCTTAGTTAATGGGCAACATTAATTTTGATATGAGCGACCTCCTACAAACTTTGTTTGTTTTTTATTTTCAGATTTTGTAGAGGAGTTTCTGGCACTTAAAACATTAAATGTGGTTTGACCACGGTGCAGGGGTGTATTACAAACAATGTTGATTAAGCAGGGATGAAACGAGGGTAGGACGCGAGGTTAAAAATGTCAATTTCTTGCTGATTCACATTACAAATATTGAAGAGAAAAGGATATGGAAAATTGGACACATTACAGATTAATAGTAACAGAAGGTTATACAGTTAGTAACCAATCAAAAGCCAGTATAACTAAAACGTATTAGCTTATTTGCATATACTTATAATAGCTTCTGACTGGCCACTGACTATATAACCTGCACATGACTGTCTCCCTTTCTTTGAGTTGGTTGATATACGACCGGACCCTATTTTTGATTGGCCGCCTTTCAGGGTTTGTTAGGTGGTAAAAAGCACACACATATAAAACTTCACGAAAAAATAAAACTTTATCACCGAAAAAATCGTACCTGTGTTCTCGTCCGGTCGTATTAAGCCGGTATAATCGATAACAATGTCACAGTTTTATACGTTGTTTTAATCTCCATGACCAATCAGTAGACTGAAAAGTTTGACGTCATCGGTGTCATCGCTCTTTTCTTATTATACTTTCTGCACGAAAACTGACGTTCGCTCTTAAGTTGCTAAATCCAAATGATAGGAAAGGTTTTATTTTGTTCTTCTATAAAAAAATCTGATTTCTTTATTTATAGTCCTTGGCCAATATGAATGCATGAAAATTTGACGCTATTCCAGTTGGTGGCACCGTTTTATGTTTTATGCACAAAAATCATAAACTGTTCATAAGTCTGCATTTGTATCGAGATAAAAGAATATAAAATAATAAAAAAATTATAAAAAAACAGGTTTTTTTTTAATTTTTAAAGAGGCATAAATTTGGTCGGAATATATCGCTTATGGCTCATTGTTTATTAGTAGATTACAGGGTGTAATTGGCGTAAATCACCTTTTTTAGTCCTTGCAATTTAATTGTATGCGATCGAGTGGGTTCGTGCCGTACTTGAACATCGACCGGTCCAGGATCAGAAACCATATTTTACGATGGAACGCCGAAGACTATCGCGTACAGTCAGACAGTATCACCAACAAAGCCCCTTTTCGCCACAGAGTTATTTCGTCCTATGCGGGGTTGGCGAATACTGCATTTGCTGCCCCCGTCTGACAACAGCCAACTGCAGTAGGTGTCACGGGCAAGCAAGGTGTGTTTGCTTGTAGGAATGTATTTGAATAACAAACAACATCGGTTTATTGTAGGCCTATCTTATAATTTATAATCCTATTGTTAAAAAACTACATACGTTTCAATGGAAAATAGGTAGCTCAATTGGCAAAACGCACGGCTGAGAAGCTTGAGGTCCTGGGTGCAAGGACAGGTCTAACTCGACTTTTCTCGACTATGCAGACAGATAAGCCGAACATCTGCAGCTTCTACTACTAATGACAAGGGTTGAATGGCACACACCGTCCTTCAGAGGGGACGTTAATCTGTCGGTCCCGACAGCAGGAGAGTCACCCCTGCCTGGTTCTCTGAGCACTATTCGAGAAGAGAAGCGTGAAAATTACTTTCCCTTTAAAGTACTACGTTTATGTGCGTCTACGTAGGTAGCCGGAGAACTAGTTGTAAAGCGCATTGAGACCGTTGGTATAATTATTATTATTATTATCATTGTTGTTATTATTGTTGTTGTTGTTGTTGTTGTTGTTGTTGTCGTTGTCGTCGTCGTCGTCGTTATTATTATTATCATTATTATTATTATTATTATTATCATTGTTATTATTATTACAAACAATAACACATTTGCCAACCTAAGTATGCATGAAAATATGTGGCAGCAACGATCTCTTGTTTTAAAGAAGCTCTCGACCGAAAAGTGATGGCGTCTTTTGTGACTATTTGTGAGTATTTCGTCCACATCCAATCAAATCTCGCGATACGTTTAATCTCAATGTTCACTCGCCGAGTGCTCTCAATCGTTCATTTTGTGTGTAACTTCTGCACACGTTAGGCCTTGGCATGATGGTACGTATGATAGTGACAAAATGAGAGGGTCTACGTTAAACTTAAAGCTTGAAACTTTTAGCCGATAAAGTAGCCTCACCTAGGAGGCTATTGCTAAAACTGCAGTAAGGTATAACTGAAAATTGAACTGTAATAATTGTGTAATGATAAACCCCTTTTTAAAATATAGTGTACTTTAAATAAATTGAAAAAATGGTTCCGTTAACTTACGTATGTGTCATATTGATCCAAAATCAATATTCAAGTAATAATCAAATAACTCCTGTCTGTTTGGTTCATCCGCAATATCACACACACTAAAATAACAAATGCGCGCAAGCCGAACAAATCTGCGAAAGCTAATTCAAAACAGGTCCGATCTGTTCAAAGTTCACAAACTTTCATACCGATACACTTTAGGCGCCTAATCCCGAGCCTGGCCCTTTCTCCGTCGGAGGCAAAGTGCGGACCATACTGCCCTAAGACTCTAAGAACGGGAATACTGGATATGGCAAGTATATACTTTACTAACTGTTACGACCATTATGATTTGTTTGGTATACTTTTCAAAGAGAGAGAGTTGAACACACAATTACAATGACGGGGTCGTCGCCTGCGTATTCCGTTATGATAGTACAAATGCTATCACGAAACGCTTAATACGACCCGGACGAGAACACAGGTACGACGTACGGACAGACATAACATCGACAACCAAGTCAATGTCCACGGCCTTTGATAACCAGTTGTGGTGCACTGGCGATACTTTTCAAAAAGACTGGATAAGGCTATATATTAGTTTGACCCATGCAATGACCAATCAAAATTTCAAAGACGTTTACATCTTGCTAGCCATAGCAGCATAAAACATAAACAAAGTTCAAACATATTACAAAGTATACCATTTTGGGTTCCTTGTGACCAGTTGACCAGCCGAGTAATGTTATGTGCTTTTCATTAGGATTAGGGGAATTTGTCAGTGTTGACCCTTGTAGTGGCCAATCAATAGATCAATGAAATTTACATGTTTCTAGCCATATCAGCAAAAACATATGTTGAACAAATAACAAGCTATATTTTTTTTGATTCCTTATGGCCAACCGAGTAATTTGATACGCTTTTTAATAGAATTGGGGTATTTTTAAATCTTGATCTTTTGAACTTGGTTTTACCCTGACCTTGGCTTCAAATATATGGCACCCCTGTCTAGAATTGTTTTTACACCAACAACAGTAAGTGTGCAAAGTCTGGTGCTTTTATCCAATGTGTCACGATTTTTTGCTTAAAGAACTAGTTCAGGGGTCAGGCAAGTCCATCTCATATGAAAGAAGCTTCAAGAGAAACAAAATGGTGCAGAAATCATTCCGTTAAGGCAGTAAGGAGATATTTAAGTTTGGTATCATTTGTATAGAAACGACTGAAATTAGACTAGTTGTGATTTTATAATCTGAGAGTCATCAAAGTCTTTATGCATTCTATTATATTTTGTCCTACGATCTTGAGGCTTAAGAACCATTGGATATGTCAGGAAAGTAGTAAAACAGAATCTAGTAAGGACAATTATACTTTACCACCTGAAGAAAGTTCGAGGAAAAATAATTCACGTAATAAAAAAAGTAAAATTACTTTTTTTTTAAATACATTAAAAATTGATAAGAATGTGAGGATGAAAGCACACAGCCTTACATAAGAGACTTAGTACACCGGTCATTACTATACACATAAGACGAGTTATGTACTGCAATAATTCTTTAACGGAATTAGCGTTTTTAATGCTTTCTTCACCATTTTGTGTCTTTTACAATCCTCTTTCATAAATGAATTATAATCACTCTATTTATTAGGGGTTGAGCGTCTTTCTTGCATGACTCCTTTTCTGTAAGTCCAACCAAGATTCTCTTTGCTACACACATGATTGTTTTTGCTCCCGACATGACTCATATTACTCCCTACATGACTTCTTTGCTCCATAGAACCTACGTGACTCACTTTGCTCCCTTCATAACTCGCATTGCTCTCTGTAGGAATCGTATTCCTCTCAACATGACTCGTTTTACTCCCTACATGGCTTATACTGCTCCCTACATGACTCCCGTTGTTCCTGACATGCCTCCCGTTGTTCCCTGCATGACTACTGGTACTCTCCACATGACTTATATTGCTCCTGCACACCCTCTGCGCTCTCCGCAACCCCATATGGTTTAAAAAACTTACTTTATCTGTAACGTCCTTACAAACTCCAGGACCACTACCGATTCTTCTATATGCTCCCCATTCTATGACTTTCATTGCTCCCTGCACGATTTTCGACCGCACGAAGAAAAGACACGTGATGGTGAAATATCTCTTTTCCAAATGGATAGGACTCGTTATCAGATTATTACTTGAATATTGATTTGGATCCGTGGCCGAACGAGGCGGAGGAAGGGAGGGGAGGACTGGGGCGCCTCTGTCAGCCGGGAACCGACCTTAGTCGGGGAAAATTGTGAAATGTCATGGTCGAATGCACCATATTGTTTAAATTAAATCAGTGATTTATCGGAATCATGCCCGACTCTTCTAGACATCAGGGCCATAATGCCCTCGACAATATGATATTTGGGCACCGATCTGTAGTGAGACAAAGATACCGGTTAAATCATGCCTGACTTGGCTAGAAATCGGGAGGTCCTCCCGACTCAGCATGATTCTGACAACATGGTTCCTGGGTCCGCCCCGACGCGCGCAGAAATGTGAATTGTCGGATGCACTGTTTAAATCAGAGATGTGATATTTGAATCAAGCCAGACTCGTATAGCTATAACAGTCATGTCCTCCCGATTCGACATGATACTGATAACATGATTTCTGGTCACCATCTATTTTTATCATTAGAATTGTCTTTTTCCATCAAACGTTGTGTTTGATTTTAAGCCATTTTGATTTCCGAAACAAAAATTCTTCAAGCCTTCCTTGGATCCTACAAAGGCTTTACCCTTGGGCCACACCGGACCCTCAAGCTGACCACAAGATCCCACGCCGTTACGCGTATGCAATGCGTGCGTAGTGCTGCCTTTGGCTACACAAACATTATTTAGAGCATTTTCAGCAGCAGCGTAACTACGCCGGTAGTGGGGCCAGTAACAAGTAACATGAAGCGCCGTTTAGTGATATAAAAGGCACATGCAGTAACCAAACAGGGCCCGTGTACTCTTTAGGGCCCATTTCCCTTTCTGTTCCACTTGATATCATTGAACTTTCAGGCTGATTCCATTTATATTTTTCCCCGTTTAATATGAACTATTAAATCTATCTTGATTGGTGGGCCCAACTTACGTTTCTTGTTATCAGGACGGTCCCATCCAATCATTTTTTTTTTATTGATCTTTTTTTTTATCTTCGGACCCATCTATCTTGTAGTTTCAAGTGGATATGGCTTATGATTGAAGCGTCTATCATTATAACAAGAGACAGAAAGGAAGTCCCAATATGTTTATCTTTTTTGGTGAGCACGGCACATGACTGAAGGGAACCCATCATTATAGTAAGGGACAGAAAAGTACTGCCTCATTTATCTATCTTGTTAGTGCGCACGACTTACTATGATTTTTCAAAGATTGTGCGAGTTTGTTGAAAAGTGATCTCTCAGTGTAAAATGTGATGTCACAAAGGCAGATCCAAGATAATTCTTATGTATTTTTATAAAACAAACAAAAACAAGTTTCTTTTACTTAAAGTGTAAAGTTGATAGGCAGATGGCCAAAACACAATCTTATACAATGTACGTTATACCCCGTCTCAATAAATAAACATAAAATGCTTCCAGTAACTAAGGAAGAGGTAATAAATCTTCAAAGAAATACACAACAATTGTCTTTGATTAACCTTTAAGACATCACACTGTACACTGTGATGTCACTTTTCAACACACTTGCGCAATCTTTGAAATGTAATAAGTCCTAAACGGAAAGATGTTAAGATAATTTTGCACCAAATTATTTCTTCCATAGTCCTCATTATATATATATGAAAATAAAAATCAAGGGAATATTCCTTTAAGGCTAGAGATCGTTGCTACTATAGACCTACATTTCATATTTAAGTTAAAAATGTGTCATTGTTTGTATTGAAACGATCGATTTGGATTTACTGGATTACTTGTTTAAATGTAAATTTGGACCAGACCGAAAATTGAGGGCGTATTTTTAGGGAGTCCCAAAATCAAAAGCTTCTCGAGCACGCAACGGTATAGTAATTTTCTGGTTAATATGAATATTCATGTGACCTTTTCCCTGACGTCGTCTGTGGTCTATGGAAGCATGAAGTTAATCAATCTGTTGTGGATAAGATATCTGTGAAATGAGCGCCCTTACTTTTCGGTCTAGTGCGCCTTTATCACTCACCAACATTCCCGCTAGACTTGCCTGATGTCAGACGGGGTAACGAATGTAATATTTGCCAACCTCGTGTAGGGCGATATAACTCTCTGCGGCGAAAACCGTCCTAGCAAAAAAAGAGTTCATTTTGGAGCTAAGTAATAACTTCTTGACCTTTACTCTGGTTAAATGGTTATTAGGTCCAAATTTTATTTTAAGTGCCAATTACAGAAAGAATTTGTTTCGAATATTCAAACATCATTGTCAACACATTGCCACGGTATGCGTATATGTACAATTATAAGTTCTAAGAGGGCCTTATTTTGAGATTGTTCAAGTCTCCTGCAGTCGTTTTACCAATAAACCAAAAACGTTTTGCAAAAACCAAACTGTTTTAGATCTTCCATTTTTCGATTAAAGAAAGTTAAAAACAAATGCACTTTTAATGACAATTAAATGACAATGACATTATAAATTTCTCATTGTGAAAGTTTAACTAAATGCAAATTTCATTTCGATTGCGTAGGGATTGAAGATATTAACAATTCATGAAGTTGTTTCAAAATATCGACCTCCAGTGATTTTAAACTTTCTTCTGGGCTTACAATCAAATTGCACGTTGTACCTTGATTAATCAAATACACCTACTGAAGAAGTGGGAGGATTTACAAAAAGAGGCATAGTGGATTAATTGAACTCAAACTTTCCCATATTGGAAAAGGTTGCTTCAGGAAAAGCGATAATCAGTCTAAGTTAGATTGTTAGAAATGGGGTCACCGGTTCGGCCCCACTCCATGCCCTCTCCCTCCGTGACTTCTGCTTTATAGTCCCTGCTGAAACTGTGTAAAAAATGCACGCAGTTGATTTTTGATTAACTTTTATTTGTTATCAGAAAAATTGTGCAGACAGATGTGTGATGTTTGAAGATTAATTTATAAGACAAGAAAGAAAGTCAATTTCAGGATTCTTATGATTGAGAAACCTACACGACCATTTTTTTGCTTTGTATCTTAAATGGGTTGTCTTCGTGGACATACATATGTCTACCTTATACAACACAGAACAAGCATACAAACAGTAATGTGAAGAAACGACTGTGATAAAGTGTTCCCTTTATAAGGATATCGACTTGTCACGAGCCTCTTTAAAAACGGCTGATATGTTGGTATGCAGAAAGTCTCAAGTACGTCATTAACGGATGTTAAAAATCGAACTGTCGTCTTAAAGAAAATGAAATTAAATAAAATTCAATTTTTCTTCTGATAGGAAAAGGTATTTGTTTAAATACCTGAACAGCCAATTAATATCCACCGCGAAAATGACGTCGCTAGTATTCTGTTGGTTGGTGAACGTTACTCCCAGAAGATGACGTCATTTGCTGGACTGAAAACAAAGCTTTGCGCGATACATGTAAGCAAGTCCGTATGCGTTGGTACGTACGGCATATGGAAACAAACACAACTAATCGCTTTGTTTTCATTCCACACGCGCGGTAACTATGCGGTCTGATGACTTTGGGTCATGAAATTTCCGAATATCCAACCAAGTGAATATGCCAGATTTACCGGTGACTTGAAAGGCATTTTTCTCTCTTCCATTTCACTGTTGCAAAAATTGGACATTAATGAAGCATTTTTACTGGCTTGAAAATATGTTGATAAAATTTCGTTAGATGGTAATTCACATTTATTCCACTTTGAGGAATGTAAAGCTGTGATATATCTTGTAGACTAATTTCAGTCATTTCTATGCTTATGGTACATGATTTAAACCTTGACAAGTTGACCGTCTACTGCGGAGGAAAATCTTTGGATTTTTTCGTTAACATTTTCTTCCTTTTCATACAAGCTGGATATGTTTGATCATTGGATGTATCCTCTACTTTCTTTCAGGAAAGTGTTAGTTTATAAAATCTGCATTACAGAGAAATTCTTTGTAAAAACCTACTTTTCACCAACCAGCAATGAATAATAGATCAAATCTCGCATTGCTATGAAAATGGATATTCACAAATTAAAACATATTACAATAAAACGTCCAAAGTGCTTGAAATAATCACTTCTCATTTGCGATGTTTCCCATTTGCGATGTCTTCCCAATAAATCGTATCAAGTAATATGTAATATTGAGAACTATTTGCGTTGTAATACCTTTTTAAAAGTGATAGGGTGGAACCTGAAGATTTGTAGCAAACATGATTTACCGACCAATGTGGTCAAACTTTGCAAGATCATACCATGCCTCCATCAGAAAACTTAAAAAGCAAGGAAAACAAAAGAAATTGTCAGAAGGCCAATAACTATTTCTTTACCCATCAGCCCATTAGAAATATGAAATTCCACAATCGAATTGAAAGCATTTCTGCCCGAAGAATCTCAAAATTTATTTGACTAGTTTAAAAGACTGGAGTGGGACCGGTGACCCTCTGCCCAAACTCCCAGGGGTTAGGAACATTTCATATTCTATTTAATATTCTGCGTCTTCATCCTCATCCTCACAGTTGTCCATATCTTGAGAATCAGTTCCCACTTCTTCGTAATCTTTTCCAGAGCTGCCAAATCTTCACGAGCCTCTGAAAACTCACCCTCTTCCATACCCTCTCCAACATACCAGTGAACAAAAGCACGTTTTGCGTACATCAAATCAAATTTGTGATCCAAACGTGCCCACGCTTCAGCAATAGCGGTCGTGTTACTGAGCATGCAGACAGCGCGCTGAACCTTAGCCAGATCCCCACCTGGTACCACTGTTGGTGGTTGGTAATTAATCCCAACTTTAAACCCAGTTGGGCACCAATCAACAAATTGAATGCTTCGCTTGGTCTTGATGTTGGCTATGGCGGCACTGACATCTTTAGGAACCACATCACCCCTGAAAAGGAGACAACAGGCCATGTATTTTCCATGACGAGGATCGCATTTGACCATTTGGTTTAGGGGCTCAAAGCACGCAGTAGCAATCTCGGCAACTGTGATTTGCTCATGATACGCCTTTTCAGCGGACAGTATGGGAGCATAGGTTGCAAGGGGGAAATGGATTCGAGGGTAAGGAACCAAATTGGTCTGGAACTCTGTCAGATCTACATTTAGGGCACCGTCAAACCTGAGAGAGACCGTGATTGAAGATACAACTTGAGCAATGAGACGATTCAAATTGGTATAAGAGGGCCTCTCGACGTCCAAATTTCGCTGACAGATGTCGTATATAGCCTCGTTGTCCACCATGAACGCACAATCCGTGTGCTCAAGAGTAGTGTGGGTCGTCAGGATGGAGTTATAAGGTTCTACAACTGCGGTTGAAATATGTGGTGCAGGGTAGACAGCGAATTCGAGTTTGGATTTCTTTCCATAATCTACCGACAACCTTTCCATTAACAGAGCGGTGAACCCTGATCCGGTGCCGCCACCAAAGCTGTGAGAGATGATAAAGCCCTGCAGACCGGTACAAACTTCAGTGATACGACGTATCCTGTCCATGCACTGATCAATCTGTTCCTTCCCGACAGTATAGTGACCACGTGCATAGTTGTTCGCAGCATCTTCCTTACCAGTGATGAGTTGTTCTGGATGAAACAACTGGCGATATTTTCCCACCCGTATTTCACCTGCGATAATAAAACAAAGATAATTTAATGAGAGCAGACAGGTACATATAATTATGGAAAACAACTTGGCAATTATCATTTAAATATGAAATATAATGTTGTTTATTGCTCCTAAAGTTAAAGGTTTATATCATTCTTATAACTCTATGTATATCTATAAGCGCTTTGAGTCTTCTGAGGAAAAAACGCACATTAAATGTTTGTTTTATGATTATTTATCGTAAAGAATACCTGCACACGAATATGGCAATCAGAGAGGCCAACCTCAAGAGACACCTTTTATATGACGCCACTTGATTCAGATGGTCAGATAGTGAGAAACAATTGACCTGTCTGAGTTAATTGATTTGCAGCTTTTTCAACCAATCACCGCACGAATTTGCCTAACAACAAAATCTGCGTAGCTAAGTGGGGCGAAATCCCACGCGGTACTGGTACAGTACAGCTACTTAGCGGCGCGCACTCATGCAGTCAATGCAATATACTGCACAAAACGACTTTATATACACACAAAACTGAGTGACAACAAAATGGTGAACAAAACTGGGCTCACCACGAGCTTTACGGTAAATCCGATTTCCATTTCCCAGAAGGTCAGCAAACAGAAGTTTGTTTATTCCATTTACTAAAAGCTCAAAAGATCCGCAGAAGTGCCATAAATGTATTAAAGCTTGCGGCAGGCCACAATAACATCATGTGGCATGCCAGTGCATTGGTCATGCATGATTGCGGATTTGAGGTTTGTTTGCCCCACCTAGTTAGGTGTGGTCTATTTCCTTACTTAGAGAGGTCAATGTACATGGTAAAGGTTGGAGCGATACGAAAACACGTGATCCATAATTCATATCGTAAAAGGGTTTTGGTGTACTAGATTCGGTATATGTCTATAAACCATGGGGCGTAATTTTAAGCTTTGAAAAATAAAATGAAGAAGCCGACGATCTCCTTGTCGTTAGATCGTGAAACTTCAAGGCACCTCTTGCGTGCTGAAAACAGGTAGTGATATGCCTTATTCACCGTTACTCTTGCTTCGCTATAATTGTGAGTTTCGATTGAATTAATATTTGTGTTTGTTGGAATATTTCTCAAAACAATGAAGGTAGACACACAATCACAAGCTCTGGCCGAGCAAAAGCCAAAGCCAACGGTTTTATTTACCCAAGGTTCGATATTTCGATATTAGTAAAATATGGTCACGTTTGTTCTTCAATTTTGACCATAGTTAGCAGGTTAGGATCGGTGCATAGTTGATCATATCATGGTGCAGAATTTGAGTAAAGGAACTTTTGGTAAAAATTGAGGGCGTCTCTTTTGCTAAGTTGTGTTTAGGGATTTTGAAATAACACCTGATTCAATCTTAAGTTCTCGTTTTGTTGGGAAATTCCAGAAGTATTCGTTAGAAATAATTGCGGGTAATTTGAACATTTATTTCGAAGGTTATCAACACGAAAAAAGAGGTAGAATATTCTATGTACTCCAGAATAGTACACAGACACCGTTCGGTCGAGTCGTGCCGACTGAGAGTTCTTTAACAGTTTAATGCACAATGATTACATGTACTTTTATGAGACTATGAAACAAAACAGGAAGATTAAAAAGCATTTTTTCATAGTTCGGTTCGTACCCCCGATCGGGGGATTCAATAAGTCTCCCGATCGGGAGACTCAAGCATGCGCACTGAGCTTACAGTGATATATGGAAGCCGCCATTTTTATTGTGATGTTTCAGTCATAGACGCTTATCAGTCGTTTCATTTTAAGGTTTGTAACAAAGCTTGCTTTGTTCATGTTCAATTTTGCGAAAGTAAAACAACTTCATTACTATCACACAGTTATTGCTAAATAACAAATCCCTGCTTTCTTTCACATGATTGCAGAACACCTTGTTAAAGCGCGACTGCCTAACGGTAACACATAATAAGAATTCATCACTTTTCTTCAAATTTCTCGAAAACCGCACGGTGCATTTTAAAAGTGCACGGTGGAAAGACAATTCATATGCCATTTTTTCAAATCGTGAAGAAAAATTTGAACCCTTCGCAGTTGTTGAGTTCCCCGCGCTCGAAATGTGTCTGATTCTTATGTTATTCTTATACAAACTTTGAATTTGGATAGATGCATTGTGGGATACTTCTGTAAAAGATTCACCGATTGGAGGAACGAAACTTTTCTTCCGATCGGGGGGTACGAACCGGACTGACATACATATATATATATCAAAAATGTTGCTGTCAATCAATCAAATGAAAACAAATAAGACGGTAAAATAACATAGGAAAATGATATAATCTACCTATAACAGTGGGCTCCAAGTCGACAAAAATGGCTCTTGGCACATGCTTTCCTGAACTTGTCTCACTGAAGAACGTGTTGAATGAGTCGTCCTCTTTGCCATGCGTCTTATCACTAGGCATGAGGCCGTCGGGCTGGATGTCATGTTCAAGGCAATACAACTCCCAACACGAATTTCCGATTTGAACGCCAGCTTGGCCCACATGGATGCTGATACATTCGCGCTTCAAAGAAAAATTCGGAACATGGAATAGAATGAGACACTTCTTAAAGGTTGGGGAAAGTGTGATTTACAAACAGTATTATCGGTCTGCACAGATAGAACTAGAGGATTATCGGTGGCCCGCCGACTCACATTCTATGCATGGCTCTCCGTCGGCAACTGCTGCTGTTTTGTCAGAGATTTTTCCTCCGGCCGGTTTGTTCAGTTCTTATGGACAAACCGTCGGCGACCAGCCACATACCCTTCATGGCGCTAAACATGTACGGTAGAGTTTATTCTCAGTTTCATTAGAGAAACTCACGTTATGTGTGTAGGAGGGCAAAGCTGGAAGTCAGGAAGTGGGCATTGCAAGTTTTCGTGTCTCTTTCAGATTGAAATTGAACGTAAACATGGTAAATAGCATTAGACAAATGCATATGAATATGTTGTGATTTTTTTTTTTATATAATTAATAGAACTATACAATAATAGTAATCAGGGATTCCGACACTGGCAGCACGGTCAGGTTTTAGATTGCGGGGAGAAGGAGGGGGTCAGGACAAATGTTGGTAATTTCCCATTGGGCCAAGAGAGAATTAAGACCAACTTGAATATAATTAATCGATAATCAACTACATCTCGACACTGTGCATTATTATAGCAAAAGCATCACGTTTAAATGGCATATATACAGGATGTGATTTATGTCTTGTATGTATGAACGAACATGTTTTGGACTTAATACTTTCAGTTTCAACCCCGGGAGTGTTATTTAGCTCATAACTCACAGATCAAGCCAAGTATTTCCGCAAATGCATTTTGGATTTCCTTTTTGAACCTGGCAAGGTTTATTTCAAATACGAATATGCCGATTATGGAAACACAAACGAACTGATGAAAAAGACTATCATTTTTTACAACAGCGTCTATTTGAAAGTTGTTTTTAACAGTATATATGGGAAGCTAACTGTATATTTATAACATGGATGACTAAATTTGAATAATCTGACTCAGTCGAATCGGTTATTTAAAAGTAAAAACAGTTTTAAGATGACCAAAGACTCGGAGTTCTCGCGGCTTTAGGTTCGGCGTTTTGCATTTTTGAGGGGAATAGTTTACCTGGGCAGACAGGTGGGTCACGGGTGGTTAGCTATGAGTCTGTTCACAATTCAAAAGTCTGACATGTTTACTTTTTCTGAATTTTTCTTCTGTGCATGGAATGATTATATCCCTTTATATCCCAACGTCTTGTTATATTATGTTAAAAATACCCGCAGAAAGCCAAGGCATACAATTTTGTATTTCACAGGCCACCATATATATGCACGGGAAGGGCGTATCCTCGTTGGTAAAATTGATGAAATGTTAGGGGGATAAGTTCGGGGATAATTTTTCCCCGTCTGATTGTTATGTTATGCAGACAATGGAGTTTAAAGGTTCTAAAATGTCATGAGTTGATATTTGTGGGAACGTTTTGTGCTCTTCGTTTACTGCCAAATACTTAAAATCAGCAAATCAATCAGCAATACGCCTATTTGGTAATATCATCATGTCGTTTTATCCAGGGGAAAATCGTTCTGTGTATGTTTTACAAGATCATAGTACGGCGCTGAGTCAGAGGCCTAAGTCCCGCTCTGCCATTTGGAGGGATGATCAAAAGGAATTGTGTCCTATATATATAGTTACTATAAGGGCCTATATACTATGAAATATATAAGCCTATAACGACAAATCATATGATAATACAAATACAATTCTTTCCTGGGTACTATGAAACTATAGTATTCCCTATATAAACATTGTTTTAAGGTTAATAAGGATGTCCGTACAATATGGTGATGATATAAGGCAAGTTGTGTTACGCACGAAGGACACCCCCCCCCTCCACCCCCTCACCACCCCCTCCCCCCTCCACCCCACCCCACCCCCCTCCCCCCCCTCCTCCATCCCCCTTTTCCCTCAACACCCCATCCTCTGACCTTCTTCACACATCCATTAAGAAAAACAACCATATCTAATGATGTCTAAGAAATGATATCATTTTTACGCAGCAGAAGAGCAGACGCTTCAACCACTGTATGGAGGGAAACCCATACAGCTTCAACTCAAGCCACGACCAGTTTAGTATAGCTGAGTACATGCTGAAAATTCGCCATCTTTGATACACTAACTTGCAAACTTGAGTAAATCAAACTAATGATTTTGATATATTTTGAAAAATGTGAAATTAAATACTGATGATTATTTTTTCACAATAGGAATCAGAAAGAAGTTAAAGCATTGAAAATAGAATGGGATACTATTTAAATTCTAATGTACAATATGTGTTGGGCACTACCATTATAGAAAAAAAAAGTGAACAAAATATGTTTTGTCAGGTTCCGGCTGTTTGCAATGTATAATGCAACTGTACGACGAACTGCGATTAACAAACTTTTGGATTGACGTATACTTAAAATGCGTCAAAACGTTATATTCTTTGTGACTGCGTAGAATCTGATAGAACTGAAGGACTGGGCAGGAAGTGGATTAAATCTAAAGTAATGCGGACACTTCCTGGAGTGAAATTGTATTCGCTTTTTGAGTGCCGAAACACTTTATTCATTTGGCCAAACCAAAATTGTATCTTTGCAAAATGACAACGGAATTGAAAGAAGAAAAAAATGTATTTGCAAGAGCCTTTATTCAGACCTGGCTAATAGGGCGTTTCTATTTTAAAAATTACCGCCACGACCTGACGACCAGCCCTTTTGAAAGGGCTATGCTCGTATATATTACCGCCCATCATCCATTAACTACCTGTCTGTGCATATATGATGAGCATGGTTGGTTTATAATGAATTGAAACAAGGAAGTGGCAGGTTATATTTCCTCGTATATTCATCTGTTTCGCCTGCCACGTTATACTTAAACATGTGGTATAGTCTGATGGTCATAACATAGTGTCGTACGTAAAATGATCACAGTGAAACTTACACATTATTGTATACCTACAATAGTGAGATAATATATCTCACAGGTACACACGCATGGAGTACATGATATGGAACTATAGAGCTATTAACTGAAAATAGGTAATAGCTCCATGATAGAAGAGAATGAATGAAGAATATGTTTGGTCAGGGCTAAAGAAAATGGCAGCTCCCTGGTCAGGGACCAGTGGCACAACAATAAAGAGGGAAGGGTCGGTAAACCACAAGGGTCCTAAGCAAACATCAAGCTTTGAGGGTCCCAGCAATAATTATGATATATGTCTGCAATGGGGCCCGAGCGCTAAATTCCCCACGGGCCCACAGGATTCTAGTTGTGCCACTGTCAGGGACGCACCTTCCTACGCCTGCACATGTTGACATGACGCCTGCACAAATGATGGAGTAATCGTACAATGCTTGGGTGTGATGTCTTTTATGTTTTTTCTAGGTCATTACTTGCCCCACTGCCCCAGTTGCTGACGGGCCTGTCGAGTCCTGAACCTACTCAGAGACTAGTCCGCCATCAAAAATGGAGCAGTACACTTGATATTTATCACTTACCCTGCCATTTTCATTTAATTAAGGCATTCCATCACATTCAAAAAGAGTATTCATTTTGTTTAATGCATTGACATAAGGATATAGGCCTACACTATTAAGTCCCAACTCCAATGTACATGAAATCCTAACAACTTCTAAGATTTTTAATTGAAATGTCATTGTATTTTTTTATATTATTGTTTGCATACATGTATAACGCAAAAACAATATATGCTTTCAATTATCAATTATCAACCAACACTGCATTGTGATCGTCGTGAGTAAATAACATACAATCTAACATTGGTTATATAAATCGTACATACTGATGGGTAATGGCATTGTTATCGCTATGTTCTAAAAACAAAATGTTAAAATAATGTAATTTTAATAAAGTACTAAGTCTAATAATACCAATAAACCTAAACTCATACTTAGAGAAAAATGTTGTACTCACCATGGTTGTAATGGTTGTATTGTGAAAATAGTTGAGCTATAACATTGAAAACAAGTTGCGGCAAGTTGCAAAGCTCCGTACTGATGGCGGATAAGCAAAGTAATGAAAAAAGTGAAACATATCACTCATACTAAAATAACATTTTTTGTTCCGTGTTTACAGGTTTATTTCAGTATACTGAGGCACTAGCGTTGCACCACCATTAAAACACCTGCGCAGTGAAATACGAGATTAATTATTTTAAAATTGTGATTGTTTAAAAAGAATATTTATTTACACATGGGCGTAACTAGGGGGTGGGTGTGGGGGCGGTAGGGGGAGGCTATTGGGGGCTTAGCCCCCATCAAAATTGCCGTAGCCCCCTCTTCCAATTTTGGGCAAAGCCATCAATATAATTAAGTGAAATATCAAATAAACCATACAGAAAACAGATGTTGGCAATGTTTTAATCGTATCGACTAAATTATCGTTATTGTTTGGACCAAATGTCTTCAATTTTGGACCGAATATCTTTATTTTGGACCCAAAAATTTCAATTGTGGATCATAAATCTTCAATTTGGGACCAAATATTTCTCATTTTGGACCAAAAATCTTTAAAATTGGACCTGAATCTACAACATTAAACCAGCCTTCAGACAACCAGATAGAGAAATAGGTCTGAATAAATAGCCTATCAGGCCCTCCCCAGGCCCCCTTACCCCCAATAAATTTCAATTTGCGGCACCAGGAAATTGGTCATGGGGGCAAGCGAGGGGCAATTGTGTCTTATGGGGGCAAAAGCTTATAGATCGGACAAAATATCTCACTTTACAAAATTTTCTGGGGGGAAAGTGGGGGGAGAGAAGCGATATTATGAGAAAATTCGCCCCTCCCCCCATGCCCATGTAGCGCCACCGTGTACTGCTTTCAAAGTAATTTCAAAGTCTTTACCATTTCGTCCGATGGACAATTGCCAACTCTTGTCTTGGCAAGGTGTGTAAAAAGGGTCATCTCACGGTGTGGAAAGAATTCCAAATTCTTCCTGGTAATACAAATTGCACTGGTTAATTGAATTTCCATTAAATGTTGCTGCTAATTGGGAAAATCTTGAATTTTCAGGAAATCTCTTTGAACTTCCAGGATTTTTCTTCATTTTCAGGAAATTTGCTTTAATTTCTATGAATTTGTCATCAAGTTTCAGAGTATCTTTGTCAATTTTTTGGAAAATCCCCTTCACTTTTCAGGAAATCTCCTTCGTTTTTCGTGAAATTTCCTTCATTTTAGTGAATTTTTTTTCAATTCCCGCCAATTTTACTTCAATTTCTTTAAATACTCCGGGAAATCATTATCAATTTCAAGAAGTTTTAAGCATATGTTGGCAATGTTATATTAATAATAATTTATCCTCTCAACTGGGAAACAAGCATGCAACCCGGCGGGAATAATAAACCATTTAGGGGAGAGGCGGTACCCCCAACTTCCTACACCTCTGTCCTCTAATCTTAAACAGACACCTGAATATGCTTATCGTTTTAGGGGCTTAAGGCCCCCTAAAAATGAAAAGCTAGACACGCCTCTGTCCAGGTGGAGTCGAATGGGGGAGGGGGGGGGGGGAGGATGGTCAAACGGGTCAAAAAAAATGTCTATAAATGTTGCTAAAGGTCCAGATTTTGATGCAATGATCTTTTTCTGATCTTCAGTAAAATTTAATCTCCGAGCAGTTTAATGACTTCTATTTTAAACGTATATACGTGATGATGCGGTAAATGTAGACCAAGTTTCGCTAACTTCAAAGTTATGACTTTCTTTTCTCCAAACGCCCTGGTAAAAAGTCAGTGACAGTTATAGTGCATAGGTGGCTTGCCATAAGGGCAAGGGGTACAATTGCCCCAAAAAAGATTTGCTAATCATTGTCTTTTTTCATGATAAAGAATACAAACATGCGTGAATTATTATTTGTGCATGGATAATCATACATTTGTTGCCTCCTCCCTCAATCATGTTCTGCCCCTCCGACTAAAATCTCTTACAGCCGCCTACTACATGATCTATAGTTGCGCTTAACGGGAAATGGGATCGGGGAGGAGTGAGGATAACCTAAATTTTGCGATGGCAGCGTTGTGTTCAAGTTCAATGCGTCATGCAATTAGATATCTCTTCACCCCGCACGGACAAAAGTCTCAAGAAAATAGCTTGACCTTCACCAATAAATCTGATCATACTGCTGTACTAGTAACGTACGTCACTTCCGCGGCGGTAATTAGCTGGCTTCTTTGCATGTGCATGATCGGTGATTGTGTAAACATTTCAACAAATCAGACACGTTATCTCCATGGTAGGCCTATTCACGTTAACGCGATATTTGGCCTTTAAAATCCGATGTCAATTATACGGATCTGGAATTCATATCATTGATTTTGGACAGGCTTATGATTCTTTCTGTGTCTGTTTTGATGTAAATGTCAGATTAGGTCAATAACAGTTCCCTGGTCAGATCAGGGAGATGGACGAAAAAAAATTCGCTTTCAGAGAAACTTCTTTCGAGAGCCCTACTTTGGAGTTTCCATCCTAAAACAACGACGAGGGCCCTACATTGGACTTGTTGACATACTGTTCACTGCTGCATATATCATTACCCAATCAGCAATAGGGTAGAATGGGTAGGTAAACCCCACGGGCCCAGTGGCGAAGTGGTCTATAGGTCCAACGGACGCGGTCCGGAGCGCCGCTAGATTTGTGCGCACATGTATAGTATTGTTAAAAACTAGCTAAAAACTTTTTAAATGTCGTCTGAAATCGTGTCTAATATGGTCGAATGACCTTGAAAATCGCCGGGAGTGGTCAGACTCTCCCCCTCTAGTTAGCATGTTATACGCCGTTGGTAAATCTGGTCCGAAGTATTATCGCCTCCAGTCAGGGACGTCGCTAGGGTCTTCTGATGGGAGGTGTTGAGGCATCATATTCAAACTAGGTGATTCGTGAAGATGTCTCTAGAGAAACGGTTGAATTTCCAAATGTCATGTTCATTTTTCCAACTCATGCCAATATTGTGCTCCGACATGTACGATATTGCTATTCTCAGCGCACACACCCATTATTTCTTAAATAACGTACACGCTGTGTATGCTTAAACCATTCCCGAAATAAACTCAGCGTACCTACAGTATATGTATAATCGCACACTATTTATGTATGGCGTGTGGGGGCAGTGATGCGTACATTTTCGGTGGCCTTGAGATGTTCGATTTCTAACGTGTGGAAAAACCGAACATCGTTGATGTAAGGGCGCAAATCTTTTATGTGGCGTCCAGTTGAGGGTTGGACACCCCCATACAACCGGTAGCGACGTCTGGCCTAGTCCGCCCCTGCACGGGCCCCGAGCAAAAATCGAGATTTGGGTGCACTGAACAATGATACTGCGATATGTTTGTTATGGGGCCCAACCTCTATATTCCCCAAGGGACCCAGAACTCTACTTGCGCCACTGTATACCTTTTTCCACTCGGCGGTTTAGGATTTGTTAAAAGTACTACTGATTTGGGCCCTTGTTTTCCTTTCACATTATTGAGGCCATGATCAGTGGCGCAACTACAGGCATACAGTCCCAACTCCGTGAGGCATTTGGCGCTCACGGTGACCACATAACAAACATGCGTATTACAGGTGATTGCTCAAGCCCCCAAATCTTGAATTTTGCTAGGCCCATGGGGTTCATGAAAGAGAGGGTAAATCTATTACCTTACCATTTTGTCCAAATTGGCTATTTTGACATTTTGACCTTTTAATGGGGAGGGGGAGGGGAAATGTACGAGGAAATGGCTGCACCGGGTCGAAAATGAACAGCAATTTCACTTTTTATAACGAAAACCTCTGAGCCGATATTATTAATATATGTGAAGTATCACAACCGGCATGCTTGCGTTAGGGCCTTTTATAAAATAAACTTTCCACGAAGGGTAATTCTTGCCCGTGCAATAAAGGTGCACCTCTTTCCCCCGTCATTCTGTATGGTGGAAGGACCCTTGAATTTTTAAACGAGGGGTATAAAGACATTAGATTTTCCGAATTTTGTTTTATACATTTTACCATAGGTGGGGTTTAAAGGGGCAAAGGGGTCCCCACTACTTATTTTTCAAAATTGGTATCCTTTGTATGGTGATTTTTTTGCATATTAGTATAAATTTGTTGTGTTGCCCTCATTTTTAAACTTCCCCCCCCTATCCCCTACCCCCACCCTCACTTTTGGTGGGGAAATCTCGCTCATACATTTTACTCTTTCGATTCTTGTGGGTATTTTTCAATTTTAGTGGCGCAAATGTGAGAAAAAGAAGATAAAACAAGGCCATTAGCAATTTATTGAACCAGCTGACATTTGCCAGTATTTTGTGCTTCGTTTCTGAGACATTCACCAACGTCAGAGTTGGTCATATTGGCTTTTTAGATTTTGGAGCCCTCTCCCACCTCCCCCACCCCTCCCCCACTCCGAGAGGTGACCCTTTCTACGCCCCTACTAGTAACCCTCATTGGGAATTGGGGATCTATTTCTACAGTTCTATATTGGAAAATTCATGACGCCAAACAGAAGAAGAAACCTTCAACCCGGAAAATACGTCACATCCTGAACCTGATATACAAAATGCGACTGAAGGGAGGTTAATTATCGATCAGTAGACTGCCGCCGTCAACGGTTTCGCTTTATGGAAACAAATGTTCAGCAAAAATAAATGATATATCATTGTTTCCAGAAAAAATTTGTGCCAACAACATGATGTTCTATCTTTGTAAGTGAAATTACAGCTATCATATTTCGTATTTCTTCGTCAATAACCTTGCACTTCTACCATAAGTAATGATTGAAAATGGCGCCTGGTGTAGAGCCTAGGCCTCTATCGTTGATATAGTCTTCGCAGCAAGTCCATCCGTTTGTGTTTTTGACGTCCATGTCTACATGTATTTTCAATCATTCGTTTGAACATTTAGTTTTTTTTTCAGATTGTTTAGCACAAACTATTTTCTCCTAGAGCTTTGGCAAAGGGATATTTGTTCGTTAGACTGAAGTGGAAATGGCTTTAAGTTCGATTTACGTTACGGTTAAGGTCGTGTTATTACAGAGTCCGAGTTGGATAAATCATGTCCCGTGTTACCACGGTGAGTTGGGAAGCAGCCAGGCCTACCACAGTGTTTAGGGCCTAGGCCTAGGCTATAGATAGGAGTACGCGTCCACATAGGGACTAGGCCCCCACCCAAATTCCCAAATGGGGCAGATCTCAAAATTTACCGATTTGGGTATGTGCCCATATTCATTGAAAAAGTGGTGCCACACACTAATCAAAAGTCAATCAAAAAGTCCAGATTTTTCTGGCAGACTTTATTTTTGATATCAAAATCAACTCCCTTTTCACTGAAAAATTAAACACCTAACGTAAGGCTACTTCAGTTTGTTTCCAGCTGCAGGATAAAACATTGGGAGAGAAACAATGATAAATGGTCAAAATTCGAAAGAAAGAAGAAAAAAGACAAACAATTTTTCTCTTTTTTTTTTTAAAATCATAAAATGCTCTGAACAATAACAAACATGCAACATTAATGCCGGCCAGTCTGCATTCCATACACTAGGACACGAACTTCTTTGGCATGAAAGTTACTTCTTTCTGTTGGGTGTGGCGGCGGGAAAAGTAGATAGCTGTTTAATACTTGGCGTACCGGTTTGGCATTAAAATGAAAATATATACCTTGGCGTAAAAAAACTATTGTGGGATTTGTGGCATTGGCAAACAGGACACACAACTAGTTATTTACCTAAAATACCAATTAATCAAACCTAAAGTTAAAGATAATTTAGGTCATTCTAGATTACCTTAGACGAACGATGTAGAGCTGTGACAGATTAGCGTGTACACGCTACACGCTTGCAAATCCTTGTAAACGTTTACTAAACACTTCATTGCGAGTAATCGTTTTTCATAGTCAGTCTTGCCGTTAAAAGTCAATATGATGGTTCATGATTCAAATCTTACACACATTGGGCTGACAAAATTCCAATCAATGACTTTTTACAAACTGTAAACCGGATTAGCATAATTCATTTTAAATGTGAGAATCACCAATGCGCAGTAATTACCTATGAATGGGGATATTATGCACTTTTATTTCGCCAAAATCTGAGTAGGCTAACTTGTAAAATGCACCGCGAATGTGCAGCAGTAAACAGTGAAACTAAAGGCCTAACGTTAGGCCATAATTAATAAGGCTTCAAATTCCATGCAATCAAAGCCCGTTTTACAAGCTGTTAAATCGACCAACAAACACAGTCAAAATACTTAAATCGTGACAATCATTACATTTACATGTATTACCTGAGTCAAATAAATTTTCCAAGAAAGAAAAACATATTGCAAAATAAACAAACAAAAAGTTTTTGACAGAACTGAAATTCTAGGTGCTTCGCAAAGATGGCAATTTTTTTTGGAAGAACTGATATTTCAGAACTTCCGTGGTGGTGGCGTAGTTTTGAACTGTTTTACGGCGAGATATCATAGGCCTAGTATGCAAGAATTTCACAGTGGAACTTTGAAAGTCGTAGCGAGTTACTGCAAAAAAAGTTACGCGATGTTGAGTTTAATTGACATTGAAAGGAAGTTATCTGTTCTTTCTAAACTGAAGTTCTATGCATATTTTCCATAAAAATGATGATTTATACTGTAGATGTAAACTTTTTACGATTTGGAAAGCAAAACTCGAGCATCTATTTGGGCAATGGAGTCCATACTTTTGCCATACTGGTTGGGTGATTTTTTTTACTTCACGTCGTAAATTTGGAGTAATTTTGGTGTATTTCCGAAAATAACGGTACTAAACGCGTGTAACATTCACAGCTCTAGAACGATGCAATGGCAGCCAATATGAAAGAGGTGCCGTAGGGAGGACGCATTGCTTAAATATTTTTTCTTTGCTATTGGCCCCTATATAGTTTTGTGTATTCCTGTATCATTGACTTTATAATAGATTAAAAATAGAATACTGTCAAGAACCAATGCATATTTATTAGTTAAACTGTTAGCCAATCATGTTATTTTAAAAGTAAAAGTTTTGTCACTGCAGAAAGTATTGTAGGAGCAAAATACTAAACAAGACTTAAGCATATCGTGGTAAGTCGCTGCATGGTTCCTTCACTGTCTTGGCATATGAAAGAAAAGGCCTGGTTGTACTTTCGGCGTAGGTTTTACATGAAATGCACCCTGTAATGCTGGCGCATGTACATGTGCATACACAAATAAAATGTAATACGTCTCTAAATTAGTGTGTGCAATATCTTTAATATCTTAGCCTTGTAGTGCAAACGTACGCATTTTCCGTTATACACGTTGGAATTGCAGCGCTTAAACAGTGCAATCCAATTCCTGCCAGTCTGGAAAGTATGTATGTTACACCAAAGATCTTCGGCGTGGAGATAAAACAGTTTGACAAAATTTGATGTACTTTTCTCTCGGCTTTATGAAGAAACACATTGCAATCATAGTGGTATGAACAAAACTGGCGTAATTAGCTCTTCTAGCTATTCAGCGTCTTGTGAATTACAGTAGATCCTTCACCTTCCAAGCTTGTTAAATTGTTTTGCCCTACTTTATTACCAGGAATTACTAAACATGTTAATTTAAGTTTATCCATAGGAGAATTTGTTGGCTCATGGAAGAGCACTCTCATTACCCCATTGGCTGAGAAACCAGCCGAACCACTGACTAGGTAATTTGAGACAATCTACAGTTTATTTCTAAACTTGTTGAAAAAGCTGTTCTTACACAAATCTTGAATCACTGTGACGCACGTTGTTCCCTTCCTAACTTTCAGTCTGCATATAGGAAACATTATTCCACTGGAACTGCCTTATTGAAAATTCACTCTGATATAATGCAATCTCTTAACGAAGGTCAAGTTGCTCTAAAAGTGCTTTTAGACATGAGTGCAGCCTTCGACACCGTTGATCATTCTATTTTGATGAACATTTTAGAATTTGATTATGGCTTAAGAGGCATTGCTCTCAAATGGTTTTTAAGTTATTTAAGCTCTAGGTCCCAATTATATTTTTTTGACGGTGTTCATTCAAGCGCTGTTAATCTTAACAACCATGGTGTGCTTGCTTCAGGGGTCGTGCCTCGGACCCCTGTGCTTTACTCTATACACCAGCTCACTTTTATTTTGTTATCCAAAACCATCTTGTCCTAGGTTTCTCTTATGCGGATGATACACAATTAATTCATGTTTTTGAACCCGGTGACAAGACCAATGAATTACCTGCCATTTCTCAACTAGAAAAATGTATTGCCGATATTCATGATTGGATGGTGGCACATAAATTAAAACTTAATGACTCTAAAACTGATTTCATTATCCTCAGCACTCCCTCAAGATTTTCTAAAATAAATATCAATTCTATCAAAATTGGTTCTGTTAATATTACTCCTTCTAAGCAAGTTCGGAATTTAGGAATTATTTTTGATCAACATATGAAAATGGAAGAAGATATCAAGAAAATTTGCAAGACTGGGAATTACTACTTATATAGTCTAAAAAAATCAGGAAACATACAGTATGACCCAGACAGCCATACATGTGTTACTTCATGCATTCATTCATAGCCACTAGATTACTGTAACAGTTTATTTCACAATATTCCAAACCTCATTAAAAGACTCCAACGTATCCAGAATAATGCTGCCATTTTAGTTGTGTATTGCTACCATGCCCCCTCAAAAGTCTTTCTTAGTTTCCTTCACTGGCTTCCAGTTGAATTTCGTATTAAATTTAAACTTCTTGTTTTTGTGTTTAAATCCCTACATAAAGTCTTATCTTTCTGATCACATTCGCTTGTTCACAGCAATAGGTATTTGTCACGCTTTAATGATTCTCCCTTTCTTTTTGTCCCCAGAACTAAGTGTAAAACATTGGGTGACCATGGCTTTTATTATGCAGGTCCAGCCCTTTGGAATGAACTGCCTGCCTCTATTTGTTCAGTTAATAATCTTAGTTTGTTTAAGTTAAAAACATACTTTTTTCGTATTGCCTTTTTTAGTTTTATCTTATTGTGAAGCACATTAGAATGCTTGCAGATTTTTACGCTATATAAATGAATTATTATTATTATTATTATTATTAGTAGTAGTAGTAGTAGTAGTAGTAGTAGATTATTATTATTATTATTATCATTATTATCATTATTATTATTATCAATCTCCCCAAGGTTTCCTTGGCCTTTCCTCCTACATGAAAGCCCTCCACATCCCAGCCTTCTTTTGCTCCAAAAGCTGCCAACTCAGTAGACATTTTCACGACTTCTCTTTCCTCTTCACCGACGGCTTCACACAGGAAGTCTCCTCTGCAGCCGCTGCCGCCTGTCCTGGCCTCACCCTCTCCTCAAGGTTGCTCGATGGAACCTCAATCTACTCTGCTGAAGCAAAGGCCATCCTTTTGGCCTCAAACTTTGTTGAACTCTCCTTCTGCCCCCACTTCATCATCTTTTCCGACTCTAAATCCATTCCCACTGGCATCCTCAACATGCTCTGGTCCAATCCACTCATCCTATAAATCCTCAATAAACTTCACTCTCTTTCCTCCTTAGGGGAAAAAATATCATTTTCTGGATCCCCAGCCGCGTCGGCATTCCCGGCAATGAGAAAGCCGACAGAGCCGCCAACAACGCTCTGTCGAATCACATCTCTTCTTCTATCCCACACTCAGACCTCCGTTTCTTCTTTTCCAGCTACCTCAGTAAGACTTGGCAAGACTCCTGGAATCTCGAGACCAGTAACAAACTTCACACCATCAAACCCAAAGTCGGGACCAATGTCCCGCTGCACAGTGGCAACCACAGGGAGGACATTATCACCCACATCTGCCTCGGCTATACCTCTCTCACCCACTCTCACCTACTTTCAGGCTCCCCTGCTCCTCTCTGCCCTACATGCAACACCGATTTCTCGATCAAGCATATCCTCTTAACCTGTCCCATATACCTGAACACCAGATCACTCCTCTCACCCTCCATCTCCATTTCCGATCTTTTAAAGAACAATCCTACCTCCAACTTCATCACCTTTCTCCGCAACAACAATCTATGCCACCTGATGTAAACCTCCCTTTCCTTTCCTTCTCTGCCTTACCTTCCTCATCTTTCTTTTATTACCTTAACTTCTTACCCTTATTCACCTTCTCTCCTCCCTTCTCTCTATCCCTCCTCTCTTTCCTCTCTGTCCTACCTCGAGCACCTCAGTTTTTAACACCCTCTTGGCACATTTGACTCTGACTGTTGCAGTGCCTTTTAAACATCAACAAACCAAACCAAACTGCTCTCAGAAGAAGTTTAATTCAGATCACCCAATGCTAAATACAGGTCTCATATTTGAAGGAAATTTTGTCTGCATGTTTACAAGTAGGGGACATAGAAAATCCACAAATTTGATGAAATCAGACAAACGATTCTAAAGTTATCGCCCTTTTAAAATAGCCAAAAGTTAAAAGTTTTATGATGATGCAAAATGTTTGATCTAAATTCAAGGAAAGGGGTGTCAAATAAAAGGTAGTTTAATATTTATATATGTAGAATTTGTTTCCCATTTAAAGCTGTATATAAAAGAAATTAGGTGACCTTTGACCTTGAGAATGAACTTTTGAACAAATTAATTTGTGAAATTTATGATACTAGTCTTTAGATCCATGATTCATATTTTCTGTTCTTTTAAGCAAGAATTCCATTTAAAGTCATTTTAAACATATTAGTAGTCTGCTGTGGAAAATGAGTGTAGCACAATTACAAGTCAACGAGAAATACAGGACTTTTCTCTTTGTGATTTTGAAGACTACTTCATGAAATCTATTTTTCTTTTAAATATGATTGAGACCAATGCCTAACACATCAAATCAGTAGCGAACTTGATCATAAAATGATATAATAATAGATATAATTATAGAAACCTATTCACCATTTTGCCCAAAGTTTGGTTGAAAATTTACATTTTTAGGTAGTAATGGAAATATTTAATGATAGAATTTTCTTTTAAACTTGTATTTTACTATATACTGTTCCACATACTTTACACAGTAAACTGCACATTATGTGCTTGAATTAATTAACCAAATTCTTGAGTACAACTGACAAATGAAAAACATCTTAGCATATTGTATGAAGTTAAATAGAGCACAATTCAGCCTAATTTGTCAATAAAAATACAGCAGAATTGGCTAAGGGAACAGGCGATTGCAAAGTGGATTGTTTTCTGAACAAGTAAATGACCTGTTACTAAGGCACACATCAATGCCCAAATCCCTGATTACTGTTCACAGCCAAAACAGTTAATATTCTTTCTAGTGCACAAACCAGAAATGAGCTCTTTATAATGACAATAGAAGCTGTACTTTAGACTGGCACATATAGATCCTGTCAGCTTTACAAGCAAGCTTACAAGCTTTACAACTGTGGTGTAGCGCTTATTATACATGTCTACAGACCACGAGGCCCTGGGTTCAAGCCTGGGTTGGGTAGACTCGCCAGTGCACCACAACTGGTTTTTAAAAGCAGTGGACATTGACTTGGTTGTCGATGTTGTGTCTGTCCGTACGTTGCACCTGTGTTCTCGTCCGGGTCGTATTTAGCGTTTCATGATAGCATTGTTACTATCATAAGTAAATACGCAGGCGACGACCCCGTCATTGTTATTGTGTGTTCACTCATCGTCGTCGTCGACAAGCACACACAGATGTTCAGGTAAAGGAGCAAAAAAACAAGTATGTGCATTTTACATCATGTACTTTCTTATTTTTAATTTTGCAGAAATGAATCATGGCGGAGGACCTTCAAATTACAGAGGAGATTTCACCCCTTGAGACTATCACAGAGGTCACTGAAAACCCAAGTTCAGAAGTGAACCAGCCAAGCAGTGATTTGAATGATAGTGATGACAGTAAAGGCCTAGACGTGGTTGAAGTTGGCGTTAAGAATGAGATAGAAAAGGGGAAGGATGGAGATACGGCAGAGTATGGAGACGGCGGGAAGGAGGTAATATCTAACAACAAGGACATTCTTGAGAAACCAGAAATTTCTACTTATGGAGAAACTCCTGGAGAGATGCCTATTGAACAGGGACCACATAGCGAAGAGAAATACGGGAAAGAAATAGAACCCACAGGAGATGATGAAATCTCTAATAGAGAAGCTTCTGCTGAGAGGAAAGTACATCTAATTGTCAAAGTCCTTAATGAAGGAGAAATTCCTAGTGAAGGGGAAATGGTGACGGAAGGGGAAATGGTGACGGAAGGGGAAATGGTGACGGAAGGGGATATGGTGACGGAAGGGGAAATGGTGACGCAAGGGGAAATGGTGACGCAAGGGGAAATGGTGACGCGGAAATGGTGACGGAAGGGAAATGGTGACGGAAGGGGAAATGGTGACGGAAGGGGAAATGGAGACGGAAGGGGAAATGGTGACGGAAGGGGAAATGGTGACGGAAGGGGAAATGGTGACTGAAGGGGAAATGGTGACGGAAGGGGAAATGGTGACGGAAGGGGAAATGGTGACGGAAGGGGAAATGGTGACGGAAGGGGAAATGGTGACGGAAGGGAAAATACTGACTGGAAGAGAAATCCCGACTGAAGGGAAATCCCAACTGAAAGGGAAATACCAAATGAAGGGGAAATACCGAGGGAAGGAGAAATTCCAGACCAGGCTGAATCAGACATGCAGCAACAACAGCAAGAAAAAGAAGTCAATAATGAGAAAGTTGAAGAAGAGTGGATCCAGTTCCGTTGCAAACTTTGTCAGTATACAGGAAGGGACAAAGAGGAGATAGCGAGTCATTTCTTGAGCAAACACATTGCTGTTGAGGTGAGGCCTGTTAAAGGGAAGGCAAACATGGTTTCTTCTGAAGGGCCTGTCAAAGGGAAGAGAGGAAGACGAAGCAAATCTTATGCAAGTATTAAAGTTGAGGAAGAGGAGTTCGAAGAGGAGGATTCCGATTCTGATTCAGAGGCAAAATTGTTTGTTAGAAATCCAAAGGAATTGAGCATATCCAGGTGCGGGAGAGTTCGGAAAGTGCCTTACAAATTTGCCCTTGAAAGCGATGATGCGGGATCGCTTCCTTATATACGTGGACATGGGCCAGTTGAGAAGAAACCCAAACGAAGAAGTGGTAAGGCTAAACGGGCACGAAAGGTGGAGGTAGAAAACCCTGTCGATGATTTGGAGCTTGATATTTCGGGATATGAGTTTAACGAGGCTTTGGAGAGACGAATAGGGGAGTGGGAAAGTGACTGGTTTTTATTAAAAACTACAACGGACTTGAAATGTTCTCATCCAGGTTGTAATGCACAACTTGATGAAGGTGAAATGGTCCTTCATTTACAGTGTCATAAACCGCACCTTGTTGGATTTCAGTGTCCCGAGTGCGTTTTCTTGTGCGTACACTGGCGCAACATGCGACATCATTTCTACAAAGATCACAAGAGGGAGAAGGAGAAGACTTTGTCGTGTAACCAGCCGGGTTGCGATCAGATGTTTGAACGATTTGGGGATCTGAAGAGACACGTTCTGTCATGTCACCTCAAGCCAGAGCTAATAGCGGAACACTCCTGCAATGACAGACCCAGCCAAGTGGTTGGTGTACTAGGCAAAAGGATGTTTGAAGAAAAAGCAAATGCAGAAAACGGGGAAATTGATCTAAACTCTTCTGAAGCAGACACGGAAGCTGCTGCAAAGCTTCATGAGCTAGCAACAGGTAAAAACCAAGCACCAGTAGAGGGTGAACTTGAAGATAAAGCTGGCCAAAGTAAGCCTTGTGCCATAATACAGCAAGACGGGGACAGTCCCAGTATAGTCATTGATGTTGGACAAGAAGAAGAGCCTGGGAATCTCGAGATTCAAGCAAAAGAAGTGACGAGCGAAGATATTGCTTCCACTATAAAGAGAATTACTAAGAAGCGTAAGCACAGTCTGGTGGTGGAACAAAGTGAAAGCACTCCTGACGGTTTCAAGCCCAAGCGGCAGTACAGAAAAAGTGATGAGTTTAGTGACGCCTATCAGAAACAGCGAGCGTTGGTCGCTTACAACTGCGACATCTGCCTCGGAAAATTCAATTCAATGGAAGATATGATTCATCACCGCGATCTTCATCGCAGTGATAATAATGAGAGTGTAAGATGCACTGAGTGCGCTGAGGAATTCACAGAGCCTCAGGCTCTCGCGGATCATGTGCAGAACTATCACAAACGTTTGTTGAAACTTCACCGCTGCCACCTCTGTATCTTTTCGTCTGATCGTCGGTTTGACCTGAAGAAGCATCTAGTGATCCATACGGGAGCAAAGAACTTTATGTGCGAGCAGTGCGGCAAGTGCATGTCCACACCATACAATCTGAAGATTCACTACCTGCGGTTGCATGCCACCGAGGAGGAGAAGACAATCTCATGTTCCCAGGAAGAATGTGAATTCAAGTGTGCAGACAAGGCAGTACTGAAGGTAGGCATTAAAATGGAGATACCGTAATAAGCGCCCGGGGCGCTAACAGTAATAAGGGTTGCACCATTTTTGGGCTTAAAGTTTCTTCCTAATGAGTGCCCATGCTCCGGGTCATGCACAGTGTGCTTTTCGAACTGTATTGTGTGAACTGGTTCTATACTAGCCCCACAATAACTACCACAAAAACATTGTGAGTGTCAGATGCAAAATAAGCAAATAATGTAACAAATCGTATTTTAGGTCTTTAAAATAATCAAAAAAATTATGTTAAAATGAGTTAAAAAATGTCTGGTGGACGCTCATTAGAGTAGGGGCGATTAATACGTTGAATATGGTAATGTTTCCTCATCATGGTGTTACAGAAGGTTCCTGTGTTTGCGTTCTGTAGAATAGATTGATAGTTATACAGAAGGAGAGATAATATCACAGAATGGACATCGAGACATTGTTTAGGAAAGAGGAGCATCTTTAAGAGTGGAAGAAAAGTTTCAATGATCAGAAATAGGGTTGTTAGACATGGGGAGCAAGAGAGCTTTGCCCCACTATTTAGCTGGTCAGTACAGAGAATTTTTTAATTAAAATAAAATAAAAAATTGCTGTGGAAAATTGTGTACCTACAAAACATCCTGGTTCCCTGCAAACACTCGCTACTAGGAGCCCTTGACATAAGTTTGTACACCGTCAGCATGAAACACCTTTGTTTGATGTTGCCAAGGAATTTTTCTTTTGCAATATATCCTTGAATGCAACCATTGTTTGTTTCTGGAATTTCTTTTCAATTTTTACTTGAAAGTTCCTTTCTCTTGAAGAATAGAATAAATTAATTTTCCGTGTCATGTATTGGAGGTACTTTTGAATTCTCTCAAGCCCGGGTGGTGTTTTCAATTTTAAAACTTTTATCAGGATAATTATCCATTTTTTTGGATATAAAGATAGTGTACAAAAATTGTGGCTCCGTTCACTTTTCAAAAATAATTTTCATGGTTTTAACATTTTTAGTATGTGTTTTTATCTTAAATCTTAAAATAGATAAAAATGCTGACAAAATTGATTGAAAAATATTTAGAATACTCACTTTTTGTAGTTTTAAACATGTTACAGCTGAAGAAAGTTTTCAAAATTATGTAATGTTGCATGGTATGAGTGACTACAATCTTTGTGACAAAACTCGTTAAAACACCTAGTGAAAATATGTGATGCTTTTCATAAACCTACTTTTCTATTGTAAATAATTCAACATTTACAAAAAATGCTGGTCAAAAAATGCTGGGCATTTTTTCTATTGCTTTTTTAATCCCTATTCTTTCATTTGTAATTATTATTTTAGAATTTTATGGATATTCATTGATGATAATAGTATCCTCCCCCTCCCCTCCCCTCTACTTCCATATCTTAACCATCCTCCCTCTCCATTCCATGTTGACCCTTATTTAAAAAAAATCTGGAAATGACATTGAAACAGAAATAAATCTAACATTGAAAAGGATGGAGGAGGTACGGAGTTACAATTCTCAGAAAGAAGTATTAAAGGAACAACACTAACATTTGTACTTCCCATAACGCTGCATTGTTCCAACAGTTTTGTCTAAAATTGTAGAAATTAATGTGAAGTTATCTTCTTTTTTTTTTTTTTTTTTTGGTGTACATTTTGTAGAAATCTTCACCTTTCTACAAATTTGTATCTTCCTTTTCCCCCTCAGGACCATTTAAGACAACGTCACAACCTCATGCTGGACATTGTCAACTCCAACAAGACCGAGCAGATTAAGCTTTTTCCATGCGAGCATTGCCCTTATATGGGCAAGAAGGAGTCCAGTCTCCGATACCACATGAGGATCCACTTGGAAAACCGTCAACACAAGTGCAAGCTTTGCCCGTACGCCAGCAAGACAAAGAACAACCTCATTCTGCACATGAGAACACACGATGGTCTACAACCGGTCAAGTGTCCGCAGTGTGACTTTAAAGGTTTGAACCTCTTGATATCTTGATCCAACCTAACTTTGAAAGATCTATGGGCATGTATCAATTTATTTATTGATCGAAAGAGTATTAAAATCTGAACAAATTTAGGACACACGACAGGACGAAGGAACAGCTCGGTCTTTTTGTTATTTTTAAAAATTTCTTTCCTGAATCTTGGCCACTGAAAATGAGAAGTTTATTCCAGCTATAGAAGTTTATTGGAAAGCATGGCAAAGATTGAAGATATTTGGTCAAAATTTGCTGCATTACTTGAAAGAATTATGACAGACATTTAAAAATCATAAAGATTTACAAAAGAAATTACTACACAAAATTTGAATAAAATATCCCAATTGATGGCTGAGATTTAAAAATATTGGTAAATGGTCAGTTTTTAAGTGATTTTTTATGAAATTGTTTTGCTACTATGGTTGGTGGTTTTAACAGATTTTAAAGGATTATAGCTAATGTTGCCTCTTCACGTCCCATATGTAAGTTTGTATAATTTGTCTGCTTTATTTTAGGGAAAGAACTAGTGATGCCCAGAGTCAGCGTAATGTTATGTTGATTATTAGAAATTAACAATAAATTCCATCAAAAATTGCTAAAAATTGACTGTTTGAACTTTTAAAAATAGCTCAAAATTAACTGTTTCAATTTTCAAAAATAGCTAAAAATTCCTGTTTCCATTTTTGAGCCTACAGTAATTTTTAAAGAAAATGTTCAATTTTCTGGTGTCAGTTAAATTGCCTTCCATCTCTGTTTAAACCCATTATTTCTTTCTGTCATGAGTAGTTTGAACCAGCACATCTTTATTCAACTGTGAATGTTTAAAACTTGATCATACCTAAATGAGCTTTTTTGATAGGAAAGACTGATGTCATAGAAATTATCAATGGCTGGAGTTGTAGCTCAGAATTGTTTGATTTACATAATTTGATCCAGGGCAAATAGAAATTTAGAGAATTACATCTCAAATTTTGAGTTGTCTTCTCTTTGATACACCAAACTTTCACAGAACTTAAAATTTGTTAAACTTTGATTAGCTATTACTCGGAAACTTCAAATCTGTGTTTTAAAAGCAATATTAATTCTGTTCAGAACTTCATTCTGGTGAATCTGAAATCTCCTACCTGTTCATACAAGCACAGAAATATAATATCCTTTAAAAAAAAAAAACATTTTTTTATCAATTGCTCAAGGAGAACCTGTGAACTGCTATGGGAATAAAATGATTCTCAACAACCATTTCGTTACAATTGACAACCGTCATTTCTTCAATGTCAATTTGTTAGATAAAGATGCTATCTGTGTTAGGAATTTCTTTGATACCGATGGTGAACCTGTTTCATATTGTAATTTTGTCAGTAACTTTGGCATTACAAACCTGCCTTTCACTGTATATTTAGGCATTTTATCAGCTGTTCCATATCATTGGCATTTAAACTTGGGGGCTCTTGATTCTTTTTCTTGTAATTCTGTAGGTTTTACTCAATGTATGTCCGCCTCCAAAATTACTCAAGTTGTTTACAAGGGCTTGATGCATCAGTATTCCTTACACCATCTGCAATAAATCTTTGATTTTACAATGATAAGTTTCAAAACATTAACTGGAATTCCGCCTTTTCTTTGCTTTTTTATGCCGTTAGAAATACAAAGTTACGGTACTTTTAGTATCGCTTTATGCACAGAATTTTAGGAGTCAACAGTTATTTAAACAGGCTAAATATTACTGACAGCCCTCTCTGTTTTTTTTGCGGTATTCATAATGAAAACTTACAAAGCATTTGTTCTGGAACTGTCAATATGTCACTGTTTTTTGGAATGATGTAGTTACTTAATGTTTACATCATGTTTTTAATTTATCACTAAGAACTTTTTGTTTCGGTTATTTAGATGACTTGAAGCATCCAATCAACTTCTTTATTTTGAATGCTACATTTTTTATTTTTTCTTGCAAAGTCAGCAATACCTTACAACCTAATAAGATTTTTTAAGCTTTTTTCTATAAATTTTGATTTGATATACAGGTTGGATTTTAAATTTTAGAGAAGAACTCTTAAAATGAGCTACTGGATATTTGGAAACAATTTTTGCGTACATATGTTTTTTCTGTATTCTGTACAGTACAGTTACAACTTCTTTTATGTCCCTCTGTCATGTCTGTTCGCACGACTTGCTGATATCAGTCTTTCCTAAAACCCTGATTTCTTGTTTTGTCACATGCAAGTCTCATTTCATTTTCTGTGTTTTTGAACATCTTTGTATCATAAACATTCTCATTTGTATATATGAACATATGTATTTTTTTGTTCTACTGTAATATATATACTGTGAAATGAAATAAATGGTGGGAAAAAAAAAGGAGGGTACATATGTGTAGATGATTCTCAGACTTGCTCTACTCTTAATGATATTATGAACCTCTCTTATAAACATTTCAAAGAGTCTATTAAAATTTCTCAATAATGTCCAGAGCTATCATTCCAAAACATACCCATTTCATCCACAGGTATTCCCTGTTTCAGTGTTTCCAGAACTTATCACGTCAAGAATTTCCATCACAAATTTCTAATATGCATGCATGCATCAGAGGTGCAGTGGTTAGGGAGTCATGCTTGTTCGTATTTGAAAGGTACCAGGTTTGATTCTCGTCGTGAGCGCTGCATTGTGTCCTTGAGTGAAACAATTTACTCCACTTGCTTCATTCAGTCCACTCAGCTGTAAAATGAGTACCAGCACTGCTGGGGAGTTAGTCTGCGATGGACTGGTGTCCCATCCAGGGGGAGTCATTCACTCTCATCCGCTCGCGCCATTGAAACAGGGGATAGGTACCGGCTCTATGAGCCAAATGGCTCGGATGGATTTAGCTTAGCTAGTACATGCATGCATATGCACAAAAAGTCATTGTTTTTTATGTCTCTTTCTATTTTGCAGGGGCCACCAACAAAATCATTTCCGAGCATATTTTGAGTAAACATGCAGGCATTCGTCCTTACAAATGTACAATATGTAACTGGAGCACTGCGTACAGTGGGAACATGTGGAAACATGTCCACGACCACAAGAAAGAACTCAGAGACCAAATGCCTGAACATCCAGTTCAAGTCGTAACAGCTGAGGGTGTAACCATTCCTGTTCCATTAAAACCGCCTTCTGGGAAGAGAAGACCGAGATTTGTTTCTGCATTCCCTATAAGAGAAGCGTCAGCAACGGAAGATTTGAAAGCTCTGAGTCGGCAGCTAGAAGCGGCTAGATCTGCTGGTCAGATGAGCAGCATCCACGGCTTAGAAGGATTTGAAGATCAAACTGTAACCATTGTGGAACTCCCCGCAGATTCTGTTTTAGGGAACCAAGAGCAGAGAGTTATTGTAACGAATAATCAAGCTGCAAACTCTTCAGCTCTGAAAAATCTGGCAGCTGCTGTTGCCACTGCTAGGGACGTTGCCATATTGACACAATCAGTACAGCAGACAGAGGTGAGTAGCCCTTACCCTGTGACGCAACTCTTTCAGCAGATTGCAGCGGGTCAGGCTTTAGCGGAATCATCAAATATACAGCAAATCATTCCAGGAACAACTTTTCCATCGTCATCAGCATCTTCAGTCGCAGGGGAGCAGGTTATTATTACAATGAACGCTCCAGATAGTCTTCACGAGGCTGTTATGCGAACAGCGATTACTGCAAGTAGCATTTCTTCAAACAGTGAACATGGAGGGAACAATTCGGTCACATACACGATACCTTCCGATATGACCGGGGGCCCAATTGCGGTCCACTACAATTCCCAACAGGGTATCTCGTACGATAGCCAAGTTTTTTCTGCTATTCAAGCCAATTCCAACAATGGAGGTCAGGTAGAAAGCGTCACTTTACCCGATGGCACCCTTCAGATCGTCCAGGATGTGCATACCTCAAATAAGGTGACATCTCAGTCGGTGACGCAGCAAAGTACGCAAATGGTCTCCATGATTCCAGAGGCTGAACTAGTGATGGGTATGGTCCAGGCGCACAACAACCAAACCCACGAGGAGAGGGGCGATGAATCTGTCGAAGCTCACGTCATCATCACAGAACAAGACGGCAGTGACAGCTACGTGGAGCACGAAGTACAGTATGTCCAAGGAAGCGAATCTGATCTACTTTTACATGGCGATTCAGATACGACGAAGATTATCCATCTTATCCGAAGGAAAAATGGAGAGTTGGCTTACCGTGACAAGGATGGAAATTTGGTACCTTACACCGATTCGCCGGAGGGTGCGGTTGTTTTGCTGGAGGATGAGCAGGATGATGGGCAGGAGGGAATTGATTTTGTGCAGCAGGCGATGTCTGGAGATGATCAAGAGCAAAATGAGGGAACTGAACAACAGGCAAGTGTAAGCATAGAAATAGAAACAATTGTAACTGTGACTAATCTTTGTAACTGATGAAAATATTTTTTTTTAAATGAAAGTATAATACTTATAGGTGTGTGGACAGGTAGCAGCAGCTTGAGCTTAATTGGAAAACAAAATATGATGTATGCCATGAAAATAGCAAAATACTGTATTTTAAAAGTCTTATAATAATAAATTATGCAAATTTGTGTGTAACTTTGTAACATCACAAAGAGAAAACTGCCAAATTGCCTTATTTTTTAATCTTTCACCAACATTCTTTGAACCATGAGGTTTTGAATCTCAATGATACCCTCCGTAAAAACTTAGCAGCAGAAAACAGTCAGAAGATTTTCAGTGTCTGAAAATTATGACAGAAATTCAGAGAATTTCATCACAAACTTTAAGCTGTCTTCTCTTGTGTACATCACCACTTTTTCCAAATTTCAAAAATTTCAAAATTTGATTGGCCGAAATGGATTTGATTAATGTGGAAACAGCAAGTGCTGCAAGCAACAGCAAGTTACAATCTAAATTCTGTTGAGAATTTATAAGTCTTTCTGTTGAATATGAAATCTGTACCTGTCCATATACCTTTAAAGGAATATTCCCATGGTTTTTGTACTATTCACATGGGTTTTTTGTAATATTCCCATGCTTTTTTTTTTATTATTCCCATGTATTTTTGTAATATTTCCATGGTTTTTTGTAATATTCCCATGGTTTTTTGTAATATTCCCATTTGAATTTTTTTGAAAGAGCATACTTTTGGAGCAAATTTGGTACAAAAATCAGGTTGATATCATATTCTGTCAGGAGGTATGGATTTTTTCAAGATTTCCCAATTGCATTTAAAAGTTTTTGTACAGTATGATGAATTTGTGTTTGATGATGTCATAGGGGCAATTCCATTGCAAATGTTTATGTATTTCTTCAAATGTTAATTGGTTGTGTTTGTATGATTAGAAACAATTTCCCAAAAGATACTGAAGTAGGGTATATTTGGCAATGTATAAACATTAAATACCTAACTTTTATTAAAACAAATTTCTAGTAGGTTTTACTTATAGAAAAAAAGGATGATAAATTTGAATGAAATACATAAACTTTGTGGGAGAATGTGTTGCTGTGATGTCATATTTATCCTTTTCCTATTCGTTTATTGGCATTTTTTGTGAACATTTGAATATCTCCTGGTAGGAATAACATATCAACATGATTTTTGTACTAAATTGTTTCTAAACTTTTATATCTTTCTTATGGAAGGTAATGAAAAAACATGGGAATATTCCTTTAACCTTTACTCTACCACGCGGCGATACTATCGCCGTTTTCAAACCACCTTTTTCAAAAAATAAAATTGGGACTTTACCACAGTCCTATAGAAGTAATCTTGGTATCATTTTAAAGTACTCTGCTATTTCTTTCACAAAATGAAACTTTTTCATAGGGGTTATATTACATAATTTTTAGAAAAAGTACATCGAAAAAGAGTAAAACTCAAAAATTGCTAAACAATTTACAATTTTTCTTTTCTTTTCTCTTTTAAGTCTTACAATAACTTCAAGATCACATTTTTGCTTTAAAATCAAACAGGCAAGTCCTAAGACATGATAGTATTGGTTTCTGGTATAATTTTTATAATCCCTACATGCAATCTTTTGTTCTGGAGAAATTTCTTCAAAATTTCATAGATTTCTGCCATTAATGATATGTTTTTTTCTCAAAAAATTGTGTACCCAAATTGTACATCACACATGCTTCGTTGAATCTGCCGTTCAAAAGCGCTTGAAATTTCCTTTCATTTGATATATAAATAAAGGCATACCCCCCTCTATTTAGAACCTGTCCTATGAGAAATATATTACACCTCTCCAATTTGAATGACTACTTGGTGCAGAGGGAATATACGCGGCTAGCATGCGAGCGCTCCGGGTTCCGAGTCTCACCGTGACCGCTGTGTTATTATTTTTCTGCTGCAGCTTTCAGGGGTCGTTTGACTTTGATCATTTTTGATGTGTTTTCATCTTTCCTTTCTTTCTAAAAATTATAGATTAATATCATTGGAAAGGATATTTCAAAAAGAATCTTAATTTGTAAGACAAATCTCTGTTTTCAATACTGACAAGAAGTTATACTTCTGCAAAGATTGACCATTTGTCGACCAAATTTAGCCAGAAATTGCTAAATTTACATAATTTTGTCTAATATTTCCTAAATTGGTTTTAATTAATCAAAAAGATAAATACCTTAGCATCTATTCCAACCAAACCTGTAACAAAATAAATTAAAAGGAAAGTTGTCAAAAATGCATATGAAAAAAAAGTTACAAATTGGGGTCGCTTTTTTCAAAGCCCTGGTAGAGTAAGGGTTAAACCTGAGAAGAATGTGAAAGCACATAATTTGATCATGAAAATCCCTACTTTTGCATTTTTTCGGTACTTTTTATCATTTGACGTCAGACGTTTACCTTGAATACTTAGGCTTTGATTTTTCAACTAACTGTACCCCGGCTCATGACTCTTTTTTTCAAAGGAATTTTCACTGATGGGCCAATTAACCTTTCTGGGTTTAATGATTGACATCTTGTTTTAACCAATCACGGCATGAATTTGCCTTGCAATGTCAATCTGTGTAACTAAGTGGGGGCAAACATCCTACTGGTACAGTACAACTAGCTAGCGGTGCGTGCTGATGTAGTCAATGCAACTTACTGTACAAAACAAATTTCTGCACACACAGACTGAGTGACAGCAAAATGGTGAACAAAAATTGCGGGCTTTTTAAAATCTGATTGCTGTTACTCAGAACAATTAGCAAATTTTGTTTAAGCCATTTGCTAAAAACTCTAAATATTCGAAGAAGTGCCCTAAATGAATCAAAGCTTGCCTTGTGAACATCCAAATGTCAGTGCATTGGTAATGCACGATTTTGGATTTGAGGTTTGTTTGCTCCACATAGTTACCACGTTGCTATGGTGGGCATGGCCTATTTGGAAACCTGGAAAAGCTTATTGATGGCAAAAGGATTCTGTTGGCAGTGAATCCCTGAAGCAGAAGTGGTGCCTTTAGTTTGGGTTGAATCTGGGAGAGACCGATCCTCCACTTTTTCTATTTTAATTCAGAAAATTATAATAGAAAAAGCTTGAAATGCTTGCAAGTATATTTCTCCCTCCAAATCATATTGCTAATGAACCCACTGCAGGTTGACCCACTAGTACCATAAAAAGTAGTGGGTCAAATATCCACCAGTCAATGTGTGAGACAAAGGCCTACCCCAGCTACAGATTTTGGTGGTATGTTTACCTTGCCAGTCGAAGTTGGACGGAGGTTGTTTTTGCCTGTGTTTGGTTGGTTGTTTGTTTGTCTGTCGTCAAGATATCTCAAGAACTGATGATTTGATTAGATTAAATTTGGTGTGTGATTATGTTACTGCTTACGGAAGAAGTGATTTAAATTTGGAACATGGGAAGGGTGCAAATGGCAACATTTGCTGTCATGTAAGGCACAAAAAACCATTGTCCATGTATTTTCTCCTTTAGCTGTGTGGTATACAATAAGAATCATGACAAACAGGCCCATAGCCAGGATTTTTCACAAGGGGGTGCAGGAACAAAGACTTCAAGAGGGGGCACATGGATAAATTCTCCATATACCCTACAAGGGAAATTTAACCTCACAATTGGGGGAAGGGGGAAGCAAAACAAGAAATTCTTCAAAAATATATTTTTAATTATATTCATAATTTACAATATTGTTTTATCTTCATTGTTTATTTTAGGTTGAAATTATGGAATGGGACATCAGTGGAAGCAGGGACCAAGAGCCTCACAATCACGAAGCTGCAGAGGTGTTAACGGAGATGATCCAATCAGAAGTTGAAGAGGAGACAGTGGAGGAACATGTGCAGTTGATTGTAAACCCCCCTAGCGAGGAGGAATCGGGTGAGGTCCCTGAGGAGAACATGGGAGGGGGTGAGGAGGAAGGGTCTGCAACTGGTGAAGAACATAGTCATGAGGGAGTGGGTGACACTGTAGCCCAAGACCCCTAGTTAAGAGCTAAGAAGGTATTGTCAACCTTATATGCATCTTGTTTGGGGACTTTTTGTGTCTTGTTGTGATGTTTGGAAGCGATTTCATGGATTTGTCGGGCTTAGAATTTTATAGGTTTATATTGTATTTGGTATGGGATTCGATTTCCGCGATGAGCGCTGCATTGTGTCCTTGAACAAGACACTATACTCTACTTCGTCCAGTCCACTCAGCTGCTTACGCCAAGGAAACGGATGATAAGCATTGGCCCTCGCCAAGGAAACAAGGGATAAGCATTGGCCCTCGCCAAGGAAATGGGGATAAGCATTGGCCCTCGCCAAGGAAACGGGATAAGCATTGGCCCTCGCCAAGGAAACGAGGGATAAGCATTGGCCCTCGCCAAGGAAACAAGATAAGCATTGGCCCTCGCCAAGGAAACGAGGGATAAGCATTGGCCCTCGCCAAGGAAACGAGGATAAGCATCGGCCCTCGACAAAGAAATGGGGGATAAGCATCTGCTTACGCCAAGCATCGGCCCTATGGGCCTAACGACTCCGATGTAATTAACTAACTTTCAGCGTGTTGTATTTAAAGAATGAGGCTTAGTAAGCACTTTCAAAAGGTGTTTCTGGTATGTTTTTTACAGTACAAAGAACAGTAAACTTTAAAATAAGAAATTGATGCAACTGTGAGTGGGAGGAGCAGATTACATTCACAATCAGTTAACAGATCATCTGGGTCTTTTTTTAAATCTTTTAGTTTGAAAATTTGTTTTATTTTTGTTGAGATTTTGTCCAATTGAGAATTGAGTTGATAAAAAAAAATGTATCAATTCCAACATACAGTACAATGATTTGGTTGGCTTAATGGAAATGTACCTTTTCTGGCACAAATACAACATTTCTAATTACCCACCCTGAGAGCTCAAGAACAAGGGTACATTCCCTGATTGACATTTTACAAATCAGTGCATAAATATTTACAGATCAGTGCATAGAAATTTACAGATCAGTGCATAGATATTTACAGATCAGTGCATAGAAATTTACAGATCAGTGCATAGATATTTACAGATCAGTGTATTCACTTCTGTTTCCTGTGATTATTTAGTTTCTTGTGATTATTTAGTTTCCTGTGATTATTTAATTTGCATTTCTATTTTCTAGAATGTTTTTTGGACATGGAGCATTGCAATATTGTTTAAAAGAGAATTAAAAGCGGAGCGAATCACTTTTTAAATAATGAAAATAGCACTTAATTATTTAATATACCGTATTTGACGTAATAAGGGTGCTTACAAATATAGAATTGCATAACTTTTTAGGCCCGAAGTTTCTTCCTTGTAAGCTGCCATGCTACAGGCCGTGTACAGTATACTATTCGAACTGCATTGTGTGAACTGGTTCTATACTAGCCTTACAATAAAAAAAAAAATAAGAAACACCACAAAGGACATTGTGAGGGTCAGATGCAAAATAAGCAAAGAATGTAACAAGACTAATCTTAAGTTTTCAAATTTATCAAAAAGTTATCAGTCACAAAATTGTCGGGTGGGCGCTTGCTTATTAGAGCAAGGGTGCTTAATATGTGGAATACAGTATGCAGATTTGTGGTGTAGGGCATGGCAAACAGCTTAAACCCTTCTGTAAAAATCTTTAAATCATTTTGGACATCTAGCAGATTTACGTTATGTGAAAGAGCATGGAATTCTGAGTAAAACAGTCTTTACAATTTGCGAAAAACTTTTTAAATTATGACTAAGCACAGTTTCAAGATTTGTGATCTAGTAAGAGGAACACATCTTAAAATCTGTATGTAATTCTATCAATTATATTCTTCATATTCAGCTAGTAGTGATTTTCAGAATGTCTGTTCTAGATACTGTACATGATGAATTGGGGTATGACCAAGTTCTGAAAACATTTTCCCGAATTCCAATGCTATATTTTAAACAACATTGACAGATGAGGAATAAAAAACAAAAGGTTTTACAAAAAGTAACAAAGGATCTTTCCCCATTAATGTCACATATATTGTGCAATAAGAGCTAAAAATTATAAGTGCTATAAATTGATCAATTCTTGACCAATTTTGATGTAATATTTTGTTGTTTTAATGGTTTAAATCATATTTTAAACCAATTAAGTCCACGTTGCCTCTAGCTTTCCATAGTCCTTCAGAGTTCTTTCCTACAGCTCCTGTCTCTAAAATGATGAAAAAATCTACTCTGCTATAATTAGATTGGGTAAAGACTCAAAAAACCTATTGTGAGAATTTGCTGCAATACTTCAAAAAGTTATGAAAGACATCTAAAAAGAAAACTGGGTGTCCCTGTAATACATGACAAATTTGCATGTTGGTGTCCGAAATATCAAAACACTGTATAGTAGCTATAGTAGATCTCCGACATATATGTATAGCTTGGATGAAGAACTTTTGAGGAATGGAAATGAAATTATATTTGATGAGAAAACATTTCTGTTTTTTCAATTTACAGGGATATATTTTTTACTTATAGAATTTTCCTATGAATTTTCAGTTTTGCTGTGAATTTTGATTCCTGTGAATTTTCAGTCCTGTGAATTTTCAGTCCTGTGAATTTTCAGTCCTGTGAATTTTCAGTTCTGTTTAAGGAATATTCCTGTGAAGTTTAATTTTTCCTGTGAATTTTCATTGTGAATTTTCATTTTTGTTTAAGAAATATTCATGTGAATTTTAATTTCTGTGAATTTTCATTTTTCCTGTGAATTTTTACTTTTGTTTCTGTTAATTTTAATTACCATTTAATTTTCAGTTCTGTTAAAAGAATATTCCTGTGAATTTTCATTTTTTCTGTGAATTTTCAGTTCTGTTAAAGATACATTCCTGTGAAATTTCAATAATCAATTACTGGGATAACATTTGTTAAAGGAATAATCCATCAAATTTTCATTTTCAATTATATGATATAGAAATAATATTAAAGGGAAAAACCCCATGTTGATGTATTTTTTTCTTCCCATTTGGGAATTAATGCATTATAAAGATTTCACCAGTGTGTTTACAGTGACCCTTGCAATGTACAGTGTAATGTCATAATTGCATATCCAAGATCATTCTTTATTTATCTCTATGACTTCAAGTTAAATAAGATATGGAACTCAAGCACATTCTCAATATATACAAAAATATTTAACTGTTTAAGTCTGTACTTTTGTATGTTTGCGAAACATGGAGAGATGATGTAGCAGATAATATAAAGCTGGATACATTTATGTTTAAATGCTACAGGAGAATTTTGAAGATCAGATTGCCATATGTAATATCTAACGATGAAATACTGAGAATCAATAAACATGACAAAATCAGCACTAGTAAAAAGAAGAAGGTGGAGGTGAATTGGTCATGTGATGCGCATGAGCACTATTAAGCACTGTGTTACAGCTAGATGTGGGAACCAGAGGGGAGAAGGAAAATTGGTCGTCCTAGAACGATCTGGAGAAGGACAGACAAGAAGGAGAGGGAAGTCATGGGATGGAGCTCGTGGACAGAAGCCAGACAAGTTGCAAATAACAGAGTGAGAAAGTGCAGTGCAGCCTTAAGGCCGTAACACACTGAACACGACGCGGGGAGTAATTTTTTAGATAATCATGCAGGAAACAAATATGATAAGATGCTTTGACTTTTTGCTTACACACGATAAAGTTTATAATTGAGGCTTTTTGGTGATACTGGAAAATTCGCTAGAAATGATTTTTTGTTCAAACTGGAGAAGTTCGCTTTAGTGGGGCACCTTTTTTTGTCACGATGCGAATTTTGCTATAATGGGCGTAGAAATGCCCTTTCAATCAATTCTCAGTGATCATCTGAATAGTCATGCGATGACGATCCATATATAAAAACAAGAGGTCAAAATGTTTCTTTTCCCTTGTTTGATTCAATTTTGTAAAACCAAATCGCTCGCCGCGTCGCGTTCGGTGTGTCACGGCCTTCATGGGCCAGGAGGCCTAAAGAGACTAGGTGAGGTGACTTCTATCTGCAATTTTGACATCGTACTGTCAACTTGAAAGTCACACACTGATGAAATATTGGAAGTGCAATGACTCTAAGCTAGAATAAGATATCAACATGATTTTGTCACCAATTTGTTTCTTTAATGTTCCTCTTATCATATATATGAAAATGCTTGGAATAGTGATATTTAGATATTCAAATATGCATAACATATTAGATGTGACAGAATTAGTCTATATGGATTCATCAGGGTTGGATCAGTTTATGGGTGTTTCAGAAAATTATAGCAAGACACTACAGTGTATAGGCAGGAGGTTGTGTCTAGAAACCCCTTTTGGAAAGAGGGAAGAAAATGAATACTGAAACAATACTAAATGAGTGGAGGATTAGTTCAGTGGTCAGACATATCTATCATGTACAGGATAGAGATGTGCATTTTCGTTTTTTTTATATTTTTAGATCATGTACGCGATCGCTGAAAATTCCATAATTGTTTGCGGAACTGGTTCTATTTCTACAATAAACACAACATAGCCATCTTGATTTCCCGCCTTAAAAATAAGTAAGGAATGTCACAAAACTTGAGTAGGGGGCTATATTAAGTCTTCAAATTACCAGTAATGTTGAAAAAAGTTGTCAGAAACAATTATCCATGATTTTAATGATGCAGAAATGAAATATTAGCAAGTAAATTGCTGTGTCTTGCAAGTATAATACATCAGTTTATATAGTGCTTTTTGCCAAGACCTCAAAGCTCTGAATCTATTTGTGCCATTGTCTCACAACTATAAACCTTTCTCAAGTCCCCCCTGAGGACTATTCTCAAACACGGAGCCATTACGGCACAGAAGTCGTCAATCTGATGTATGAAAAGACAGGCAAACAAGTGCAAAAAAATGACTGATGTTTTGTTCCATTCAGGTCAAATTTTAAAAGTACTTATCAGGGATTTGCTAATCCCTGTTCTTATTAAGTACTTCAGTTATGTTAATTAATGTCTCTGAGTTACGAAATAAGCCACACCCACCATAGCAACGTGGTTCCTAGGTGGGGGCAAACAAATTTCAAATCAGCAATTGTGCATTACGAATGCATTGACATTTAGATGTTCGTGAGGCTTGCCACAAGTTGATCCATTTATGGCACTTCTCCGGATCTTAAGAGTTTTCAGCAAAGGGATAAACAAACTTTAGTTTGCTACATGTAGGTGTTCTGGGTAACAGCATTCAGATTTGCAAACCTACGGGCCTGTAAGCGCAAATTTTGTTCACCATTTTGCCGTCACTCAGTCTTGTGTATGCAGAAATTTGTTTTGTACAGTAAATTGCAGTCACTACACGAGCGTGCACGCCGCTAGCTAGTTGTACTGTATCAGTATCACGTGTGGATGTTTGTCTTACTAAGTTCTGCAGATTTTGTTGCTAGGCAAATTCATGTTGTGATTGGTTGAAAAAGCTGTCAATCTAACTCAGACAGGTCAATTGATGAACATGGATATTTGAAACAAACCACAAAAATTGTCTTCAAGCCAAGATGCGCAAGAGTTTCTGAGTTTTCCCCATGTCTGGTATTAACCCTTACTCTACCAGCACTTTTTTGAAAATGCGTCAAAGACTGGGCACCCAAAACAGCAATAATATCGCCGCGTGGTAGAGTAAGGGTTAAGCACAGGTTCAGGGTCCTCTTTCCTCCATGCAGCAAAGTCAGGCTCGTTCTGTATAGTTGACCCAGTGGGCCGCCCACCAGGACCATGCTGCATATATTTTTTGAGTTGGCACAATAATCCTTACTCTATCAGCACTTTATTGAAAATGTGCCTGGGAGGAGTCAAAGACGGGGTACCCAAAATGGTCATAATATCACCACGTGTACAGTGATAATATTGCCGCGTTGTAGAGTAAGGGTGAAGCACAGTTTAAATGAAACTTCTGAGAATGAGATTTACTATTTGACCTGTTTGAGCTTTCTTCTACATTGATAAACCAAGGATTTGCTCCCAAACAGCTAATCCATGGATAAACTTGTTACTGAATGGTAATTTTTATTTTAAACTTATGTTCAGATATGCATAATTTCACATTTCCGTGAATTTGTTGTATATTTCAGCTTGCCAATTTGTTTGAAAAGTGATGAACATTAAAAATAGAAGATGTAAAATGATGATGTGTGCATTTGTCTTATATTTTCCAAAGGTTTTTTTTTTGCAAGATCCAAAGCTGTAAAAGGAACTGCAGGAAACTAGCTTACTTGACTTGATGGTTGCGGAAGGAATTCAGGGGAGGGGGAGAAAATCCAGTGGGCGCTTTTTTTATTTAAGATTTCTTATGAGAATCTGAAACAGGAAAAAAAGTCTTGAGTTTCAGTATAAAGTGCTAGGGTAGTTTTAAACTAGGAAAAATCTTGAATCTGAATAAGATTGTTACAAATGTTAGAATTTCCTGGCATGTGAATTGAGACTTTATTTACTTAAAGTAATATTTGAACAAGTAAACAAACAAATTATATAATATTACTGCATTTGCATCCACCAGATACTAATCCCGATTTTTAATGCTGCCAGTGTACCATTTTGCTTAGGCATACTTGTCTTACCTGAGGATTATAAGCTATATGATGTGTATAAACACTTCAGGTATGTTGCAGCTTATCCTCTATGTGGGTTTTGTGAGTAGATTTTGATCTGTTCAAGCTTTTATAAAGGCACCTGCTCTGTCTACCCTCCTTAACCCTTAGTCAACCACGCGGTGATATTATTGCCGTTTACATGTCGATGTCGCTGTTTTGGGTGCTCCATCTTTGACTCTGCCTCCCAGGCGAAGTTTTCAAAAAGTGCTGGTAGAGTAAGGGTTAATCTACCCGCGTCAATTGAGCCAACTCAAAATTATATGCAGCATGATCCTGGTGGGCGGCCCAGCCGGTCACTGAAGGAAAATGAGTCTAACTATGCTGCTCAGATGACAGGACCCTTCAATATTCGACCTGTGCTTAACCCTTACTCTACCACGCGGCGCTATTATTGCCGTTTGGGTGCCCCATCTTTAACTTCAGCACCCAGGCATTTTAAAAACATGCTGGTAGAGTAAGGGTTATAATCGACCCGCGACAAACTAAAAAATATATGCAGCATGATCCCGGTGGTGGCCCACCGGGTAGCTGAAGCGGAACGTGCCTGACTATGCTGCTTAGAAGACGGAGGACCCTTCAATAATCAGCCTGTGCTTATTTAACCCTTACTCTACCACGCGGCGATATCACCATTTTGGTTCCCCTATTTTTGACTCCGCTCCCCAGGCATGTTTTCAAAAAAGTGCTTGAAGAGTAAGAGTTAATCTACAGCAATGGGGGCCACTTTCCGCTGTTCTGCCATTGTATATCTGCAAGCAGTGGCGGTGCCAGGGTGGGTACTGGGGAGTGGGGAAGGGGACCCCCGTAGGAAACATGGTAAAATTTGTTGGAACCATTAGTTGAAAAAGAGGTACTTTAAACTTTCTGCGATGAGCAATGCAGTGAGAACCATTCTTCAAACCCCTAACTTGCCCCCAAATCATGTCCAATGTGGCTCAGAAAGCGGTAAATACCCCCGGAGCAGAGTTCCTCCTATCAGACTGGCGCTGCTAGCGCCACCCTTGTCTGGAACAGGTTTCATTTCCTAAGGATAGCTAACCCTATCTTGTTTGTATTGCATGGCCATGCAATGAATTTCAGGAACACTACATGTAATGTTAAGAACATTGCATTCTGGGTGGAATTATTCTTCATATTTAATTAAAAAAGTTTTCATTTGTGTTCCAAATTACAGCTGATCAAGATCCTTAGATATGGACGCCCGTACTATATCATACATCTTTTAAGTTACTATATCAATATTCTTAAAAGGATTAGTCCAGTGGTCAAGCAAGTTTATCTTGTTTGAAAAAGGACTTTAAAAGAAACCAAATGGTGCAGAAAGCAATCTGTTAAGGAGATATTTAAGTTTGGTATCATTTCTGTAGAAACGACTGAAATCAGACTAGTTGTGATGTCACAGCCTCAGATTTCTCAGTCTTTATGTATTCTATCATATTTTGTCTTTTATGTATTTTAAAGGAAGTTTATTTAATTTGTTCACTATTTAAATTATTTTTCCTCAAACTTTCTTCAGGTGGTATCTTAAAAGTACCCTTCCTAGATTCAGTTTTACTACTTTTTGACATATCCCATGGTTTTTAAGCCACAAAATCGCAGGACAAATTATGATAGAATACATAAAGTTTGAGGAATCTGAGGCTATGACATTACAACTAGTCTGATTTCAGTAGTTTCTACACAAATGATACCAAACTTTAAACTTAAATATCTCCTTAACAATAAGATTTTTGAATGCTTTCTTCACCATTTTGTTTTTTTGAAGTCCTATTTCATATAAGATAAAAATGCTTGACCACTAAACTAATCCTTGAATTTAAAGAACTGGAGGGCCATTTTGAGGATAATTTGTTTCAAATATTCTTTGACCCTTCTTACTTCCTCAAAGTAATGAAAAATTATTGTTCATGAATCGTGGGTCACTTTTGCTCCTTTACTTAAATCATATAACTCAGAATGTCATTCCCATCCAAGGCTTTTTGATGGATATACAGCAAAATATCCATCCTTTGTGACGGTAATTATTATTGAAATATTTTTAGTTCAGAGTGCAAAAAAAAAAAATAGGACAAAACCATTGTCTTAAAAATAAATGCAAATTCAACACAAATCAGTCGAGATGCTTTAATAATTTTATTGCTGAAAAGCAGATAATCATATATGAACAGTCACACAAAACAATTATATGAAAGGATAAGTTGATAGTACTCTCAAAGATGTACATGAATATGCTGAAATCCCCAAAAAATATTTATCTTACAATACTAAATTTCAATTATATTGAATGGCTTAAATTTGTACACTTATTACAGATGTAGTGGCGCCCTCGTTTAGAGATTTCACCTATGAAATTTATGGCAAAAGGGCGCCACCTTTTCTGCTAATACATTATTAGCAATCATCAACTGGCAAAATAACGTCGTAAAGACTGACAAAAAAAATGTTTGAAAACAGTATTTACACTCACATTTGTAAGAATTGCGAGAGACAAACAAATACATTGAGACTTAGCTGCAAGCAGTTTGTCCGCAAAAAAATAAAAACTTCTCTTGACTTGTACCTAATCTGACCATCAACACAAACTCCCTTTCTATAGCTTGGGCGTAGATCCCCAGTGGAATGCATTGGGTGTCCATGTACCCCATAAAAGTCGAGGCAAAGAAAAGTACTGAATGTTTAGGTATTTTTGGGAGGGGGTCTAGGAACCCCTCACTTTTTTAATGCTGGCTATGCCACTGGTGTCTACCCCCTTCCCCTCCCTCCTTCAGAAATAACATTGAGTGGTCACTTGATCCCTCACTGTCAAGAGCTACAATTGGACCCCCACTTCTCAGGTGCTGGCTACAACGTTGAGCGAGTGACAAGATCAGGTATCTTCAAGCTTTAATACAAAAAGGCAGATGAACATAGTTTGATATTACACAGTATTGGTAGTACCCTGGTTACAACATGAAAGTTTTACCCTGGTTACAACATGGAAGTTACACATTTTTAGTTGTGGTTTTGGCTACAGTTGCAGGTATAACTGATAAGAAAAATTGAGATTGATATCTTTACAGGAATCTAAACAGAAACGTAATTGATACACTTCCAAGCTTATTGGATGGTAGGATTACGTACAGTAGCTTTACACTGGAATGTATTTTTTAATGCAACTTAAAAAGGGCAAAAACAGGAATGAAAATAGGATTTTACAGCAATTATTTAAGTCATTAATGAAAATCAGGGAGGAGAAGCACCCAAAGCCTGATGACTCACTGCCCTCACTTGGGCACCTGAGGGGAGGAAAAGGCCTCGAGAGACTTGGCGAAGGACTGATGTGAGAGAAAGAAATGAGACGGAGTATAGCACCTGGGGACAAGCAAGTGACGGGACAACATGGCGACTGAGAATCAATGGCTTTATTGCCTCACGAGGGAGAAGGAACTGACGATGATTAATGAAAATCAACATCATGATGGGAGGGGGTATAATATGAGGATGTTGTATGATACAGGCTTGAGCCTTTCAAGAAATTTAAATCTAGATCTGAACTTAAATCCTGTCTTTGTAGTCTGGACCAGCGTCAGAATTGGTGGTTCAGATGTCTGTTACATGTGTTCATAATCAACTGGTCCAGGGGTGGTACCAGGATTTTGTTCATAAGGAGGGGGAAGGGGGGGGGGGTCAAATTAATATCACCATAAATGGTAGCTTCACTAACTCATTTTACTGAAGGTTGTGCAATGGAGTCACTCAAGAAGCTACTCTACTGAATACATTTCTTATACACTGAAAGGTTTCAAAGTAAACAACTGCAAACTTTGAATGTTGAATATGAAAGTGATAACCCTCATACAGTTCAGTTAAGCTCTTAAGGCTCAATCCTATGGCAACATACCTGTAATATATATATATATATATATATATATATATATATATATATATATATATATATATATATATATATATATATATATATATATATATATATATATATATATATATATATATTTATTATATATATATATATATATATATATATATATATATATATATATATAATTATATATATAATATTTAATATATATTTATATATATATATATAATTTATATATAATTTTTACATATATAAAGGGATTTCATCACGTGACTCTTAACTCAACTGGACTCCATTTTGCAGGGCAGTGGCATTGTTACGTTTCACCCAGCTCAGTCACATCGCACATACTACATGTTAACCTACCAGTACCAGTTCAGCAATTTTATTAAGTGCAGTTTTTTTTGTTCGCTTCCGATTTTACTTCATATTTTCCTCAAGTTTTATATATTCACCGGGTATACAAAGAGTAACTTTAATGTTAACGGCAGCTGATTGTTCGTTACACTCGGACAAAGCCTACATAGGCCTACCTGATATAAAGTGCTCGCTGCAAAACCTAGTGTGAACTGTAGGTTGAAGCTGTCACGTCGTACAGCAGAAACCCACTTTGAACGTCGATCACGATCAGATGGAAATCGAGAAAATGTTTATTTATTCCCTCACACACATATATTAATGCAACCAAAGCCACAGCAAGATTCCTGCAATCATCTTACAAAATAATAAATAATCAGATGTAACAACATGCAAATTACGTATGTGGGTCTAATTAAGTGTACAGAAGACGACAGTGTTCCTGCCCGACAAAATGGCCATGTAAACAAAGTCATGTGACCTCATGACGTCAGCTGAAACACCCTTATACATATATCAATACTCTTCAAAGAAGTTATATTGTTCATTTCTTTCACTTTCCCTCAAATTTCTACATGCATGAAGCCAGGCATAAAAACTTATCTTTAGCTGATGCTTTAAAGCAGTACAAGATCAATCACGCTACAGTTATTGAAAAAATCAAATTCATATAAACACTTTTAACTCCTGCCTATGCGTACAATAACTAGGAGAAATTTCTGGAACGGAATCACATAATCCTTACTTCATATACCTTTATTCGCTATACAGCCTCTATCTGCAGTGTAATGTGGCAAGATCATCATCAAAATGATCCCAAAACAATATCAAACATCTGTCATTCACACTAAAAGGGTACTTGAGCGGGAAGATGTTGCTGGACTAACCTAAAAATATTTTTATTCGTGGGTAGCTCAATTTTAGAGACCAATTTCTTCCTTTGTATTCCTCCTGTATGATAATCCTGTGAAATTTCATTGTCCTTACAAGACTATTAAAGAAACACACTGGTGAAAAAACATTCTGCTTTAGGAGTTGTTACATTTCAAATATGTTTCCAAAGTCACCATTGTAGTACAAAGTATAAAATGTAATATCTGCAAAACATAATAAGATATCAATATGTTTTTTAAACTCTTATTATTTATAAAAAAAATACAGGAATTTTACTTCAATGCTTATTCTCATGATACAAGTACTATATGACTATGAAGCCAGGGGCATAAATACCGGAAGGGGGCGGGAGTGTCGCCCCCTTTTTTTTTTTGAGACTTATCTGTAAAATTTGAGATTAGTCTGTAAATCTGGTATCAGGTCAATAAAAATACAGATTTTATTTAATAACTTTTTTACAGGGAGGCAGTTTTTTGTTCTCTCAATTGAGTAGCTAATTTGAAGCCATCAGTAAATCTTATAATCCCCCCCCCCCCCACCCCCACCACTTCAGTCAAAATGGCCTACTGATGCCACTGTATGAAGCAGTAAACTTGAATCCCCAGGGATAGATAGAAGGATTTATCTACCTCCCACCCTACTTTCAGGAATTTTGAAAGCAATTTTTAGTAGAAAGCAATAGCAGCAAAAACAGTTTCAGCTTGTAACCAAGAATAGCAAAGACCAATGAAATCATTGGAAGAAAGAAAAGCAAAGCAAAGCAAACCCTCGAGAGGATTGCTGGCATAAAACAAAAGAATGAATATCTTTGATGTTTATCCACTATACAAAATATATCTACAAGTATAAATACAATGCCTATGCTATATATAACTCTATATCCCAAGCATCGGCACGAGAAGCAGGAACTGGGTAGCTTTAGCCCCTGTAGAGGACCAGAGTTGAAGTTTGAATTACAAAAGTCCTTTCTATGCTTATAACTCATTTTGCATAAAAGCGGATACAAAGAAGTGGTGTCAAACCAATGACTGTCAAGTTTCAAGCAAACACTAAAAGGCTTCCTAAGTTGCCACACCATTGTTTCATAAACAAATGTTTATATATACTTAAGAGATTTGAAGCGTCTTAATTTGTCCACAGCTGTTGTTAATCCTCTACCTTAACAAACAGGTTTCATTATCATGCATATGATTACTTCCTTACTTCCTCAGTGCTTATATAGTGCAGAATCCCAAGGTTCTCTGCACTTTACAAAACAAAACTCTATGCACAATAAACCAACAATAAGGTGAAAAGATGAAAATAAAAGAGATGCACACAAAACAGTTACTATATATGCTGGAAGAAATAGCAGAAGATTGAGACCAACATTTTAATGTAAATAGTTCCGACCTAGTTGTGGGCCCAATTTTCCACTGTCATGTCATCAACAATAGGACAGCCACATACGAGTGATCAGCTGTTTTCTACTGTTTCTTTTTTTTTAAGCTGACGCAGGCTGTGATTGTTGTTTTCTCATTAGCTGGTGGCATCACGCAGCCACTAGTATGTCAAAAAGTATTTTGTAGGTATATGATGAATAAATAGGCTACAAAAAAATCTACTACCAATTATCGTACCCAAATCATGCAGCTCCCCAAATCTACCGATACCGATATTTTGAAATTTTGCACAATATTTTTTTTTTTGCTCATGTTGGATGCACTCTGGCTATGCCATCATGCATCGCTTGTTTTTACCCCCGTTCTATGGTTGATCCTCTGGATTACTGATATAAAAATTATAGATTAATCTAAGATCACAACTTCAAATTACTGAAAATAATGGTTACTTATGTCTTGCTAAGCTAATTCCATGGAGCCATTAGGCTCATAGAGTTGGTGCTTATATCCGGTTGCCATGGCACAAGCGGATGAGAGTACACGACTCCCCCTGGATGGAAATTGAAAGTAAGATGGTAATAAAATACAACAGACCTCCATGGTGTAGTGTATAGTGCTTTGTCCTCTCACCCGCACATCCCGGCCAGTGGGTTTGCAGCCAGTAAGTTTACAACTGGTTATTAAAGGCCGTGGCTGTCTTGATATAATGTCCAGCACTGGATGCTTTCAGGACGTTAAACCTTGCTATGCTATATCTCGCAATTGGAACGTCTATGACTAATGTATTCACTCTAATAATCCCGCAGTGCACGATGTCAAGTACAAAATAGTGCGCTATTATCAGGGCCAAGTTAAAATATTACCAATGCAAGAAAATGGAAAATTAATCTGCAAGAAATGTTAGAGCATTGATTTATACTTCATAAATATTTTGAAAATTTGTTTTCAACCATTCCTTTTATTAGAATTAAACTTTCTTTGCAGCAGAAGAGAACTCATATAACAAATTACCATAATAGTTTGCCTGCCCAGGATTTTCCTTTAAAAAAGCCAAATCTATCTGAGCCATTAGGCTCATGGAACCGGTGCTTATGACCGGTTTCATTGGCACAAGCAAATGAGACGAGAGTACAGGATTCCCCCTGGATGGGACACCAGTCCATTGCAGATTAGCTCCCCAGCAGTGCTGGTGTTCATTTTACAGCTGAGTGGACTGAAGCAAGTAGAGTAAAGTGTCTTGCTCAAGGACACAATGCAGCGCTTGCGACGGGAATCGAACCCGGTACCTTTCGAATACGAGCATGACTCATTAACCATTGAGCCACTGCACCTTTTAAGCATTTTCATTTGTTGTGCTATAATTAAATCATTGTATGTTCCCCCCACTCTCTTTCCCCCATAATGTTTCTCTTTATACTGAGGTTTAAGTGGCTACAAGATGAATTTTGACTAAACACTGATTCTCATTAATACTTTAAAGAGAAATTGGCAAATAGATATCTGATTAATAAACTACAATTTGATTGGATTAGCAGCAAAGCTATTCTTTTACATAACAGACAATACGCACACCAACAGCTTAATGTCCCCTCCGAAGGACAGTGTGTGCCATTCAACACAACCATTGTCACTTTTCTCAACCGCTGAATGAGGAGTAGGAGCTGCAGATGTTTGGTGTATCTGTCTGCATAGCTGTGGAAAAATCAAGTTAGACCTGACCGAGGCTTGAACCCGGGACCTCCAGCATCTCAGCCGTGTGCTCTGCCAACTGAACTACCTATTCACCTTATAGGTAGCAGGACATTGATCATGCTGGACTAACCAACAACAAACCCCACCCCCACAAAAAACATCAACCCTGCAAAAAATTAACCCCCACAAAAAATAACACCCCCACAAAAAAAAACACCCCCACAAAATAATATACTACTCTCACAAAATTCTTTATAAAATCCAACACATCCTTTTAATACCTCATCCATACATTTGAACAAAATATGCTGGTAGAAACATGGCATGCTGTGAATACACGTAAGGTAATTAAGAATTAAGTTCACAATTTATTATTATACATGATTATTCAAGTTGTCAGGCTACCTCTCAATAATCATACAAATTATGATGAATACGGATGAACAAGCAACATTCCCACATATGCATATGGCATAGGTATTGGCTGCGAAGATAATAAATCAAATGTTTCCGAAATTGACTCATGGTTATTGATATCAAAAATGTGTTTAATTCAAGCTGACAACGATTGATATCAAAAATGTGTTTTATTCAAGCTGACAACGATTGATATCAAAAATGTGTTTTATTCAAGACAACATATCAAAAATGTGTTTTATTCAAGCTGACAGCGATTGATATCAAAAAATGTGTCTAATTCAAGCTGACTTGATATCAAAAATGTGTTTTATTCAAGCTGACAACGATTGATATCAAAAATGTGTCTAATTCAAGCTGACAACGATTGATATCAAAAATGTGTTTAATTCAAGCTGACAACGATTGATATCAAAAATGTGTCTAATTCAAGCTGACAACGATTGATATCAAAAATGTGTCTAATTCAAGCTGACAACGATTGATATCAAAAATGTGTTTAATTCAAGCTGACAACGACATGTAAACTACACAGTCAGTTAGGTTACATTATTTGCTATGTTATCATTGGACCAATTACAGCAACCGTAAAATGACTCGAATTCAATCATGTCTGACAAGGAATTTCACAATTTTATTAAAGGACTAGTTCAGTGGTCAAGCAAGTCCATCTTATATGAAAGAGGACTTCAAAAGAAACAAAATGGTGGAGAAAGCATTGTAAAATCGTATTCCGTTAAAGAGATATCTAAGTTTAAAGATTGGGATCATTTCTGTAGAAACGAATGAAATCAGACTAGTTGTGATGTCACAGCCTCAGATTCCTCAAAGTCTTTATGTATTTTAAAGAAAGTTTATTTAATTTTTTAACACTTTAAATTATTTTCCCTCAAACTTTCTTTAGGTGGTATATAATAAATACCCATCCTAGATTAACTTTTACTACTTTTTTGACATATCCCATGGTTTTTAAGCCACAAAATCGCAGGACAAAATAAGATAGAATACAAAAAGACTTTGAGGAATCTGAGGCTATGACATCACAAGTAGTCCAATTTTAGTCATTTCTACACAAATGATACTAAACTTTAAACTTAAATATCTCCTAAACAGAATAAGAGTTTTAAATGCTTTCTTCACCATTTGGTTTCTTATGAAGTCCTCTTTCATATAAGATGGACATGCTTGACCTCTGAACTAATTTATTGATGTGTTAGCTGGATGAAGAGTTCATTCATTTTCCGCATGCATGCCTTCAGAATTCAAAACAAACTGTAAAGAATTTGCTACTAAAACTGTGGAAAAAATCCTTTTTCTTTTGAAAGATTCAATAATAATTTCAACTTCATTTACCCATTGTGAATAAGTTTAATCACTGTAAAGTCTTAAAGACTAAAATCAATTATTGCCCACATAAATGCCTTCAGAATAAAAAAAAAAAAAAAAATACAGAATTTTGTATTGAAAATTTAAAAGAAGCTTATTTTTCATTAAAATTTTCAATGTTAATCTTAACTTTATATGACCATTGTCAAAAAATTAGTGCTTATTGTCTACTTTTGTTAATACAAAGAATATGTGTGAAATAATATTAATATACAATTGTAAGCAGTAGCATAACCACATGAAAATGGGGTTCCAGACCCACTTTTTGAAGAAATTGTCAAAAATTGGGATAATCTTTGTTTTGTATATCGTTTTTAATTAAAACAAAACAAAATTGCTCTCAGAAGTGGGCTAAATTTAAACACTTCATCTTGGGAGGGGGGTCTAGGACCTTCTCAGATCCCCTCACTTTTTTTAATGCTGGCTATGCCACTGACTGTAAGTGGGATAAAATACCTTTTCAGGTTCAATTTTTTCTTTTAAAAAGGCTGTACTCATGACTTTTTGTTTGTTTGTTTAGCAGGAACTTGGCACAACTCCCTTATGGAGTATTGCCGCTTAGCTATAACAGATGCTAGACTACAGCAAGAGCCAGCCGTGTGCGCCAAGTTTTACGTCTATGACTTGGATTGGCAGATGGGGAAACTACAATACTGAAAACTAAATGAACTGACAAGTTTTATTATCCCAAATGGCAGCAAACAACTTCTCAAGCCCTACCACTTTCCCAAATGTACTCATAACCACCTAAATTTGTATAACAGATTCCAAATGACTTAAAGTCATTGGCATAAAACAACCATTGGGTATCCCTAAGTAAGTCATTGGGTATCCCCACTCCCATAGTGCCCCACTGTGATCCCTATCATGCCATCAGCTCATGGTCCATACACTATTTCAGTACACTCACACTGCTTACTTGGTCTGAACAGACTTAATGGTCTGATGCATCTGTTTACATCTCCAAACACCATCTGGAAACCATGCATGTGATCTTAATTTCTTTTCATTCCTTTTTTTCACATTGAAATATGATAAGTCCCTCTGAGGTTTTAGGGAAGGCATTTACAATTACAAATTTATTGATTAATTGATTCACTATATGTATATTCACTAAGCAGAGATCAAAGCAACTTGATATCAAAACCATACATATACAGTGTACTGCAGAAATATCAAAGAGCTGTTTGAAACCACACACAAATGCCAATATAAATGTTATGGTACTGTTCTTGGAGCATGCTTCAATATCCTTGTGGGGTTTTCCACGCCAGACTTTACCAGGACAGTCACATCCATTAGGGCTTCTATGATCAAAGGTAAAGTCTTCTGGCTCATATCATACCCTTATTTAAGACTGAATGGACACTAAGTTTTGCTAGGAGGTAGGGGAGGGGTGGGGAGGGTAGGGAAGGGTAGGGGAGGGTAGGGTGTGGTAGGGGAGGGTAGGGGTATAGTAGGGTAGGGAGGGTGAGGGAGGGAGGGTAGGGGAGGAGGGGGGGGAAAGGATAGGGGTAGGGTAGGGTAGGAGGAGAAGGGATTTCATATCACAAGTGTAACCCCGAATAAACCTAGTGAATAGACGAGCAATTATCATGTTGAGAAACACAGTGGTGGTAGTCAAACACTTTTAGTTGTGCCTCGTGCCGTTTCAGTCAGAGTATTACTATTACAATGCTGATCTTAAGATAAGCATTGGTGAATAAAGAGCGAATCAAGGAACCTGCCCTTACTCCCCCTCCATCTCCAAAAAAGCCCATAAGCAGTTCACAATCCTTCTGCGGGTAGTAAAAACTTTTAGCTTTTGTGGGGCTTCCAAACTCTCTCATGGTAATACCATGGTTGCAGTCTGACTAGTTTCTCTGTCATCTGGTATTAGACATTATAAAGATAGAATAAGAGTAATGATAATCTACTGTTAGTAATAACTGTACTGGTACTTGGATGTAAAGGTAGGGGGGGGGGGGGGGAAGGGGGCTGGTGGAGTCAAGGTCAATACCGAAAAAGAAGGTTCAACTTGATATCCTTACTAAGCACTAATTACAAAATGTTGTCAGCATTTGAAACACTATGTTAGCATGGTATTAATAATCTTTATCATTAGGTTACTAAAGCTTCCATATTTTACATAAAAAGTACCAAAATTCCCATCAAATACTGTACATTTCTGCATCTAGCATCTTCCATAAATAATGATGGACTTCATCTGCATCCCTGAAAAGCACACATGTTCCTCAACTGCTTTGGAATGTCCCAGCACCACTAATACCTTTCTTCTTCGACTTCAAAAGACTTCTTTAAGGAATTTCCGAGGGTGGCAGTAGATTAATACAATGTTCTTGTGAAACCATATCCTCACTGTATATGCAAGGACAAAAAAACAAAACAAAAAAATATGAGATGACGAGTAAACTCACAAATATAATTACACTCAAGAGTACATGGGGGATATGGTGCAGATCAAACCTTTTTCTCTAGTATGAAAGAAAACAGCTTTAACATACTTTACAAACATTATCATTGAAATGTACACAGTTAGCTTTTAGAGCTGGTATATCTCAAAAAGGTTTATCTCTTACTTTCATCCACATCTCTTTGCAGACCAGGATTGCAGTGAAAAACAGATCAATAAGCTGCAGTACACCTGCAGCGCACCTCGGGAAAGTGTAAATTATTTCACCTTGGTGGCACTCAACGGTATAATTTAACCTGCAGTAAGATCTGCATCAAAAGAAACATATCGGACTTGTACCTCAAAGCCTCCAGTTTTATAGAAACACACTGACATCCCTTCAGATACAACAGAAAGTTATTAGCAATAAAGCGTGCTGAAAAGGGAGCATCTCGTTATGTATGCTGCACTCTAACATGCATCTTGTTATGTATGCTGCACTCCGTAACATGCATCTCGTTATGTATGCATGGAACAAACGCTTCATATCAGAAGGTTCATCAGCAGACAGGCTTGGATGGATATTGAAGAATGTGGAGCTTTGACACATTATTGTGAAATAGCTAGGCATAAATAGGCACAGCACCCAGTGGCAGCACCAGAATTGGGAGAGGGGAGGGGACAATTGTTTTGGTTGTTTGGAGGAGGCATGCAGGCTTTTCAAAGCACTGAAATATAAGCATGTTGTGGGTCAGGCAACCGTCTTTCGACAAGACTGTAAAAGATAACAGAGAAGTAGAAGAGACAATGCACAGAACCACTCAAGAAGATATCCTTTTCTCACTACCCCCCTCCCCCCTCTCCCACACACACACACATATGGAAATTTTTGTTTCATACGCTTGCGATAATATCCTTAACTGTGCAAAACGCTATGAAAAATCACACATATTTTGCACTTCAAATGTTATAACTATAGTCTAAATATTTGTTCTATTTCAAACGGTTTAGAGAACTTTAATTCATTATCTATCGTTTGAGACCATTTTCATTTAATTATTCAAAACAAAAGTACCATACTTTGTAAACTATAAAATGTGTTTTTTTCTTATTTTTCAATGAGAGCTCAAGCAAAATCACAAGGTTATCGCCGCTTTGACCTTTGTAACTTATGAATGAAAGTATTTGGGAGTCCATTTCACACGGCCTGACAATTAACATATATCTGTTTACCATATATATAAAATCCAACGTGATTGGTGTAAAAAAGGGTGCGTACTTTCCAACAAATAGAAAGCAATGAGAGAAAACATTTTGCGTCCGCTTATGTATTCCTTTATTCTAATTCTGCCGTAATCTTAGCACGCCCAAGCCGCGTGGACTGTACTATTGTGTGCAGATGGTTTCCTGTTGTTTGTGTATTGTAAACATGCTGTGAAGATACGAATAAGCATTTTCCAATGTCGGATTTTGGCTGATTTTCTTCCATTTTTAACAGTTTTCTTGTATATTTTGTTACACTGAGATATATTTCTTATTATATAACTGTATTCATCAGAAATGAAACATTATTTGGCTGAAATATTATCGACAACAATCAGGAACAAAGAAGTACAAGAGCGAGGAATTACGACAACGTTAGGTTGCATGATTATGATACCAAAAATTAACAAGTATGCTATTTATTAAAGTTTTTATATGAATTATTATCTGTTTATTATATCCTTGAATATACTTTTAAGACTTTGTTTTTACAACCAACCCGCATAATAATGGTACAATCCAAGTTTATTTATAGTTTTCTGTAACACATCACAGCTAGTGCCACTATTTTTTTCTTATGCACATTTTAAGGTAAAACATTCCCATATGCACTCAACATTTTCTCCTTAGATTTGGACTAATTGGAGAATCCCCCAGCCCTTTCCATGATGCAGCTATCAACAGTACCAGTGAGCCAGTGACTATTGATACCACTGTCTACACTGGAGGAGGGGGGTTGTTTTTGGTGCTGGGGGAGGGTTAAGGGTTTAGTATTTTCCCCACAACATTATCAATTTTCAGCATCCCTTAAACTGCAATTATCAACTTTTGATCAAATAATTCCACATCATGTACTTTTATCAATAGAACATAGAAAACAAAACAATTTTGTAACTATGAGGAATTACCATATCCACAGTAAAAACAACAATGTCTTTCTGAAATACATTTCAAGCTCCAAAAGAGCAGCTAGTCAACAGACAAATTATGTCATGGAACACCAGTCAAGGGTGGCAATGAACTTAAAACACTTGACATTCACCTCGAATTTGCTCATCATCGGCAAGTAAATCAAATGGCCAGCCTACAACCATGGGGATCAAAGCATGACCGTCAGCATAAATTTGGAAGAAAATGGATCTACAGTATATTAGCTTCCCTTTTTGAGCAGGTATTTCCAGCCAGTCGTGGAGAAATAATCTCAAACTTTTGAGCTTGGCAAGTATTAAAGAGAAAATTATAAAGGTCAATGGATGTTTAGAGGCAACATAAGGGAAGATACTGTGGGTAGCTCAGTAGGTTGAGCGTACGACTGAGATGCTGGAGGTTCCAGGTTCGAGTCTACCCACGATTTTTCTGCAGATTTGCAGAACAGTACGCGACATGAAGCGCAGAGGTTGCAATTATCTGCATACCACCTCCTGCTCAACCAGCCTTTTGCGAAAAGTGGCCAATTGGCAGGGTGGTGCTCACCGTCCAATGGATGAGGAGGTTTGGTGGTCGCTGATAACTTCTCGAAAAGAAATATTTAGAAACTGGTATCGGAAGCTTGTCCTTGCTAACCCAATATGAGGTATGGTTAAGCTCTCATAAGCTTGTCCTTGCTAACTCAATATGAGGTTATGGTTAAGTTCTCATAAGCTTGTCTTTGCTAACCCAATATGAGGTTATGGTTGAGTTCTCATAAGCTTGTCCTTGCTAACCCAATATGAGGTTATGGTTAAGTTCTCATATGCTTGTCCTTGCTAATCCGATATGAGGTATGGTTAAGTTCTCATAAGCTTGTCCTTGCTAACCCAATATGAGGTTAAGGTTAAGTCCTCATAAGCTTGTCCTTGCTAACCCGATATGAGGTTATGGTTAAGTTCTCATAAGCGTGTCCTTGCTAACCCGATATGAGGTTATGGTTAAGTTCTCATAAGCTTGTCCTTGCTAATCCGATATGAGGTTATGATTAAGTTCTCATAAGCTTGTTCTTGCTAACCCGATATGAGGTTATGGTTAAGTTCTCATAAGCTTGTCCTTGCTAACCCAATATGAAGTTATGGTTAAGTTCTCATAAGCTTGTCCTTGCTAACCTGATATAAGGCTATGGTTAAGTTCTCATAAGCTTGTCCTTGCTAACCCGATATGAGGTTATGGTTAAGTTCTCATAAGCTTGTCCTTGCTAACCCAATATGAGCTTATGGTTAAGTTCTCATATGCTTGTCCTTGCTAACCCAATATGAGGTTATGGTTAAGTTCTCATGAGCTTGTCCTTGCTAACCCAATATGAGGTTATGGTTAAGTTCTCATAAGCTTGTCCTTGCTAACCCAATATGAGGTTATGGTTAAGTTCTCATAAGCTTGTCCTTGCTAACCCAATATGAGGTTATGGTTAAGTTCTCATTAGCTTGTCCTTGCTAACCCAATATGAGGTTATGGTTAAGTTCTCATAAGCTTGTCCTTGCTAACCCAATATGAGGTTATGGTTAAGTTCTCATAAGCTTGTCCTTGCTAACCCAATATGAGGTTATGGTTAAGTTCTCATTAGCTTGTCCTTGCTAACCCAATATGAGGTTATGGTTAAGTTCTCATAAGCTTGTCCTTGCTAACCCAATATGAGGTCATGGTCAAGTTCTCACTTTCGTGGGAGGATTATTACATTAGCTAAATCACAAAAGTACGAAACATTTCATAATAATCAGTCCAAAATTCACCATTTTACAGCTTTATGAATTATCAGACAGCATTATGCTAATTTATTCATGAATTATAAAAAAAAAAATCAAATTTGAAAAAAGAGTTTTTAAGTGATATCACCAACACATTCAATGTCAAAAAAATGTTCGTTTCCAGGTGAAACTTGGGCTGTCGATATTTTAAAAACAGAGCAAGCTACTGTACTATAGCTTCCACATTTCAAGTTTGATCATTTTCAGGTTGCTTGATTATTCTTGACAAAAACAACAGTTAACAGTTGTTCATGGATTCATTCATCATCTTTAACAAAAACAGTGGATGTTTATTTGTGCCTCTTGGCAAGTCATCATATAACTGCAATTGAATCATAAAGACTTACAGATGTTTTATCTTATACCTCTTCTCTAAGCAGACACATGAACACAGCTGCATCAACACCAGGAGATAAGGGTACCTAGTGGTGAACATGACATAGAGTTTACAAGGACTTTAAAGGATTAGTTCAGTGGTCAAGCATGTTTATCTGATATGAAACAGGACTTCAAAAGAAACAAAATGGTGAAGAAAGCATTCAAAAATCATATTCCGTTAAGGAGATACTCAAGTTCAAAGTTTGGTATCATTTCTGTAGAAATCAGACTAGTTGTGATGTCCAGCCTCAGATTCCTCAAAGTCTTTATGTATTTTAAAGAAAGTTAATTTAATTTGTTCACTATTTGAATTATTTTTTTCTCAAACTTTGTTCAGGTGGTATATTATAAATACCCTTCCTAGATTTAGTTTTACTACTTTTTTTGACATATCCCCATGGTTTTAAGTGACAAAATCAGGAAAAAATATGATAGAATACATAAAGACTTTGAAGAATCTGAGGCTATGACATCACAACTAGTCTGATTTCAGTCGTTTCTACACAAATGATACCAAACTTTAAACTTTAATATCTCCTCGACGGAATAAGATTTTTGAATGCTTTCTTCACTATTTTGTTTCTTTTGAAGTCCTCTGTCATATAAAATAAACATGCTTGACCAGTGAACTAATCCTTTAATATCTTCTTAATGGAATAAGATTTTTGAATGCTTTCTTTACTATTTTGTTTCTTTTGAAGTCCTCTTTTATATAAGATAAACATGCTTGACCACTGAACTAATCCTTTAATATCTTCTTAATGGAATAAGATTTTTGATTGCTTTCTTCACTATTTTGCTTCCTTTAAAGTCCTCTTCCATATAAGATAAACATGCTTGACCCCTGACTAATCCTTTAACACCTTGTTTGTAGTGTTGCCACTGTTTACAATGTACAAGTTAAATATACAATAAACACATTCCACAGTGATAACATAAAAGCTATCCCTAAAACGATTCAATGGAAATTAATAGGTGAACATACAGAAAAGTGTGTTTGTATATTTCTATGTTTAACTTTTGTTTCTGTAACAACTTAAAGACAGGGGCTTGTCTAATTTTTTTTTATATATTTTTTTTTAGGGGAGTTAAGCCCTCTAAAAGCACATCTTAATATGACATTCACTTCTCTATTTTGGTCTATAATTGAAGGTTTTTGGTCCAAAAAATACACTCAGGGATTCATCACCTGAAATATATATACCTAAAAAAAAGTCAATGGTGATGTTCTTGGCTTCATTCATCACCTTCAAAAAAGACTGAGTGTTTATTTGTGCCTCTTGGCAAGTAGCTATATAACTGCAGTTGAATCTTTAAGACCGACCGACCGACCGACAGATGTCTTTTTTAATTCTCTTTTAAGCAGGCACATGAAGGCAGCTGTACCAACAATAGTACTTGGGTAAGGTTACGCAAGTCTTGCGAATATGACATAGATTTTACAAGGGCTGTAACACCTTTAGTACAGTAGTGTAAACGCATTCTACCACGTACGGATGTTAGACAAGTGTATTAAACCAGAACCAAAAGGTTTTGTGGTTCCGATGCTTTATTTTACAAGCTGATTGATTTGCAAAATTTGTATTAACTGTCATGTTATTGTGTATCATGAAATATTTGTTCCATGATATTTATTCATAAGTATACATACCCACCATGCAGATCAATAAAAATATAGACAACATTAAGATTTGCACAATAATTAACAACATTATTACAGTAAGTATGATGCAAAAATGGTTGCTCATTTATTCTATTTCAAGAATTTGTCAGTGAACCCTGCATACTAATTAATATTCATGATATCACTACCACAACATTAGAACAAATGTATAGACCATTACCCATCTGTGTACCTGATATAGCATAAATGTAATATATCAATCATGAGATACAGTGTGGTGTTTACATCATCTAGCACTTTCACCATGCCCACCATGCATATTAATGACATCTGCTGATAACATATGCATGAACACAATAACCAACAAAATTATCATGCCCAATATGATGCAAAACAGATATACAGTACAGTTGCATATACAGTTGCATATATTTATCACTTTTTAACAAATTTCACTTTGAGCCCCTCCTACTTATTAGTATGCATGATATCACTACCAAAAACAATAGGGCACATATACAGATCATGGGCTTTCTGTGTAACAAATATGACACGAATCAAGATTACAATTCTTGAAATACTGTGTTTACAAGCTCTTTTCAGCAAAATCATATTATTGCCCCACCTACTACGCATATTAATGAAATTAAAAAAATCAAACAAATTTTATGTCATGAACAAGTACACACCAGCTAACATGATAATGATCCCAAATATGAAACAAAATAGACATGCGCTTGATAAAATATGAACATTTATTTTAAGATTTAAGATTTTTTTCAAGATTATTTTTTTTTTTTTTTTACATTAAGCTCTGCATACTCATTAATATGCAAGATATCACCACCAAAACCAATAGGGTACATTACAAACCACGGGCTATCTGTGTACCACATATGAACTGAATCTCATGTACCTGAGTTCTTGAAATACTGTGTTTACAAGCTCTTTTCAACAAAATCATACTAAACCCCGCCCACTACACATATTATTGAAAGTCAACGTATCTATTCCATGAAAACATACACACTAGCTAACATGATTATTATAACAAATATGAAACAAAACAGACATGCGATTGTTAAAATATGAACATTTCAAGATTTTTATATTAAGCCCTGTCTGCTCATTAATATGCATGATATCACACCAAAAACAATTGGGCACATATACAGACCATCTGTGTATCAAAAATGACATGAATCCTTTTTACCATTCTTAAGATACCGTGTTTACAAGTTCTTTCAGCAAAATCATATTAAGCCCCACCCACTATGCATATTAATGAAATTCAACGTTCTTACATCATGAACATGTACACACTAGCTAACATCATAATTATACCAAATAAAAAACAAAACAGACATGCTGTTGTTAAATTTTAAGCATTTAAAGATTTTTACATTAAGCTCCGCCTACTCATTAATATGCATGACATCAACATCAAAAACAATAGGGCACATCTACAGAACATGGGCTATTTGTGTACTACATATGACATGAATCCAGTGTATCGTTCTTGATAGATTGCGTTTACGAGCTGGCAGTCACAAACACACATACACACACACCCACACACGCCATTATGACCGCATAGATTCCTGATGCTATCACATAGGAACCAAAAACATTTCGTCAGAATTTGCTACACTCCTTCAAGGGAAAATCTTACAAACAAAAGATTTAATTGATATAATTCCAGTCGCCCATCACGAATTTGAATAAAAATTTCATATTGATAACCTCAAAATTTAAAACACTTAAGAATGGCCAATTATTGACCAATTTTATTGAAACTAATTTTTGCTGCGGCATTCATGGTGTTTGATGTTTTTAAACGCAAGTGTGTTGCCCAACATTTCCATATAATCTTTTAGAGTTTAGTTTATAAAAATATCTTCTTTTTCTTCTCATGCAATCTGCTGAATATTTTTGACATTTAGAGGCATCAGGTTGGAATGTTTATGTAAAAGTTGACAAAATGTTATAATGTTTGAAGGATTAGTTCAGTGGTCAAGCATGTTTATCTTATACGAAAGAGGACTTCACAAGAAGCAAAATGATGAAGATAGCATTCAAAAATTGTATTCCGTTACAGAGATATTTAAGTTTAAAGTTTGGTATCATTTGTGTAGAAACGACTGAAATCAGACTCGACTAATTGTGATGTCACAGCCTCAAATTCCTCAAAGTCTTTATGTATTCTAACATATTTTTTCTTGCGATTTTGTGGCTTTAAAACCATGGAATATGTCAAAAAAGTAGTAAAAGTTAATCTAGGAAGGGTATTTATGATATACCACCTGAAGAAAGTTTGAGGAAAAATAATGTACATAGTGAAAAAATGCAATAAACTTTCTTTAAAATACATAAAGACTTTGAGGAATCTGAGGCTGTGACATCACAATTAGTCTAATTTCAGTCGTCTCTACAAAAATGCACCAAACTTTAAACTTAAACATCTCCTTAATGGAATAAGATTTTTGATCGCTTTTTTCACCATTTTGTTTCTTTTGAAGTCCTCTTTTATATAAAATGAACTTGCTTCACCCCTGAACTAATCCTTTATAGTTATTTTTCCTTAAATTCTGATGTTCATAATTACAATACAAGGGGTTTCACTAATTATTCATGATAAGGTATACATATAAAATTTGTACAGTCACAAATTCTGTAAGTTCATTATTATTTTTTGTTATTGCTTCTTACATAATTTTTCTAAAGGTTACCTACTTTGTAAAAGCATATGCTTAATCTGGCCTTCCTACACTGTATCGACATCTCCTTTGTGTAAAAAAATCTTGATCTTGAATATATGTGCTAATGAATCCAATGACATTTAACTGCCACACATCTCTCCTTGCAGTAAATTGATATGAAAACTGCCTTTATCACAAATACGTGTTTACCTATCACATAACAGCCCAGATAAGTTAACGTACATTTCAAAGATGAAATAACAGAAATGTGATCCGATAATTTCTTTCTGCTAAAATAATAATTTAATCATAACTTCTAGGCATTCTCATTAAACAGGACAACACTCAAAGTGAATGAAAAAACACTGAACGCTTCAATCTCATTTAGGGATCTCTTTAAATGTATATGGACATGCAAAAGCAGCATTAGCTAAATGGCTTGATGGAAGTAGCAAATGATTTCATCAAATTGGTTATAAGATTAGCTTAGTGGTCAAAGAAAGTTCACCCTATATGAAACAGGACTTGAATAGAAATGAAATGATTAATAAACCACTTTAATATATAATTCCATTAAGGAGATATTCAAGTTTAAAGTTCTGTCTCATCTGTGTAGAAATGACTGGTGAAGAATGGAAGGTTGGCACCCTCATCCTCACTTCCATAACAATTGTCAATATATTTTAAATGAAAATTGATATAACCTATTCATTTTTTGCATTATTTTTCCTTTGCTTTTCAGTTTAAGAATGCACTGATTTTGTTTTACAGTTTAAGGATGTCCTGTTTTTGTTTTTAAGTTGAAGAAAGCACTGGTTTTGTTTTTTGAGAATGCAATAATTTTTATTAACTGAAAGAACACTCTACTTATGTCTGCAAGAATGTCTTTTTTGTTATGTTAATCACAATTATTTGATTTGTGATGATGAAATGCATAGAGTAGTTGATTAGATAGATTATATCACCGGCACAATGTCTATAGTATTAGCCTAGATAATTTAAATTCAAGAAAAAACTTAATATTCCATCATTCCTTTTGGTAATTAATAATTCAATCATCACGTCTAGGCATTCCCATAAAAGTGACAGAACACATATTGCACTGTTTTGGGTTACTAGGTTTAAAAATGCACAGCTTTTGTTTTTAAGTTGAAGAATGCACATCCACTTGTTTTTTGTTGTTTTTGAAAATGCACAGAGAAACAATTCCTAGCACTTTAATACTTCACTCTCACGAGGGACATTAGAGAATGGATTACATCCTCATTTTTCCGTGAAAGAAATTAAAGTCCTTAAGCACACACATAAAAAGTCTGCAAGAATAATGCTGAACTGTATATCATGCTTTTAAAGCATGAGAAGATATATGAAACAGGAAATTCATGTTGATGAGGGTAAGGGGTCCAAGAGGTATCTCTGTGATGCATTAATTCTCTCCTGCTTCTCCATGGAAAGTATGCATTGTGTTTTATACTGTAGCGATCAATTGTAGAACAGGTGATGTCCACGGGGGGCACTTCATACTAAAAGTGGTAGAGGTGTGCAGCCCACCAACTGAAAAACATGCCTGCAGTGTGACAGATTTTTTGGTAACTGCAGTATGAAATTATACAATTTTGATACATCCTTTACACAATACATTACAAAGTCATCTAGTACGTTCAAACAGAAACCTTCGAAACCCTAACATATTGCCAAAATACAGAATAAACGTCTACAAAAATTCATTTACCGTGTGGCAATTTATTTACAGACAGGAGAGTTAGAATTACTATTTTAAACCTTTTATCTTTAATTTTTTTCCTTATTCATTTATTCATATTTTTTGTTCTTCTGCTATGTGTTTTGATATGTATATGCATGTACTTTTTCCTTTTTACAAATGTTTTAAATTTGTGCTGGAATATATATTAATAATGATAAAATAATAATGAAAAAAGTCAATTTTGATACGTGCAGTATGAGTATTCAACAAAAATATTGTAAAAATGGACGAAGAGTACAAAATTAACACAGTAAAACTTAATTTTTTGGGACCAGCACCTGTCTCTAGTATTTGCCCAGATAATTCAAATTTAAGATAAACTTAATATTCCATCATTCCTTTTGGTAATTAATAATTCAATCATCACGTCTAGGCATTCCCATAAAAGTGACAGAACACATATTGCACTGTTTTGGGTTACTAGGTTTAAAAATGCACAGCTTTTGTTTTTAAGTTGAAGAATGCACATCCACTTGTTTTTTGTTGCTTTTGAAAATGCACAGAGAAACAATTCCTAGCACTTTAATACTTCAGTCTCACGAGGGACATTAGAGAATGGATTACATCCTCATTTTTCCGTGAAAGAAATTACTGTATATCATGCTTTTAAAGCATGAGAAGATATATGAAACAGGAAATGCATGTTGATGAGAGTAAGGGGTCCAAGAGGTATCTCTGTAATGCATTAATTCTTTCCCGCTCTCCATAGAAAGTATGCATTGTGTTTTATACTGTAGTGATCAATTGCAGAACAGGTGATGTCTACGGGGGGGCACTTCATACTAAAAGTGGTAGAGGTGTGCAGCCCACCAACTGAAAAATATGCCTGCAGTGTGACAGATTTTTTGGTAACTGCAGTATGAAATTATACAATTTTGATACATCCTTTACACAATACATTACAAAGTCATCTAGTACGTTCAAACAGAAACCTTCGAAACCCTAACATATTGCCAAAATACAGAATAAACGTCTACAAAATTCATTTACCGTGTGGCAATTTATTTACAGACAGGAGTGTTAGAATTACTGTTTTAAACCTTTTATCTTTAATTTTTTCCTTATTCATTTATTCATATTTTTTGTTCTTCTGCTATGTGTTTTTGATATGTATATGCATGTACTTTTTCCTTTTTACAAATGTTTTAAATTTGTGCTGGAATATATATTAATAATGATAAAATAATAATGAAAAAGTCAATTTTGATACGTGCAGTATGAGTATTCAACAAAATATTGTAAAAATGGACGAAGAGTACAAAATTAACACAGTAAAACTTAATTTTTTGGGACCAGCACCTGTCTCTAGTATTTGCCCAGATAATTCAAATTTAAGATAAACTTAATATTCCATCATTCCTTTTGGTAATTAATAATTCAATCATCACGTCTAGGCATTCCCATAAAAGTGACAGAACACATATTGCACTGTTTTGGGTTACTAGGTTTAAAAATGCACAGCTTTTGTTTTTAAGTTGAAGAATGCACATCCACTTGTTTTTTGTTGCTTTTGAAAATGCACAGAGAAACAATTCCTAGCACTTTAATACTTCAGTCTCACGAGGGACATTAGAGAATGGATTACATCCTCATTTTTCCGTGAAAGAAATTAAGGTCCTTAAGCACACACGTAAAAGTCTGCAAGAATTATGCTGACTGTATATCATGCTTTTAAAGCATGAGAAGATATATGAAACAGGAAATTCATGTTGATGAGGGTAAGGGGTCCAAGAGGTATCTCTGTAATGCATTAATTCTCTCCTGCTTCTCCATGGAAAGTATGCATTGTGTTTTATACTGTAGTGATCAATTGCAGAACAGGTGATGTCTACGGGGGGGCACTTCATACTAAAAGTGGTAGAGGTGTGCAGCCCACCAACTGAAAAACATGCCTGCAGTGTGACAGATTTTTTGGTAACTGCAGTATGAAATTATACAATTTTGATACATCCTTTACACAATACATTACAAAGTCATCTAGTACGTTCAAACAGAAACCTTCGAAACCCTAACATATTGCCAAAATACAGAATAAACGTCTACAAAAATTCATTTACCGTGTGGCAATTTATTTACAGACAGGAGTGTTAGAATTACTGTTTTAAACCTTTTATCTTTAATTTTTTCCTTATTCATTTATTCATATTTTTTGTTCTTCTGCTATGTGTTTTGATATGTATATGCATGTACTTTTTTCCTTTTACAAATGTTTTAAATTTGTGCTGGAATATATATTAATAATGATAAAATAATAATGAAAAAGTCAATTTTGATACGTGCAGTATGAGTATTCAACAAAAATATTGTAAAATGGATAAGAGTACAAAATTAACACAGTAAAACTTAATTTTTTGGGACCAGCACCTGTCTCTAGTATTTGCCTAGATAATTTAAATTCAAGAAAAAACTTAATATTCCATCATTCCTTTTGGTAATTAATAATTCAATCATAACATCTAAGCATTCCCATAAAAGTGACAGAACACATATTGCACTGTTTTGGGTTACTAGATTTAAAAATGCACAGCTTTTGTTTTTTAAGTTGAAGAATGCACATCCACTTGTTTGTTGTTGTTTTTGAAAATGCACAGAGAAACAATTCCTAGCACTTTAATACTTCAGTCTCACGAGGGACATTAGAGAATGGATTACATCCTTATTTTTCCTTGAAAGAAATTAAAGTCCTTAAGCACACACATAAAAGTCTGCAAGAATAACGCTAACTGTATATCATGCTTTTAAAGCATGAGAAGATATATGAAACAGGAAATGCATGTTGATGAGAGCATGGAGATAGTATCTCTATGATGAGGGTAAGGGGTCCAAGAGGTATCTCTGTGATGCATTAATTCTCTCCTGCTTCTCCATGGAAAGTATGCATTGTGTTTTATACTGTAGCGATCAATTGTAGAACAGGTGATATCCACGGGGGGCACTTCATACTAAAAGTGGTAGGGGTGTGCAGCCCACCAACTGAAAAACATGCCCGCATCGTGACAGATTTTTTGGTAACTGCAGTATGAAATTATACAATTTTGATACATCCTTTACACAATACATTACAAAGTCATCTAGTACGTTCAAACAGAAACCTTCGAAACCCTAACATATTGCCAAAATACAGAATAAACGTCTACAAAAATTCATTTACCGTGTGGCAATTTATTTACAGACAGGAGTGTTAGAATTACTGTTTTAAACCTTTTATCTTTAATTTTTTTCCTTATTCATTTATTCATATTTTTTGTTCTTCTGCTATGTGTTTTAATATGTATATGCATGTACTTTTCCTTTTTACAAATGTTTTAAATTTGTGCTGGAATATATATTAATAATGATAAAATAATAATGAAAAAGTCAATTTTGATACGTGCAGTATGAGTATTCAACAAAAATATTGTAAAATGGACCAAGAGTACAAAATTAACACAGTAAAACTTAATTTTTGGGACCAGCACCTGTCTCTAGTATTTGCCCAGATAATTCAAATTTAAGAAAAACTTAATATTCCATCATTCCTTTTGGTAATTAATAATTCAATCATAACATCTAGGCATTCCCATAAAAGTGACAGAACACATATTGCACTGTTTTGGGTCACTAGGTTTAAAAAAGCACAGCTTTTGTTTTTAAGTTGAAGAATGCACATCCACTTGTTTTTCTGTTGCTTTTGAAAATGCACAGAGAAACAATTCCTAGCACTTTAATACTTCAGTCTCACGAGGGACATTAGAGAATGGATTACATCCTTATTTTTCCGTGAAAGAAATTAAGGTCCTTCAGCACACACATAAAAGTCTGCAAGAATTACGCTAACTGTATATCATGCTTTTAAAGCATGAGAAGATATATGAAACAGGAAATGCATGTTGATGAGAGTAAGGGGTCCAAGAGGTATCTCTGTGATGCATTAATTCTCTCCCGCTCTCCATGGAAAGTATGCATTGTGTTTTGTACTGTAGCGATCAATTGTAGAACAGGTGATGTCCACGGGGGGCACTTCATACTAAAAGTGGTAGGGGTGTGCAGCCCACCAACTGAAAAACATGCCCGCATTGTGACAGATTTTTTGGTAACTGCAGTATGAAATTATACAATTTTGATACCTGCGGTATAAAAAAAGGCAATTTTGATACGTGCAGTATGAGTATCAACAAAAATATTGTAAAAGTGGACCAGCAGTACAAATTTAACACAGTAAAACTTCATTTTTTAGGACCTGCACTTCAAAAATGATGAAAAAAGACAATTTTGTTATCTATAAAAAAAAAAAATTTAGTACAATCTTTTAATTTCATTTTCTATACTAAAAAAAGACACCTGCACTACGAAAATGGTGCAAAAAAGGCACCTGCTCGGGCGGCACATATACATATGCCTCACATATGGAAGTGCACCCCCCCCCCCTCCCCATACATCATACATCACCTTTAATTTCCTCTTTGTTGACATAATTATATAGAATCATTATGGTATTTAGTGGGAAATTATCTGTGCACTTTCTTTTATCCTAAATGGTTGGGGAAATGGGTCAGGGTGGGTTGGGATGACAGGAATGGGTACCTTAGGAGGATGAAGGGTTTCTTCAGTTTATTATTCCCTTTCTGCATGTACATATTGATTTAATTGATTGTCTATGTTTTCTATTTTTGTAAGGGGAGTTTACACCCATAAGTTTTGTAATATTTTGGGAAATCTCGTCAATGACTATGTTAACATAAAGCAATATCTTTCCTTAGAAGAAATGGTCCGCCAATCATTCATAGTTAATTCACACATCACCTCAGGCACATGATACACAACTATATTTTTCACCATTTTGAAAACAAATTTCTCCCACTAAAACACCTAACACGGTTGAGTGATTTCAATCACAAAAGTGCCTTGATTATTCAGCACTGGCTTTCTGTAATCTTATACACACAAATAACCTTGGGCTACTTGGCTGTGGTGTGCATGGGAATGGCAGATAAACAGTCATTGTTTGGAGTGGAAACACAATACACTGAACAGGAAGTCAGGTTGGTAATTGCCATACCTGAGTTTTCAGGATTAACTCAAGTGCCGGGTGCAGGTAGGCCTAAAGAGAAACTTTTCGGCATGAAGCTATATTCCTCAATTATACCAACAATCTAAATTAATTAAGCTATATTTTTTCTTTCAAGATTGATCTTACTTGACTCCATATGTGTACATATATAATGTAATGTTTGGCTGGAATAAAGTTTTCAAAATGAAAATGAAATGAATCACAATATGTTTTTTTATATGCCTTGCTTTTTATCTTGATTTTTCGGAAGGCATAACAATAAACTAGCACATTACTTCTCACATTTTGGAATGCAACACTTTGGATCTGTAGAATACACTGTTTTTGTTTAATTTAGAACATACCCTCTTCTGTTTAGAAGGAACTCTTTTAACCTTTACTCTACCAGCACTTTTTTTGAAAACCAACCCAAAATTTTACCTTTGAAAAGTTTAATAAAAAGTCAATCGATATCAGCTTTCAATAAAACTTTTAAAGGAATATTCCCATGGTTTTTTTCGGTAACCTTTAATTTGAAAAGCACACTTTCAGAACCATTTTGGTACAAAAAACAGGTTGATGTCATATTCCATTCAGGAGATATAGATTTTAAAAGATTTCCCAATTGCATTTTGAAATGTTTGTACAGTATGATTAATTCATGTTTCGCCCTAGTCAAAGACAGGGCACCCAAAACGGCAAAAATATCGGCGTAAGGTAAAATAAAGATTAAGCACAGGCTGATTATTGAAGAGACCTTTGTTTTCCGAGCAGCAAAGTCGGGCTCGTTCAGCTTTAGTGACCCAGGGACGAAGCTGCATATATTTCTGCATTGGCACACTTGTCGCAGGTTCATTAACCCTTACTCTACAAGCACTTTTTTGAAAACACGCTTGGGAGGCGGGGTGAAAGATGGGGCACCCAAAACGGCGATAATATCGCCGTGTGGTAGAGTAAGGCTTAAGTTATAGACTACTGGCTCCACGTTTGGTATTTTTACAATGCACCGTTTATGATTACTTTCATGTTTCTATTTTAGAATGGGCTGCTTTTGTACAATTTCACTTTTTTGTACACAGCATAATAAAAACCGATTGAAAAGTTAAATTACAGTGAGGGACTAGCATCACCACCAAAAGGATATTTATTTATTACCTTCTCGATGGCTTGCTTTATTCCTGGTTGAAAACTGAAGGTAATATTGGGGAATGATAAGTTCATTGCCACTGTAAATACCGTATTTTCTCTAATAAACGCCCCCGGGGCGTTGCATTTGGAAAACAGGGGAAGAAGGGGGAAGGGGGCGTTTATTTGAGGGTAAAGTATGAAGAAAAAAATGTAACTTACAAAAGAACGGCAATTCCTTTTAGGCCTATGGTATTAGTTTCTTCAAGCAATCTTTGTGTCTTTAGCATTATTGTGCATGGATTATTAATGGAATATACTCTTTGCATATTTTCTGCTTGGTTACGTGCTACTTACAGCCTTTTCAAGTCACATTTGGTAAGTTAAACGCACGTTGTTACATCCTGGAAGTATGAAAAATGACGGGGCGTTTATTAGAGGGGGGCATTTATTAGAGGGGGCATTTATTAGAGGGGCGTTTATTAGAGGGGGCGTTTATTAGAGAAAATACGGTAGTCAATCTCAGAAAAAAACTCTGTAAACAGCAGATTTCCTGACAGGTAGCAACGTGTAATGGAAACATAATTTACCAGTGCAATTTTTCCATTTGTAACTGAAAAATTTGGGGGTTCTTGCCCTAGCTGTGAGAGGGGTGGGTGACCAAACCTACTCCTCTGATTTGCAACCACTTCAGCTTATGGTTAAATCTACAGACTACTACACTAAGAATATTAGTTTGTGAAACTGTGTATGTTATATCACAGCACAACACAAACTTTCCATATGCCTTTAAATGTGACACTAGCAAAGTGACTACAACACAATTGGCATATCTCAAGAAATTCCTCTAGCCAAATTAATAGGATTCAGATTTAACCTATAAAATCAATCGCTGCGGAATATAGACCAACCAGGGAGATGACGACCAAGTGATAGTTCTCAAAGACATCTGCTTGCTCTAGATAACCAACGGACTAGAAAGAAACATGATATGCACACCTTAATCGAGCGCAAAAAGGTCTCAAAATTTGCAGTCACTTGCAAGACAGAGCATTCATGCATGTTTCATATAACAACACTGACTATTCATCTTGCCTGGTTAAATATTTCTCACTTTTAAAGGCATATGGATGGCTACAAGCTTTTTTGGTTGGTAGGTATACAGATTGGATATTTCACATACTTTTCTTAACAGCTACATGCCAAAAAGTTTTTCTATACAGCTTTCTGTACCCGACACCATACTTTTCATATAAAAAGTCTGCCCCAACCCTACTTCCGGTCGCCAGTGCACCACAACTGGTTATCAAAGGCCGTGGACATTGACTTGGTTGTCGATGTTATGTCTGTCCGTACGTCGTACCTGTGTTCTCGTCCAGGTCGTATAAAGCGTTTCCTGATAGCATTTGTACTATCATAACCGAATACGCAGGTGACAACCCCGTCATTGTCACAATTGTGTGTTCAACTCTCTCTCTACTTCCGGTGTCGCCAGTTTGTTTACACTCACAACAACGAACCTCTCTGTTATCATTAAGACTTGTATGTAGTTTCCAGTGATGAGGATCATACAGTCACAGTGTTTTGTAGCCACATATTGAAAGTGCACCCAAGCAGAAGTGAGGACAATGAACAGAGGATTGGATTGCATACTGGTCTGGCAAGCTGGTGGCTTGTGCAGTTTTTTTTGTTCAATTACCTTCTTGAATGAAGAGACTTTAAAAAGTCTTCAAAAAAGTCTCCAAAAAAGTCTTCAATTTGAAAACAAAACTATACATGTGTCATTTTTCTAGGTACAGTACATTTGATGAAAATGCAAGGATTATTTCATTTATGTAAAATCAGCCTGGTAAAAAGACCTTACTATTCACAATTTGCTATGAATGTCTTTCCTTCAGTCTTTGCAAATAAAAAGGTATGTTCCTCTATGATGTAGAAGGAACTGGAATAAGATCCAAACAAATATGACGCAACACAAATACTTCAGCATCAACAATTTATCCATCAACTGGATTTGACAAAGATTTTCCTTCTTTCTGGTTTACAATAAATTGTAAACATAGGCATGGGCCCCCATTTTGTTTGAGGGGAGTAAATACTCAAAAATGTAATGTTACTGACAATAGCATAAGCATATACCGGCCTTTACAAATTTTGCTTATACATCTACCCGTAAGTATACTACTAGCTGCATAGGATTTGGGGAATACTACTAGCTGCATAGGATTTGGGGAATACTACTAGCTGCATAGGATTTGGGGAATACTACTAGCTGCATAGGATTTGGGGAATACTACTAGCTGCATAGGATTTGGGGAATACTACTAGCTGCATAGGATTTGGGGAATACTACTAGCTGCATAGGATTTGGGGAATACTACTAGCTGCATAATACTACTAGATTTGGGGGGAATACTACTAGCTGCATAGGATTTGGGGAATACTACTAGCTGCATAGGATTTGGGGAATACTACTAGCTGCATAGGATTTGGGGAATACTACTAGCTGCATAGGATTTGGGGGGGAATACTACTAGCTGCATAGGATTTGGGGAATACTACTAGCTGCATAGGATTTGGGGAATACTACTAGCTGCATAGGATTTGGGAATACTACTAGCTGGGGAATACTACTAGCTGCATAGGGGATTTGGGAATACTACTAGCTGCATAGGATTTGGGGAATACTACTAGCTGCATAGGATTTGGGGAATACTACTAGCTGCATAGGATTTGGGGAATACTACTAGCTGCATAGGATTTGGGGAATACTACTAGCTGCATAGGATTTGGGGAATACTACTAGCTGCATAGGATTTGGGGAATACTACTAGCTGCATAGGATTTGGGGAATACTACTAGCTGCATAGGATTTGGGGAATACTACTAGCTGCATAGGATTTGGGGAATACTACTAGCTGCATAGGATTTGGGGAATACTACTAGCTGCATAGGATTTGGGGAATACTACTAGCTGCATAGGATTTGGGGAATACTACTAGCTGCATAGGATTTGGGGAATACTACTAGCTGCATAGGATTTTGGGAGCACAAAGGAGTCATTTACCAATACTTTTTACATGTTTATATCTTTTGTATGAATATTTTTTGTATTTTAGGGTGATTCTATAATTCCCTCCACACTTTTGGTCAGCAAATCCTACTTATGATTCACTGTGCAATCCCCCTCCACCCACCCAACCTACCAATTTTGAAGTAAATTTGCTGGCCTCAACCTTCTCAATCCTTGCCAAGACAAAAGTTAACACCGTACACCTGAGCACAAGTTCAGATATGTATGTGTTCCTATGGTGACAAAGTCTAATCTTGTTGATCATATAAGTCCACAAAACAAGATTAACATTTAAGGTTCATCAATTTCAAGACTTAATCCAAACTGCGAAAGTCGTATTTTAATAACTCCATCTTGCATGTGGAAGATCACTTAGTATAAACACACTCAGTAGTGCAATATCAGAGTTGGTAAACCCCACAGGCCACTAGCAAAAATCACAATATAGGGGAGGGGGGCAAACAGTGGCGTAGCTAGACTTTTTGCAGAGTGACATAGACATTAGATTTTCTTATATTTTAAGTCATTAGAAATAAAATTCTATGATTTTTCTTTATCATTTCCATCATCATTATTACCTGAAAGTTTCATCTTCACAAATTTCAAAAATGCAACAAACAAAATTTGACCAATTATATTTCAAATTTGTTATCAATTTTCCTAGGTGCCCTAAATATTTCTGAACAAGGTGTGGAAATCCCCCCTTCCCCCACCCCTCTCATTGCTGTGCTCCTTTCCCCAAGCAAAGACACAGCAAACAAAATTTAGAGGGCCCAATGAGCCAAAACCCCCACATGCCACAAAGACTCAATGTTGTCCCACTGACCACACTGTTGTTATTCTGCATTTGTTGATCCGCACATGGCATAATATAGAACACAATCAAATCCATTAATCATTACATACCTTAAAACTTAATACTCATCTAGATCACTGCCACTGCTGTTTTCCAATGGATCGACGTACTTCACTTTTCGATGTCTGTAATCTGAATACTGACCAACAATGTCCTCATCGCTGCTTGACGCATCGCCATAGCGATAGTCATCTTGGTACTCGTCAAACATGTCAGGATGTCCTGAATTTAAAAGAGAAACCATGAATATTCATAATTGAAATTACTTTAATAATCAGTGCCATTCATTCCCCATCCCTTGAGGCACAATATATTTTTGGGGTGATTTTTTGTCATAACCATAGGCAGCAATACCAGAAAAATATGATCTCCCTACATATTTATTAAATTCCATCAATGAACTTATGCTGCCCCCACCCCCATTCATCTGTTCCAACTTTCCCAACTTGAGTAGCTACAATTGTCCAACCAATAAAAAGGATTCCCAAAATCACTGAAGAATTGTTTTACATCTCCACGTCACAACATCAGATGAAATTCAAAATAAGGATAACTCAAATAGTAAACTAAAACTATGAGAAAATATTTGATTTGTTTAATATTGGTACAACATTTCATGTCACAGATTTGAAGACAGAACAAAGCATATAATCCATCTGAGTCATGTATGTGATGGGATATGTTTTTTCTTACGTTTTGTTAATAGTGGTGTACATCCACAGACATACAGTACAAGGTCCTTACACCTGTTCTAGGAGAGTTTACTAGAGTCATCTGCATCAACTTGACTAGGTAAGTCAATAAGCTTCACACAAAGCTAAATCAATCTCTTAATTTGGCACATAGGAGAAGTGTCAAATCACCAGCTAATAACTGACGGGCATTTACCTCACAAATAAACTCACTTATTTTCATTATTTTGAAAATTGCTTGGATGATAAGGCCTAAAAATAAATTGTTTATTTGCCTTTTTTTGTGGAAAATTGTAAGGGAGTGGGCAGAAAAAAAAGTTTTTTATTGATTTATTTTTTATAATTTGGACATTTGAAAGGTTAGTCTTCATTAACAAGCAAATGAAGAAGTTAATAGCACTCACTCAACACAAGAACGCTGCTTTTTCTGGTCTATAAAGACCAATATCACACTGATGACCGGCATCGTTTCTCTTCAATTGAAATCCGATCAAAGGCCAGGCGCGCATTGAAAAGTTTGAAGCACATGAGCAGCGCGGGGGACAGAGTGATCACTTGATCGAACAAATTGTATCACGTGGTTCGTGTTTGCCAAAACAGTTTCCTACATGTTGGGTATTAACATGTAATATGGCAATGCAAAAGTGGTTGCCATGCCGTTTTTACAAAGAGTTTTGAAGAAAAAAAAAAGTTAAAAAAAAAACATTGCTCCTATTTTTCGGTGAATTGGGGGTGGCTGAGGATGGCAAAGAAACAACCTTTTTTAGGCTTAATGGTAATCACATTCTAGATTTCAATTTCTTAGCAGTCTGAAAAACTTATACATTCTACAAAGTACAGATATACAATAAATAAATCAGACTTTCAATCAAAGAATATTTGTTAGTAATCCAAGTCACTTTCTGCTGTTGCAAAAAAAATCGATATCAGGAATTTCTATAAGACAGCCTTCTTTATTCAATGTTCCTCACAAAGATATAAGATTTAAGAGTTCGCTCAATCATCCCTAATCTTTCCATTTGTGTTAATGAAACAATTATATTGTTCTATGGCATATGCTGCATAATTGATTGCTTCTGTTCTACAAAGAAAGCCGACAATGGAAAGATGGGTATGATTTCCCCATGAACAGATTCATTTCTTTCATGGGAGTCACTGAACGCAAGTTTACGACTTTGGTTGAACAAATGTAACTGATGATGTCATCTTCTGCTTCTTATTCCTATGCTGATATTAATAAATCAACCTCAGGAAATCCATCTTCCATTTCTGATGCCATTAATTTACATAGAAAATTGCATAGATTATCATAATAAAGCCTTAAAATTCAAAATGTCATAAAATGGTCAACTTTTAACCAATTTTCATGACATGTGTTGCTATTTTCATGGTTTGTTTTGCTATTTTCATGGTTCCCAGCATATTTTCATGGGCTTATCCAGAAGAAAAGAACACTTTTCCTGCAGAGGGTGGGAGATAAGAGTTTCGGAGGAGGAGGTGGCATGAGGTTAGATGGCAGCAGCAGCTGTCTTGTTGCCTTCCTTGGAGCCATCAGTATAGATGGAGGTGTAATTTGAGAGTTGGTCTTTGATTTGGTTGTGGAGATTGATGAAGAGATTAGGGTGAGTTTGAGTTTTGTTATAAGTGGAGAGGTCTAGGTGGACAGAAGGAAGGGGGTGGCCCAAGGCGGAAAAGTGGGCCAGGAATAGGTGCCGAGTGGCGGGGTTGATGCCAAGTTGAAAGAGGTCTGATTTAATCGTAAGCTGAAGGGGGCGATAGGGTTTTAGTCCTATCAAAGAGGAGGAGAAATTGGGGTACCTAATGAGGTTGTAAACAGGGTTCTGGGTGTTGGTGAGGACTCTAAAAGCATAGGAGAGGCTAAGCTTTTTACATCTAAGTAGAAAGGGGGTTGGCTTCAACATGAAGGCTAGTGATTGGGGAGGTCCTGTAGGCTCCTAGACAAAGCCTGAGGGCTTCATTTTGGATGGTGTTAATGTGGTTGAGGTATGAGTTGTGAGCGACACAGTAAACAATATTGCCATAGTCAAGCTTGGCACGAATGGTGAGCCTGAAAATTTTGAGGAGAGCATGCGGTTCGCTCCCCAAGTAGTGTTGGAGAGCAGTCGGAGGAGGTTGAGGAGCTATTGCATTTTGTTTCAGGTTGGTGATGTGTGGCTTGTAGGTGAGCTTGGGGTCTAGAGTTAGACCAAGGAACTTTGTGTTTTCAACTTTAGGGATGATTCCCATTGAGCACAAAGTTCGGGTTGGTGGAGGTTGTTGAAATGACAAAAGTGCATGCAGACTGTCTTGTCTTTGGAGAATCTAAAACCGTTATTGTTGCTCCAGACTTGCAGCTGATTGAGGCTGGTTTGAGCCTATTTTCAACAATAGGAAAGCTAGGGAGGAGTAGAAGATGGTGAAGTCATCCACGAGAGGGTACGTTTGATGCTGGGGCCAAGGTCATTCCCGATGTCATTAATGCTCAGGTTGAAGAGAGTGGGGAGAGGATGCTGCCTTGGGGGCGCCTCTTCTTGGGGTGCTTAAAATGGCTTGGAGAGGTGTGGCCAATACGAACTTGGAACTGCCTGGGTGAGAGGAAGTTTTGAATAAAGATGGGGAGGTGGCCTCTGAGGCCAATGGTGTGAAGTTTCCGGGTAATGCCGTATTTCCAAGTAGTGTCGAAAGCTTTCTCGAGGTCAAAAATATGGCAATGAGGTGTTCCTTTTTGCAAAGGATTCCCGGATAGCGGTGTCGGCGTAATTAACTGGTCTAGGTATTGCGGCGTTTTGGAAGCCGCTTTGGTGAGGAGAGAGGATTCTGTTGGTCTCGAGGAACCAGTTTAGTCTCTGATTAATGATCTTTTCCATAATTTTACAGAGACAGCAAGTAAGGGCGATGGGTCGGTAGCTGGTGGGTCGGTGCTATCCTTCCCGGTTTAAGGACGGGGATGACAATAGCTGTCCTCCAGATAGGGGAAAGGAGTGTGAGGACCAAATGTGGTTGAAGATGGTGAGTAGGGTAGTGGTGGCTTTGATGGGGGAGGTGTTTCAGAAACTGATAGGGATGTTATCTGGGCCTTGGAGGTGCAGCCAGCGTCGCTGATGGCTTGGTTTAATTCAGAAAGGGTGAGAGGGGTGTTGTAGCTTTGGAGTTGTCAGAGGGAAAAGTGATTCTCGGGCTTCATCGCAAGCTTTTTGATTTTGAAAGCATTGGAGTAGTTGGTCGAGGCCGAGATGTTGCTGAAAGAGGCGCAGGTGGTCAACGATGTCTTTTTGCAGTGAGAAGGTCTCCATTCCAAGAGAGATGGGAGATGGAAGATTTGCCTACTCTGCCGTGGAAGCTGTTAACCATTCTCCAAATCTTCTTAGTGGGGTGTTGGTGGTGAGAGAAGAGATAAAGTTGTTCCAAGTGTTGGTTTTACTGTCCTTGATAGTGCGTCTGGCCTTGCACGGCTGATGCGAAAGAGGTTAAGGTTATGGGTGGTCGGGTTAGTTTTAAAGTTCCTGAGGGCTCTTTTCCTGTTCTTGATGGCGGTTTTGCAGTCATCTGAGAACCAGGGGTTGGGGGATGATTTGGGGTTTGGAGGTTTTGGGAATTGAGCAGGTGGCGATGTTGATAAGGATATTACTGAAGTTAGACATGGGATCCTCATCCTCGAGAAGATGGGGGAGAGGTGTGAGTCACAGAGGGTTTCAAAAAGGACCAGTCAGCCTTGTCGAGGTTCCAGTTGGGGGTGTGCTCAGTGGGGATTTGAAGATTGGAGTGTATAAGAAGAGGGTAATGATCACTACCACAGAGGTCAGCAGTGACTCTCCAACTAAAGTCAGGGAGGAGGATAGGGGAACAGATAGACAGGTCAATACAGGTGAGAGAGCCTGTGGCAGGATGAAGGTAGGTCGGGAGTTAGTGTTCAGTAAGGACAGGCTGTGCTGACGGAGAGCGTTTTCGATGAACTTGCCTCTAGGGGTGGTGGTATTAGAGCCCCACAGAGGGTTGTGAGCGTTGAAGTCACCAAGAAGGATGAAGGGGGTGGGAAGCTGAGAGATGAGGTTATTAAGGCTGGTTGGTTGAATGTTGGTGTTGGGAGGAGATAGATATTGCAGAGAGTGAAAGTTTTGTGGAGGGAGATAGAAATACAGATGGCCTGAAGGTCGGTGTGCACACGAACAGGGCTGTGTGGGATATCGTGTCTAACGAGAATGGAGACAGCATCCACTTGATGTTTGTGATAGCAAGCAAAGTTGTTAAGGGAGTAATGGTCGGTGGTTTTCAAGAAAGTTTCTTGTAGGCAGAAGACGACCGGGTTGAAGGTGGAGGCCAGAAGGTCGATTTCTTCAGAATTGGCCTTAAGGCTCCTAATGTTCCATTGTATGATGTTGTGGGTGTTATTGTAATTGATTGTGGTGTATGCCATAAAGGAGGCGGGGGGTTATCTGGAGGAAGATCTGCTGGGTCTGAGTTCGCTTGTTTTTTCTTTGGATTTGTTTCTTTGGGAGCGATTGTTTTTGAAAATTGGAAGAGAAGTATGATCGGTGTGTTCGGTGTCGAACAATCCATACTCTCTTCAGTGTGGGTTTGGGAGGTGGGTTGTTTGTTGATTGGTTGTTTGTTGATTGGTTGTTTGTTGATTGGTTGTTTTTTGGTTGGTTGTTTGCTGGTTGATTTGTTGGTTTGTTGGTTGTTTGCTTGGCTGGTTTTAGCTTGATGTATGAAGGTATTAGTGGAGTTGGTGTAGGGGCGGTAGGGGCTTTAGGGTAGGAAGGGGGGTTGAGGAGAGAAGTGGTGGTGGAGGTGGTGTGGGTATTGGGTGTGATTGGGTTGTTGGAAATGGTGATGGGCTTAGGACTAGGTAAGAAGAGCCAGGTGAGGTCGGTTTGGGCATGGGAGTTAGTTTTTGTTGTGTTAGTTGTGTTTGGGGGCGGAATTAGAGTTAGAGGAGACTACGTTTGAGTAGGAAGGCTTGGAGTTAAGGAAGCGAGGAATTGTTTCCTGGCCTCAGGGTAGGTTATGTTGGGGTTAAGGGTTTTAAGTTTTGTTATTTGTTTTTCCTGAAGCCAGGTGGGACAGTCTTTTCGAGAAGGAGGATGGTTTGCTGGGTGTTTACCGTCACATTTGTGCAGAGTGGGGGTTGGTGCAGGAGGTGTTGTCATGGTCCGGGGCTCCGCAGTTACCACAGCGGCGCTTGGCTGTGGCAGGAGTTTTTTCCGTGGCCATACCTCTGACAATTGTAGCAACGTAAAGGGTTAGGAATATAAGGGCGACCTGGATTCTCAGGTAGCCGGCAATGATGTGGGAGGGGAGAGTTGGAGTTGCGAAAGTGAGAAATATGGTGTTGGTGGGAGTTTGGCTCCGTCTCTCTTTAGAACGAGACGACGGGCTTCGATTACATGTTGGTTAGCTAGTTCTTCTTGGAGGTCGTCATCGGTCATGTACGCAAGATCGCGGGTGCGTATGACGCCTTTGCTGGAGTTTAGGGAACGATGGGGGGTGACTGTGATGTCGATACCAGAGTTGGATAGGGTTTTGGTGGAAAGGAGGGTGGTGGCTTGTGTCCCTGGTGCAGTGCACCAGAGATCACCGGATCTAAGGGTAGAGACTTTGGGGAGGGTACCGACAAGGCCAAAGAGGGCTTTATGGATGAGGAAAGGAGAAACTTTTTAAAGCTTTCCTGCTTGTTGGTGGCATGGATTATAAGGATTTTTGGGATTGGGGTTGCAGAATGGTCAATGATGGTAGCAGGTGGGTCACGGGAGGGGAGGGGGTCAAGGTCAAGGTCACTGCATAGGCGCTTTGTCATTATGAAAGAAAAAACCAAGGGCCGAGAGACCGAGGCAGCTAGAAAAAATCGCGGAACCACTATATGGGGACCGCTGTATTAGTAACAAGGGGGGCGTGAAAAGTCGGGACAGAACGAGGGAAAATATAATAGAAAAAAAGAAAAGAAACGATCTCACCGAGGATAAAGCCCATCCACGAAAAGAAAATCCGAAAATGAAGTTATAAAACAAAATGGTGCAAATTGGAGAGAAATTGGAGCGAAAATAGTTTAAGAAAATAGGAGCAGTTGTCACGTCGCTCTCGTACACAGGCAAAAGTGTGGTTCGCATCATAATTTCATGGTTCGCAGCATATTTTCATGGTTCGCAGCATATTTTCATGGTTCCCAGCATTTTTTCATGGTTCGCAGCATATTTTCATGGGTCGTAGCATATTTTCATGGTTCGAACATATTTTCTTCCAATTAAACTTAAATTCTTGCTGCTTGTCCATAGATCTTTACCAAATTTCATCTTTGAACCTTTACCATATTTGAAGTGTAAAACATTTTGAAAATTATTTTGTTTGTTTGTTATTCCCAACATTTTTTAAGGGATGACTTACAGTGGTCAACATTTTCATCTGATATACGAAAGAGGTCACTCTAAGGAAAGAATTAAAATTTCTTATACAATGAAGATGTTTCACTTTTTAAGTACAAACCCATATTTGTGTAGAAATGACTGAAACCAGACTACAAATGGCATCATCACATCCTCACAATCCTTATTAATTTTCTGTCAAATTAGCATGTGACCTTCGACCTGTACTTACTTCCTTCTCCTTCCTCATCCGGATAATCGTTCCTCCAGTTACTTTCATCATTCTCATCGTCCTCGTCCTCATAAACATAATCTGGGGAATCATTGAAATATTCATAAACTAGTTCATTCCCAACAGTTCTCATCCCTACACTAGATCCCGTCGTAGTCCAATCTAAATCGGCGGAATCCGCATAATACAGATCGTAAACGTAATCCGAGTCTGGAAGGGATTGATCTTCTAGTGTCAGTTTTTCTCGGATCATTTTGGATGAATTGCATGTGATGTCATCAGGATTGTCCTTGCTTGTTCTGGCAGGGCTGATCTGTGTAGAGCAATGGCAAATAAAAACAATTATGGCCCAAATAACATTGATGTCCATAATAATCCCTCAAATAATTATTTTGTAATTTCCATGCCCCAAAATATGATAAACACTGGCTTTTCAATATGACAACAGTTTCTTATTGACTTGTTTTCAGCTTATACTGGCAAAACATTCTGAATCAAATCTTCTTTTTATCTTGAAGGCTATCTTACTGTTTTGTATCCTAATCAAATAAGGCATAATATCTTCCTTCACAATTGTGAGAACAGAGAGAGATATACTTTGGTGGGAAGTGTACTTATTAGACAAGCAATTTGTATATCAGTTAAAAAAAAATAAAAAAATGAGCAAATTTAATTTTTAAATTTTGAAAAATACCAGTTTTAGATATGAATAATCATCATTGGCAGATCTGCATAATAATTTAAGATGCACGAGATATCAAAATTTGGTAAAAATGGTCAATTTGTAACTGATTTTGACGAAATGTTTCAGCCATTTTTACCTTGACACAATTGACCAATCCCAAACCCCCATATCTTTTTTCAAATTTTGTGATGTAGTACGTATAAGATATCCAATGAATCTCTATGAATTTGTACGAATTCTGTTCTTTAAATTTACCCATTAATAACTTTGGGAGGAGAGGGGAGAAGAAAGGCCAAATTTCTAAACCTCTTATCCCAATCAAGTACTTCCATTTCAATTGTTTTGTCAGAGGATTGAAAGACAATAGAGTTCCATTAGGGCATTCCATGCATTTCTGCCCCTATTTGTAAAGCTCCAGAAGGGAGGGGGAAGGGGCAATCCCCTCTGTTGCTGGCATAAAACAGGCATAACCATGATAAATTTACCTTTGCTGTAGTTACGCTCCTTTTCTCATCACTTTGAACTATATCAAAAAAATTGAATTTTCTGTCTGCATCTGCTTGTAAAGCACTCCCTTTACTAGCGCTGCTCCCGTTGGCAACCTTCTTACCCCAGACTGAAGATTTGTATTTTTGTGCATCCTGATCCAGTTCCTCCAACTGGATACCTCTGTGACTCTGAACCAGTTTAAATCTGCGACTCTGACTTGTTGAATGACGGTTGGTTCTAGCTTTTTCTCTTGCGCCGGTTCGTTTGGCTTCTTTCTTGACTTTGCTTGTCGGTGTGGAAGTTTTAACAGGTTTCTTCGGTGATAAACCAATCTTGGCACGGCGGAGGGCGCTCTGAATGTGTACTGAAATAGGCTGGGTCTGGTGAAAAAAACAAAATATTAATTAATTATTATCATTATAGAAAGGGAACATTCAATTTGGTATTTCTGCTATAACAACCAACAATTTTGAGGACCGTATTAATGGCTGTTACCATCTACTGTATTACGCAGCGTACTAGACATCAATTGGCGAGATCACAATACAAATAAGGAAGTTCACAGCAATATCCCTCTGCTATCGTGACCGTAAAATGGTGACGCCTACAATTTGCTGGACACTGCTTTGCACAAAGGATCAACCAATCTCTCATTTGATCCTCTGGGAAGCTTCTGGTGGATACTGAAATCGTGGTAGAAGGGAAACGTGTTACCTTGACATCATTGCCAAAGACATATAAGACTCAATACAAACGAGAATCAGCAACTCATGATGGGAATCGCTACCTGGTACCACTTTGTCAAAGCTGCCCCTACTATTCCATCCATGAACGACAGATGATGATGATGACTGCTATAATTTACACAAGCTCTAATCAAAGTAATTGCCAGGGAGCTTAAATGGCCTCAAAGGTTTAAGCTCACTTTACACTTCTCATAAGCCTGCAGCAAGCTTGCAAATGGAACCTTTACCAGGAGCTTGTGAAGGAAAAGCTCACATACAGTGAAAGATGCAATGAGCTCATACAAGCTATTAGTGAGCTTGTACTGCATGAGCTTATGGCAAGCTTTTAAATTGGTTTGTTTAAATTACAAATGAGTTTGCATTGGAACCTTTAATGGCTCCCAATTGGAACCTTTAGCGGCTCCCAATTGGAAGCTTTACCAGCTCCCAATTGGAAACCTTTACCGGCTCCCAATTGTAATCCTTACTGGCTCCCAATTGGAACCTTTACTGGCTTCCAAATGAAACCTTTACCCGCTCCCAATTGGAATCTTTACTGGTTTGCAATTGGAACCTTTACCGGCTTCCAATTGGAACCTTTACCGGCCCCCATTTGGAACCTTTACAGGCTCCGAATTGGAACCTTTACCAGCTCCCAAGTGGAATCTTTACTGGTTCCCAATTGGAACCTTTACCGGCTTCCAATTGGAATCTTTACCGGCCCCCATTTGGAACCTTTACAGGCTCCCAATTGGAATCTTTACCAGCTCCCCAATTGGAAGCTTTACCAGCTCCCAATTGGAACCTTTAACAGCTCCCAATTGAAACCTTTACTGGCTCTCAATTGGAAGCTTAACCAGCTCCCAATTGGAACCTTAACCAGCTTCCCATTGGAACCTTTGACAGCTCCCAATTGAAACCTTTAACAGCTCCCAATTGGAACCTTACCGGCTCCCATTTGGAACCTTACCGGCTCGTGAAAAAGAATAAGCGTCTTTTATTAAATGGATTAAAAAGGTCCGTTTACTGTGTACAGTATGAACATTAACAGAAGGTAAGCAGCAACGCTATAAACAGCCAAGTCATTTACAAACTAAAAACATTGAAATTTTGCAACATTTAGAAAAATGAAAATTACCAACTTCGATGTAGGCTATTATATTTTAATAATCTTCACTCTCCAGATAATAAACACTCATTTCTTTCCTAAAAATTATTATCAATTATTACCTTTCTAACATTAAAATAAATTTAAATGGCAATTAAAATAACTTTTTAATGGCAATTTGAAATTTGTTTTTGTAATATCTTACTTCTCTGCACCCCTTAATAAGCCTTGTGTTACTATGGAAACAATGCCTTGTGTTACTATGGAAACAATGCAAAATCTCCAATGTACTTCAAACAAATATTAAACTCATACTCCTTCAGCTCAGAGAAAAAGAATGACTTTCAAGAGCCAATATCTCACAAAGTCTGCAAATTTTCTCCTAACTGTCATCTGTACGCAACTTTAATTAACTAAGGGAACCCTAAAAATACCTACAATGAAGTGAAAATTAAGTTGCACACGGGAATATTACCCAACTTGTTTCTTCCCAGACTTCCCCCGATGTGTTATTCCCAGGGTTAGAGTTTGCACCAAATTCTTGTAACTCATCAAATTTGTCGCGACTGAGTTACTTCAAAGCTTTCATAATCTGAATGGGAGGCTTACTCCAGGCAGTGCAACAAACAAACATTGATTGCTTCACACTCTAAATAAGAAAGTTTTCCGTACAATTTCCGCATGTCATTTTGCATCAACGAAAGGCATCGTAATTCCAAACAAAAACACTGCACATTATACTTTGAACGTTTTACCGCAAACTAATAATCAAATTTCTTTCAGCTTCAGGACAAACCTGCATGTACAGTACTTATTTGCTCTATGTTAAGATCAATGATTATAATTGAATGCTGCAGTGCACTTTGTAGAACTTGTTTGAATATGATAGAAATTATTGTACATAAAAATTGTCATGAGAACAGTATTTTCAGAACTGATCTAAAAACCTTTCCAAAAAAGGAGACAGTGCATTTTGCAGTGAAACTCAAATGTACGCAAGCATTACTTCATCAGACAATAGTTCTTCTCTTTTTATTAGTATATCAAATGTATAACGAAGATAGAGACTTGGACAGCAGTGACGGTGGAGCAGTTTTAAAAGCTGTGACTACTAATATACCGTAGGCGCCATCACGAGCACTTGTGGAGGACCAGGGTGCAAAGCCAAGGGGCACGGGTGCCCTGCCATTTTGGACATTTTATGGATACAAACTGTCACATCTTTATTTTCATTACATTTTTTTGTCCAGCAAAAAAGTGGGGGATACCCCCTCCCCCTCCCCGCTTACCCAGTACCAGATTTCTTTAGACAGAAGAAAAAGTTGAGATATATGGGACTAAGAAAACCCAGCTCCAAAGGTTCTAAGTGGTAGAAATATTCACACAGATAAGTGATGGCAGGAATGGTGATGATATGAGTAAGTGATGTTTCTAGGTGACATACCAAGAATCTTAATTGGGGATGAGATTCTGTGTTTCAATAAGCATAATATCTATTTATGTTTAAAGGGTTGTAGTGGCTCAGTGTTTAAGGAGTCATGCTCGTATTTGTAAGGTATAGGGTTTGATTCCCGTGGTGAGCGCTGCATTGCATCCTTGAGCAAGACACTTTACTCTACTTGCTTCAGTCCACCCAGCTGTTAAATGCACTGCCAGGAAGTAATCTGCGATGGACGTGCATCCGTCCAGGGAGAGTTATGTAAACTAATCCACTTGTGCCATGGAAACTGGCCTGGATGGATTAAGCTTAGCCTTAGCTATTTATGTGGGGATGTTACAAATTTCAAATTAAAAGATATTATTGTGTTAGTATCAGTTTTATAAACAAATTGTCTCTGAACTTTTCACTGGATATATGCCTCAAATATTGAAGATTTTGTGAAATTTTCAAAAGAACTTTTATTTGAACATTCTTCTTAAGCATAAAGATCCATGAACATGTTGAAATCTACAGAGACCACAACTGCCATTCTCATGGATTTAACTTCAAATGGTTATTTACAGTACAGTTGTTTTTCAATGCAAATACATCAACAGTGTTGTAAAAGTGAGGGTGAAACTTCATTGTTCCTCAGTTAAATTGATAAACCAGTCATTTTCAAACAAATGTTACGACTTTAAAATTGAATATCTCCGGTACAATATTTTGTTTGTCTCTTTGCACTTATAGTAGGGAGACATGTCAGCTAGACCAGGAAGTTGGGATATCCCAATTCCCTGGTATGACCAGTTAACTGATAATTTAAATCAGGTCAAGAAACACCAGACAGAGAATGAAAGCAATACCCACAAGCGCAGCCCTTTCAAAAGGGCTGGTCATGGCCTGCCGTCGACTTTAGAATATAGACGCCCTATTAGCAAGGTCCAAATAAAGACTGCAAATACGTTTCTTTTAATTCAATTGCCATTTTACAATGATACAATTTTGGTTTGGCCAAATGAATAAAGTATTTTAGGACTCAAAAATTAAATACAATTCAACTCCAGATAGTGTCCATATTAGTGCAGATTTAATCCACTTCCTTCCCAGTCCTTAAGTTTTACCTTGTCTACGCAGGGCTGCGCAATCCTAAAGAATATAATGATTATTGTTTTAATGCATTTAAGTATACGTCAATCCAGGAGTTTGATATTCGTTGTATAAACAACCGGAACCTGACAACACATATTGTTGTTCACTTAAGTGCCCAACTTAATTTTGTATTTAGGGCTTTAAATAGAATTCCGTTATAATTTTGAAGTTTTCACTTCTTTCTGAATCCTGCTTTAAAAAAATAATCATGCAGAATTTATTTATTTCAGATTTTTCTGAATATATCAAAAACTTTCGTTTAATTTACAAATATTTGTAATTATTCTTAACTTTACGAGTAAAGGGTATCAAAGATGGCAGATTTTGAGCATGGAGTTTACAATGCTAGTCCTGTTGCCTCCTGATGGCCACAACAGCAAACCTAATCTACTTTAAACATGTTCCTTGCACTCACAGACAGCACATGTTGATTGATCACCCACATATGCCCCTATAATTCACACTGACAATAACACTAAAAACCCTTTTAGCATGGTGGTGCCACTAAACACACGATGAATCAATCTTTGTTTTTATTTATATAAAAGCTTGACCTTAACAGAATGATGACTCTTTCAAGTGGCATGTCACTCATTAAATGACAGACCCATAAGTTAATAATCATCCAAGCACGATCTTCCTATTTACATCAATTGAAAACGAGTTTTGCCAAAGAATCTGATAAACCTAATCGTTTTCTGGCTAACATATTCCGACTATTCTATCAATTTAACTGCTTTTACGTATCTTACTTTATTTAATCAGGGCTAAATCATATTCATATTTCATGTAGCAAAGATTTATTACCTTTTTTAGATCTCAAATTGATATTTAACCATAATATGCACATCATCTTGTCATATTCAATGCAAATTTGTTGTTTTGAGAGCAGTGGCAAAGCTACATCATAGTCATAAGTGTTCAGACAAGATATCTAACAAATATTAAATCTTCCCCTACTATAATGTTGTGTGCTTTGCAAAACACCTTGGAAAATATGACTTTTAAAATTGCAGGAGGGGAGTGGGGATTTGTCCCACCTACAGTACTTTTGGCTATGATTGTAGACTTATTTTCAACAGGCAAAGACATTTAAATGTTTTAACGATAACATACCTTGTCAAATAATGACCTATTATTCTTTTAATCACAACAGAAATATTTGGTAATTTCAAGCAATTTAATCAATTTTTGTCACATGATTGATAAAGTGAATCTCTCCCCCTTCCCCATCCCAAATCAAACAATTAAAAAATGTCCTCACAAATTTCATCCTTGTTTTTTTCATAGCAAATATGTCTAGAAAAATTCACACATGGTTGGAACAACAGCTCAAAGTTTCCTCAGACCAGGGATTCTGTTACTTGAGCAACAAATCCCTGCTCAAAGCAATACTTAGCAATTTGTAGCAAATGTTTCTTTTCAAATGTTTCTACAAGCAATTAATAGCACCTTTGTTTAGGAATCCACTTATGTTTAAAATGTTCACACTTTGAAATGTCAAAGTAATATTCACAACTCCCAAGAGGTTCAGAACTTTCATCACATCCAGATCTAAACAATATATACAAGCTAAATGAAATTTCAAGTTTCGGATTTCAGGGTCTGTTATAAGAAGAACATAGCATAGCATAGCAAGGTTTAACGTCCCGAAAGCATCCAGTGCTGGATATTATATCAAGATGGGCACGGCCTTTGATAACCAGTTGTAAAGTCACTGGTTGCAGACCAACTGGGATACGAACTCGGGACGTGCGGGTGTTAGGATAAAGCACTAACCACTATACCACGGAGGTCTGATTAATAAGTCCCTGCTGTAAATTTCAGTTCAACCCATTTGAAGTTTTTAACAAGGTTGAACTGGGTTGAACTAGGTTGAAGTGGGTTTGAACTGGGTTCAAATAGGGCAAAGTAGATAACCTAGTTCAATACAGTTCAACCCAGTTCAACCTAGTTGTTCTAATTTCCACATTAACCTAGTTGAAAAAACCCAGTTAACCCAGTTGAACTGGAAATTTCAGCAGGGGTTACATTAAAAAGAAAAATTGTTTGAGTTGCCATACCTAGCTACATTACACTGAGGATGTATGTAAGTGAGCACCATCCACCATACATAAATCACATACCCTAAAACACTTATTTTGCTTATTTCTAGGCCACCTTTAGTTTAGTTTAACCCTAGCAACCCAGAAAAAAACATTTCCTACTTACTGTACTCACATAATATGTTTCTACTTTTTGTGATCTTAAATGGCAATAAGATTTAAAGTGTATACAAGGTACAAAAACAAACAAAAAAACCTTAAAGGATTACTTCAGAGGTCAAGCAAGTCCATCTTATATGAAAGATGACTTCAAAAGAAACCAAAAGGTGAAGAAAGCATCTGAAAATCTTATTCCGCTAAGGAGATAATTAAATTTAAAGTTTGGTATCATTTGTGTAGAAACGACTGAAATCAGACTAGTTGTGATGTCATAGCCTCAAATTCGTCAAAGTCTTTATGTATTCTATCATATTTTGTCCTGTAATTTTGTGGCTTATAAACCATGGAATATGTCAAAAAAGTAGTAAAACTGAATCTTGGAAGGGTATTTATAATATATTACCTAAAGAAAGTTTGAGGAAAAATAATTTAGATAGTGAAAGAATTGAATAAACTGAACCAATCCTTTAATTGAATAATTTGGCTAAAAACATGCTGACTTACTTTTCTGTTGTGTTATCCGATTTTCAACAAACAATATCTTATTTCTTTTGGCTACGATTGTAGACTTATTTTCAGAGGGCAAAGACGTTTGAATTTTAAAATGATTAGATTACATACCTTGTCAAATAATTATCTATTATTCTTTTAATCACAACTAAAATAATTTTCATCAGTAAAAAACATTTACAGCACAATAATTGACAATTCAGATCATAGCACTCCATTAATATTTTCCTTTCCATATTCTACAATTCAGGATTTTCTAATTGAAATTTATTTCAAATGAGTTACAAATGATTGGTAGCACCGTCTTATTGATGACCGATCCACAACTGAAGTGGTCAAGTGCAACACCCTAAGGCACGACCAATGAATAAATGACCAAGACTTAATAACAGATCTGTACAGCATCTCAAGATCTAAACGTATAATATGTACTGTAGATGCTAAATAAAATTTCAAGTTTCAGATGTCAGGGTCTGTTATATGCAGAGGCGGATCCAGGAATTTCTGAAAGAAGGGGTGGGGTGAAGTGGGTGGGGCGGAGTGGGGTGGGGGGGGAGGGATGGGGGTGAAGGTGGAGTAGGGGATGAATGTGGTTTGGGTGGGGTGGGGTGGGTGGAGGTGGGGGTGCACACATCAGTTCACACCGACTAACTTTTAGCAAAAAGAGACTTTGCACTCATCAGCTCAAACTGACTAACTTTTAGCACAAACAAACTAAGTGCGGAGGGTATATGTGGTCTGAAATGGGAGTGCGCGAGGGGTGCGCCTGGATCCGTGTATGGATCTGGATCCGTGCCTGGCAGATGCGGATTTCAGAAAGAGTTCAGACTGCATGACTGACTTTTAGCAAAAAGAAACTATGTGCAGATGGTACATATGGTCTGAATCTGCGCCTGATATGCATCAAGAACTGAGAAATGTTTGAGTTGACATACCTGGATAAAAAGTAAAACATTAAACCGATGATGTATTTATGTGAAGGGAAAAACTTGCTACACACATAAATCACAAAGCTTATTTCTAGGCCACACTTAATGTTAGTTTGCTTTTAATTCCCAAAATCCCTATTTACTCATTCTACCAAAAGTTTTGACTAAATACCAATATTTGTAAAAGGTATACAGGAAAACCTGAATTTGATAATTTTGCTTTAAAAAAAAAAAAAAAAAACTGACTCACTGTTGTGTTATCCAAATTCAACAAGCAATATTCATAAAAAATATATATAATTTTTTTTAAATTTTTCAGTAAACAGATTTTTAGCAAACAATTGATGATTCAGATCAAATAAGCACTCCTTTTTTATTTTCAATAATTAAGGATTTCTACATTGTAATTAATTTCAAACAATGGACAACACCGTTTTATTGCCGACCGATCCACAACTGACAAGGTCAAGAGCAACACGTACCCTATGGCAAGACCAATGAATAAATGACCAAAACTAATAATAAAAGATCTGTTTGTATCTCATGCCTCGGAAATATTGACAAGGCTTTTGAAAATGGCATTAGAGTAGATGTTTGGCGCCAGACAACCAATATCTGCTAATTCTATTCAGTCAAAAATATTTGTTAAAAAAAAATAGAAATAAATCATCTAGTAAAAATATTTTCTACAAACAATTGATGATTCAGATCAAATATCTGAATATATTAAAGTGGGTGTGGTGATTTTGATTAAACACAAATGATCATTCATACATGTGAAGAGCGTTGTTCACACTTAGCAGTGAGGTGTAGTGTGCATATTAATTAGGTTATTTGCATAACAACAGACTTTCGTACAAAATGTTTAAACTGAGATCATAACTTAAGTTATGAATGGTGTATATTCACGTAACTTGACACAGGGGTAGCGGACATTGGTGCTGTTCAGATTAGTATGATTGGGGATTGCGTATGCATACTAATTAGCTTATTTACATAACAATGATTATATTTGTATCTAATATATCTTTTAAATTAAGGTGAGTGTGGTGATTAGCTTACACAAATGATGAATTAAGTGGAGAGCTTTGTTTATACTTTATTGTGTAATGTGCATATTAATTAGATTATCGGCATAACAATAGACTTTTGTGTGATCGACTTAAATTATGAATGGTGTACAGTACATTCAAATAAAGTGGCACAGGGGTCGAGGAATAAATGAACATGATTTATTTTGTATCTCTATTTTTTAGGGGTGCATACTAATTAGCCTATTTGCATAACAATGAAAGTACATGTGTCTCTGATATCCCTTAAATCAGGGTGGGCATGGTTTTGTTATTTACACAAATGATGTGAAGACAATTAACATCTCTGGATTTAATGATTGACAGCTTGTTTTATCCAATCACTGCAGGAAATTGCCTAGCAACACAATCTGCGTAACTAAGTGGGGGCAAACACCATATGTGGTACTGGTACAGTACAACTAGCTTGCAGTGCGCACTCATGCATGTAGTCTATGCAATTTTCTGTACAAAACAAATTTCTGCACACACAGACTGAGCGACAGCAAAATGGTAAACAAAAATTGCGCCCGCTGCGGGCTTTGTAAATCTGATTGCTGTTACCCAGAACATTTACCAAACTGAATTTCGTTTAACCCATTTGCTAAAAACTCTAATGATCCGGAGAAGTGCCATAAATAAATCAAAGCTTGCGGCAGGCCTCGTGAACATCTAAATGTCAATGCTTTGGTAATGCATGATTGCGGATTTGATGTTTGTTTGCCCCCACTTACCGCGTTGCTATGGTGGGTGTGGCTTATTTTGTAACTCAGAGACATTAATTGATTACAGTATTTGACAGATAAAATTGTTTTTCTCATTTTACATCACTTACAACCATAATAATACAATTGCATTTACATTTTCTTGATAGCCAATTCTTGGTTTTGATTATTACTTACTTTTAAAGAATTTGAATCTTTGTCTTGTTTTTGTTTGGTTTTAAAGACGTAATATGACTGTAATAAAAATAGAGTGTGGGATAATAGAGCCATCTTAAATTTCACCTAGTAAATGTATAAATCTATCATGTGAAAAAAGATCATTCAATGCAAGTCAAAACTGCATGAAAATATATTAAATAAGAAAGAAAAAAAACAATTCAGTTATCTAAAATGACAAAACCAGTCATGATATTAAACATGGAGTGTCATGGAGGACCAGGTCCTTGATGATAATACTAATTCATTTTCCAACTCCAGTGATTGAAATATACCTGAACGTAAAATTAAATCAAAAAACCATTATTTACAGGAATAATTTTTACAAGAATTTTAGCAGTCATTGAGGGCATGGGAAATAAAATGTCAAGGGCATTGAATAAACATGACATACAGGTTTCTATACAGTGTGTTTGTCTCAAGGTTGCCTAACATCCACTTTTAACTTAGTATGTATATTATAACATGGGAGTTATGTATGCACATGCTTACAACATTTCTGTACACGTACAACACAACATACAATATATGAAAGATTTTCTTCAGCAAAAAATGCAGATCTTATCATTTCTGAATGTGGTGCACACATTTTGCACTAGAGTTTGTTGGATGTCTGTTGGAAATCTGTTGGAAAGGAAAGAATTCTGTTACAGACACTTACACACAAGATGCTTGTACAAGCCTGCACATACTTGCAAGGTAAAACACTGAACGTGTGCAAGCGCAACATTACAGTCAATCCCCACACTCGAATTAATGAGGCATTTGACGTCATTCTCTTCGAAACAAGCCCCGCCCACCCGGTCATTTTTAACGCGCTGTGATTTCATTTTGGACTAAGTGCCTCAACTTCCGTGAAAGGAAATCCATTCCAGGCGGAGTTGTTTTGGTAGTCTTCAAGGGTTTGTTATGGTGTTAATCAAGTGGTAAAATATCAAATTAAAATATATTTTTTGGTCCTTTTTGGGGATAATTTGGTCATCAAAGAGAGTACATTGATTTAGTTTTAACTCAAAATAAGTTAAAACTTGCCATGCAACTGATTGTTTTGGCAGGTTTTGCAATTTAAGTGAGAATTATTAGGAAAGATTATAAGATGCCCCACATTTTGATATCAAATACAAGTTTGCTGTGAAAACGTTCAGGTGGGTTAAAAGCAGATCCAAAAGTGTGCATTTCTCCCAAATTTTTTTCTGTTTTTCATCGTTTCCGAGGAGTTTAGCGTTGGTCTAGAGTTACTGCACAGAATTGGATACATTTTGTGTTTTAAATGTCATTTCTGGCTGAAAAGGTCTAAATTTGTAAAAGTGTAATGGTAATGTTACAACCTAACAGATTCCATTTTCAAGTTCAGAGTTCAAAATGCATGAAACAGGCAGTACTAGATCTTGGTCTAAGTAAGGTTATGAATTGTGTGCAGTTTGAACTGTCAAACAGATTTCGACTAGCACTTAACTATATTTTGTACGCGCTAGGATACGCAAGCGTAACTTTAGCCTGAGTTTTACTGTTTAACCATATTATCTTCCATTTATTTACATAATAAATTCATCCAGATGAGACCACAAATCTGACTTAATATTATAGCCTATCAATGTTAGGCTAGCTAAGCTTGGAGCACTAAAAATCACAATTCCACATGTTTGTCTGTAGTTCATTATTTGCATATCACCTACATGGTCTTGTTGTCGGGTGATATATATACACCAATAGCAGTAGCGCATTTGCTGTAATTACACTGGCCCAGGAATAGGTCTGTATTTGCCGTGCTCCTGACTGTTTTGGCAGGTATTACGATTAAATATCATTTGAAAGATGTGTAGAAGGAAAATCTTCATCACATAGTCAAAAATCACTGTTACAAGACTAATTACCCACACCGCATGGGGAAAATCACCAGGCAAATTTTTCAGTTTTGTTCCGTTCTTTTTGTCAGTAAAATTTGTCCTTTTTCCAATCAATGATATCTTTAAAAACCCAATGAATATAATTATTTAACCTTTAACTAAACTTTTTGCAAAAATGATGTTCATTTATAAATTCTTTGACCATGAAATCATTGTCGGCAAATGGCACGTTAAACTCATAATATATTCATAAATCCGAGTGGGAGTGAATATTTACAGAAAAAAGAAACACCTTTTCAGAGTTTGGGAATTGATTGCTTGTGTCATCAGGCTTGTATTCAATTCTGTACGTGCTAAAAATATTTAAGCATGCACAATTACTCGTGCGTGGGTTCAATTCTACACTTGCCGGAATTTGCAAGATGCATGCACAAGCTGTACTGTCCTCTTCAGTAACTCCACATCCAAATTTTTAAGAACTCATCAGGCATGTCCATCTTATATGGAAGAGAACTTCAAAATAAACGAAATAGTGCAGAAAGCATTCAGAAATCTTATTTCATTAAGGAGATATTTAAATTTAAAGCTCTGTATTATCTGTGTAGAAATGACTGGTGTAGTAAGTCTACTATGAAAAGTTGACATCTTCATCCTCACATTCTTAAGGATTGTTAATGTATTTTAAAGAAAGTTTATTTAATTTTTTCACTAGTTAAATTATCTTTCCTCAAACTTTCTTCAGGTGGTATATTATAAATACCCTTCCTAGATTCAGTTTTACTACTTTTTTGACATATCCCATGGTATTTAAGCAACAAATCACAGGACAGAATATGATAGAATACATAGACTTTAAGGAATCTGAGGCCATGACATCAAAAATTGTCTGATTTCAGTCCTTTCTACACAAATGATACCAAACTTTAACTTAGATATCTTCTTAACGAATAACATTTATGAATGCTTTTTGCACTATTTTGTTTCTTTTGAAGTTCTCTTTCATATCAGATAAGACTTGCTTGACCACTAAACTAATATTTTATTCTTTTTATAAGCTTTAGATTAAAATGAAGGAAGCATGAAGCCCTCAGAGTTACAACAATTATTGTATTTAATGTAAGATATGCTGCAGTATGCTGTACAATACACAATTTACAGTCCCCCATGGTTTCATCTCACCCCCACCCCATTAAATGGCCTTAACCATCTGTCTAGGAGTATGGTAACTCAGTCAGTTGAGTGCACAACTGAGATGTTGGAAGTACCAGGTTCAAGCCTCGGTCAAGTCAAACCCGTTTATCCACAGCTATGCAGGCAGATACACCGAACATCAAAGCGGAAGTACATCGTTTGCAGCTCCTGCTCCCCATTCAGCTGTTGAGAAGTGGCAATGTGGTTGAATGGGATCATCGTCCTTCAGAGGGGACATTAATGTTGGTCCTGGTGGTAGGACAGTCACACCATACCTGGTTATCTGAACACAATTCGAGAAGAGAAGCATGTTCATTCACTTCCCATCCTGGTCCATCCTGGCCCAGTCAAGCCCAAGTTCCTGTGCGCTGACTCATCTGGTATCCGGGAAACTTATTCGGTGACTTATTGGGCCCAGCACTTTGAGGCCCTGGCAAAAGGTGTTATATACATCGCAAATGTGTGTTTAAGCAGATGCACCTGAATACAATACATACTCCATGGCACGTATGTCATCTTTCAGCTAAATCATCAAAAATTGATGAGTTTTGCGAAATGACACATTTTGAAGACTTGACATTTATTTTGACTGAGAGAGCACCGTCATTTAAAGTTCAATAATTTGAAACAACATGAAAAAGTAATGGAGTGCATCAAAAAATAGTATTGGCAGGAAGTGAAGCATTGTCAATGGAGCCAAATTCCCAGGGGGGGAGGGAGGGGCACTTCCACATGTAAGGTATATATATATATATATGTATGTGTGTGTTTGTGTGTGTGTATGTATATGTGTATGTATGTATATATGTATGTATGTATGTATATATATATATATATATATATATACATATATATATATATATATATATATATATATATATATATATATATACATATATATATATATATATACATATATATATAAATATACATATACATATATATATAAATATATATATACACATATATCTAATATATATATATATATATACATATATATATATACATATATATATATATATATATACATACATATAGTATATATATATATATACATATATAAATATATATTTATATATATGTGTGTGTGTGCCGCTGAACATGTGCCTTTTTTTGCACCATTTTCATAGTGCAGGTGTCTTTTGTTTTTACTATAAAAAATCTTTAAAAATTGTACAAAAATAATAATAAATTAGTTTTAAAAAGTCTTTTTTTCATCATTTTTATAGTGCAGGTCCCAAACAATGAAGCTTTACTGTCTTAATATTGTACTGCTGGTCCATTTTTATGATATTTTTTGTTGAATACTCATACTGCAGGTATCAAAATTAACTTCTTTCATTCTGCGGGTATCAAAATTGAATAAATTCATGCTGCAGTTACCAAAAAATCTGTCATACCCCAGTTGATGGGCTGCACACCCTACTACTTTTATTATGAAGTGCCCCCACTCTCCTGGGACAAATTGGCTAACTTTCTTTTGAAATACTTATAGCAAACAGAAAGTCAATTTACCATAAATATTTATTCATACATAGTCATTAAAATTAAAGTTAATCAGGATCCAACTGGTTTTGTATAGTTCCAGAAATACAAGGAATTCAAAGCGTAATCAAAAACACAAGATGTCTACCATCTCTGAGCTGACATCAGGCCAGTTATGCCAGGAATTCAGAATTTCTCTTAAATGCTGGAGAAGGAAAAAAAACTTCATGGTAGGGCACTTGGGGCAGAGCCACCTGTATTCCCTTGTTTTTAAAAAAAAAATTGTTGTTTTCCTTGTTTACTTTTTTCACTTGATTTTATTCAAAAAATCTTTTTCAGAATCATCTGCTCTTCAACAATATATTAAATTAGAAGATAAAAACAATGGATAATGCAATTCAATCTTACATTACATATTTACATAACAAAAGAACTTAAAAAACGTTAATGAAATCATAACCCTCCAACAAAAAGCCTTTGACATGTAATCAATGCAATATTGTCAACTTGACTAAATTTAGATACTAAAGTAGGTCATATTTTCATGTTTCGTGCAGCATCCAACTAAGACGCACAAAATCAATTCCAAACAGATACAATTTAATCGCATATCCACTCTCTTCCTACAAGGCATTTTATATCAAGGGAATATGTACTGTACATTCCTTATGGTAATAGTAACGAAATGTATGTTTGCTCACTATTCTGGAACCAGACGCCATCAACCAGCATAATATAATATAAGTTTGCTTTGCATCATATGATGAGCCAAGACAAACAGCGGAAAATCAATAAACACTAATGCTTTTCTGTAATTCATACACAATCGGCACCAAATCGGAAACAAGCCTTGAACTTGTCTGCCCGCTCTGATAGCTATCAGGGAAACTTACTACAATCTGATCAAGTCTTATTCTACTCATGATATGCAGAAAGAAACCACATTGCTCTTACTTACATTAGGGATCATAGTATTTAAAAATTTGGTTAACTTTAAATCAGTATGAGATGTTGTTCTGTGTCTTAAAAGTGTGTGGATGATTTAAGCTTGCAATTTTCTCATAATGGCAAGATTACAACAGTACCTTGGTACAACGTTCTTGTAAAAAGAAGCTTCTAAATTTAAAGCAAAAAGGCTCGTCACCTTTTCCTCGTCATCACAAATCTACACATTCTATACAGAGGCAGATTAAGCTTTTATGGGCCTCAGGTTGAGTCTGTATGACAGGGCCCTCTTGTATATGGCAGACGATGTCCCACTACTATACAAAATTTCATGAATTTGACTTCTTGTTACTTTTACTGAAATCCTGCTCTTATGATCTGATAATTCTATAAAGTTCACTTATACTCTCTTTTTAAGTTTTAAATCAAGGTCTACCATTTTATTTTTAACACTAATTTTGGTGGCCCTCAAGACCCTGGGCCTTAGGCTTAAGCCGATAGGGCTATCCGTCCCTGATTCTATAACCACAAAGGCTGTGAAAAGTGTTGATAAATGTATGTGTTGGGGGAGGAGGGATCAAAACAAACATAGATGAGACTAGGGAAAGCCTACAAGGTCAAATATGCCAATCTTTTGTCAGGTATGTCGGCCAAATAATGAAAACAAAAACAAATCTTCAAGATATTGCTGAAGATATCTTATATTTTTTGCCAGATGTATGTTTATGGTAGGACACTGCCTGATTTTGATGACATTTTTGTATTAACTTTTTTACCCTAATATGCATCCACCAACTTGCCCAATTTTCTATACCAGGTCACTGAACTGAACCACAAAGCACAGGATTTCTTGCCAAAAATTCAAGTTTAGATCTAAACACAAAAAATCCCTCTCATCAATTTAGATTATTTATAAATCTATACTGATTAGTATCTCTCAGGCAGCAATATTCTAATTAGCAAAAAGATAATTCTACACAAAAACAACTGCAAGCAATAATTCGTCCATGTTTTGACATATATAGTGACAAATGTAGAGTTGACTGAAAAAGCTTTTTTTCCGTTTTGACAGTGGCGAATGTGTTTAAACGCATATCATTACAATTTATATGATTATTTTTCTTGTTTTCCATTAATGATACATTATTTCAAATGACACAAACAAACAGCCGATACTTGTAAATCATGTTGATTTGCAAATTGCACATTTGTCACTATGTCAAAAAAAAAAAAAAAACTCTTGCACATTTGCGAAAACAGGGACGAATTAAGCGGCCAGTTTTGGCATTGAACTGAATGTGTAATGAACAGTATACAAATTCTCTCACATCACAGCGCAGAAGCTGTCATAATATATTCAGGATGCTTCTCACTTACACCATGGTTAAATGATCAAAATGGCTGCCCAGGGGGGTTCTATTCAACACGACAACGCACTAAAAACAATACACAAATTAATTACCAGGTCTTATTTTTTCAGTTGCAGGAGAAAGTAGATGAATGGGAATAAAACTGGAGTACAGTAATTGTAGCATGACGATCAGGGTCTCATAGGAAAAGCATGTAGAACTACAATCTTGGATAACACTGTTAAAACAATTCAATGATATGAGCTGCATATCGAAGTGTTATTTTTCTTGATTATTTCCTTTCTCAGTTCTTAACTCCCTACCCCATCCCTCTTTTCAATGTTATGATTTTCTTTTGTGCTTTAACCTAATTTGACAGGGAAAAAAAAAAAAATACATATAAGTTACGACATATTTAAGAACAACGGTCAACATACAACATTGAATAAGTGTAGTTAAGATAGTAAGGTAGGGTAGAGCAACAGTGGGGGTGTCAAGGAAATAATGTCAATGTCCTTAGAATTAAAAATACTAATTAACAAATGAGAGAAGACAAATGTAAAAAAACAAACAATCAACATATACAAGTGAAGACAATCTCATCATTACCAAAGGAAGATTAGAACGGTAAATACTGTCATGGTTCGCATGCTCATGCAAATTGAAATCCATATCATATGACCCTCCCAATTATAAAAAATCCCACACTATGTCCCACATGGCATTCTAAATCCCACATGGAATCCCAAGTCCCATATGGCATCCCATGTCCTACATGATACATGCCATATCCCACTTGGCTCTTTGCCCAACATGGCATACAATGTCCCACATGGCATTCTACCATATATCCTATGTGGCATTCCACCATATGTCTCACATGGCATCCCTCCCTATGTATCACATGGCATCCCTCGATCCTTTTGTTTCCCATGGCATCCCACCTAATGTCATCAGGTTTCTCACACTATATCTCGCATTGCATCCCACCTAATGTTCCGCATCAGGCTTCTCACCTGATGTCCCACATGGCATACCACTTTATGTTCCACATGGCATACCACCTTATGTTACACATTGGATCCCACCATATGTCCCATGTAGTATCACTTCCCAAGTATCAATGACATCCCACTATATGTCCCACATGGCATCACATTCCATGTCCCACATGGCCTCCTACCCTATTCCACACATGGCATCCCACCCTATGTCACACATGGTGTCCTACTCTGTGTCACACATGGCATCCCACCCTATGTACCACATGGCTCTCACCATATGTCTCACATGATAAGCCATCTGATATCCTCATGGCATTCCACCCCATATTCCACATTATATCCAATCCGATGTCCCACATAGCCTCCCACTCTATGTCACATGTGGCATCCCACCACATGTCCCACCCTATATCCTGCATAGCATCCCATCCAATGTCCCACATGGCATCCCACCCTATATCCATAGACTTCATAAGCAGTCTCATCCTATCAACCAGTCCCTGATTGAGCATACTTAGTATGAAAGTCTGTCATTTCATACACTTCTGCAAATAAACTTTTAAATAAGAAGATAAAGGCAGAATTAAATTTTCATGCCTGATATAGCACTTGGTACACATATAACATGGTATACATAGCCCTTGGTACACATATCACATCGTATACATCCCATCCTATGTTCCACGTGGCTGCCACCTACTGTATGTCCCACATGGCATCCCTCCCTATATGTTTATATGCAGTCACACCTGCCACACTCCATGACTGAGCATACTAAGTTTACAAATCTTGTCAGTTCATAAACTGTAGCAACTTTATGCAAATGAACAGAATAATAAAGACAGAGTTTAATAATCATGCCTGATACAGCAAGTAAAACAAACATATTTTGAGGAATTTTAAGCATTTTTAACCTCAAGTGTTATGAGAGACACTTGAGGATCTCTGAAAAATATTTGAAAAGTATATCATCTTATAGTTTTTTTTTTGAAGAAATGTCAAATGATTTGAAACTTTTTATGGAAACTAGTTTTAACCTGTATATAGATCTCTGAAAAACTTTAACATTTTTCAAGGAAATTCCAGACTTTTTTGAGAAGGATATCTCAAGAAACTTGAACACTTCATGAGGAATTCTGAAGAAACTTTTAATATTTTTGGAGCAATTCTCAAAAACTGTAACATTTTCTAAGAAAATTAATGGACGGTTGGCCGGACAGACGAAATCACCATTACATACTGTAGGTTCGCATTATGCTTCTTTGCATGCTCACCAAAATTCATAAACAATACTTCCTGTTCATTCATCACAATTTTTGCATATGTCATGTCAAAATATCACAAACTATATTGGGCAATATATATGGAAAACAGAATATCCATTCGAATATCTACCTACTGTGGTGTAGCGATTATCACACCTGTCTACAGACCACGAGGCCCTGGATTCAAGCCTGGGTTGGGTAGACACGCCAGTGTACCACAACTGGTTATCAAAGGCCGTGGACATTGACTTGGTTGTCGATGTTATGTCTGTCCGAACCTGTGTTCTCGTCTGGGTCGTATTAAGCGTTTCGTGATAGCATTGTTACTATCATAACCGAATACGCAGGCGACGACCCCGTCATTGTAATTGTGTGTTCACTCGTCGTCGTCGCCATCCGATCAAAACTTATTACTCAAAAATATTGAACTCAAGAATATTTTCAAGTTGAACTTTTTAAGGGGAATTAGTCAAGAATAAATTTCTGTAGCTGTCTGTATTTAACATTCCATTAACCACAATTTGTTACTCCGGAGTCTCCTCAGTTAAATTTCCTCAGGCTCAGAACAGGATCAACCCTAGATAGCACACTGTAAATGTTAACTACTGTATACTTATCTCGGGGAAGTGCCATTTAGACACTTCCCTGCTTTATCTTCTTCATCCTGTAAAAATAACAGGAAATCTACAACATTCATGAATAGATGCTTGAGGATATATTGTGGTTTTATTCCAAAGAAACATTTATCCTCAATAATAATGGAAAATAAACATACATACAGAAATAAGGATTAAGGACTACATGGAACACGGAAACAACATAGTTCATCTAGAGACATTTCATAAACTTATAAACAGCTCTAATTTTTCTTTCTTGAGGCAAAGTGGATGGAAAATGTTTAGTTGGTATCCAAAGAACAGTCATATATGCATCTTATTGGTTAAAGGATTAGTTCAGTGGTCAGGCATGTTTATTTCATATGAATGAAGACTTTAAAAGAAACAAAATTGTGAAGAAAGCATTCAAACATCTTATTCTGTTAAGGAGATATTCAAATTTAAAGTTTGGTATCATTTCTGAAGAAATGACTGAACTCAGACTAGTTGTGACATCACAGCCTCAGAATTCTTAGTCTTTATGTATCTTAAAGAAAGGTAATTCAATTTTTTCACTATTTAAACAAATTTTCTTTAAACTTTCTTCAGATGGTATATTATAAACATCATGATTATGACATCACAACTAGTCTGATTTCAGTCGCTTCTATACAAATGATACCAAAATTTAAACTTAAATATCTCCTTAACGGAATAAGATTTTTGAATGCTTTCTTCACTATTTTGTTTCTTTTGAAGTCCTTTTTCATATAAAGTAGACTTGCTTGACCACTGAACTAATCCTTTAAACAAAGGAGATGGCCAGTGGGGAGTTAAAACACTCTGGGCAAATGGGGATACTTTTCATGGGCAAATGGGGACATGTTTCCTGGGCAAATGGGAACATGTTCCCTCACATTCTGATGGGAGGTTACAAAATAAATTATGGTACATAGCTTTTAAAAATGTTCTTAATTTGCAGCATAGTGTGCCTTGAAAATTTCATGTAGAATAAAACATTCTGGGAGAGCTATCCCCAAACCCCACTTGAGACATTTGCCCCTCCCACAATCAGGACCATTATATTCCGAGGGGGAAGGAGGGACTTTGTTTCGCACCTCCAGCAAAAATATGACAAGAAAACACATCTTTTGAAAATATTGTCACCCCATTTTGTGGAGGAAATCACAACCCTGTTGTGAACAAGACTTACGACCCCACCCCCAAATACCATTTCTTAGAAAAGCTTGAATCTGAGCATGGAGTCTATCATCAAACATGGGCATAAATCCAGGGGGTGGGGATATAGGATATATCCCTCCACATTTTGTCAAGGTGGGTTGATCCATACTGTCATTCCCCCACATTTTGGGCTAAAGGTACTTTAAAATTAAGTGATAAATTACATTCTGAAAGGTATATAAGCATAGGAAACAGGCTCAGAAAAAACACCCCTTCCACCACCCCCATTGCCAAGTTGCAACCTGACTCAACAAGTGAAGTTCTACTTCGGGTTTTTCCCCAAGCTTACAACGCTATAGATTCGTCAAATGGTTAGATTTCAAAAGGGAACTTTCTCAGAAAAATGGTGTTCTTTAGAGAAAAGTTTGACAATGTGAAATTTTCTATTAGTAATATATTAACACTTTGTGCGATATTGTATATAATACATGAACTAAGACACTGAGAGAGAGAGAGAGGGGGGGGGGGGCGGGATACGGAACAGGTTTCTTTTTAAAAGTTTAACAAAATTTACATATGTTTAGGCCCATAGTAAATTACTGGAAGCAAACATTTCTTTTTCAAACAGTGACCATAGACCTATATCCATGCACAGAAATGTTATCAATAAACATTTTATTTCCACATTAGGTGTAAAATTTTCATGATTTTGTGTTGTGTATATTGTGTATTACAAGTCTCTTTTAAATGAATTTTGACTTGTATAATATAACTTCTTCTAGTATGCCTTGTCACATACTATTTTGCCTTTCAAATGTCAATTTTGCCACAGCTTCCTGGGGCTTCAATCTCGAACCCCACCAGGGCTTCCTCCCTGAACCCACCAGAGGCCCTAAAGCGGGCTCCTGAACCCTACGCCAAAAATAGAACGCGCAGGCATCACCTTAATGGTGAAATCTTACAAATCTTTCACCCCACTTTTTTTAATGGATTTACACGACTGTCATCAATGATCACTTATAGGAAATATGTCATCATGTACCCTGTCTGTACATCATAAAAAATATTCAGGCAATATTAAACACAGCAGGAGTTCTCATAGACACATAACTTTCATCACAAAACAACCATTAGTTCATGACCCTAGGTAGTATTTCATAAATTTATTACAACAAAACATGACAAGGAGCCATAATGTTCCTCAGGTTTATAAACAAGTATTGTATCCCTGGTTGTATTAAGCTCACTAAATGTCGGGTATGAAATTTATATTTAATACCCATCTTCAACAAAATATCGGAAGCTGATCACAATCATTTTTGAAATTGTATACAATAAGTCGTACATTTTTATTTTCTCGTCCATTTCTGGGAAACACCCATAATAGTATAGTTTGGCAAAATATCATGGATTTACACTTTTAACCAACCCAAAATTTCACCTTTGAAAAGTTTGAAAAAAAGTCAATCGATATCAGCTTTCAATAAAACTTTTAGAAGCCAACAAAAAGGTCAAATCTGTCAGGCCTTGTATTCATTAAAATCAATTCAGTCACACAAAAACAATAAACAAACATCCCTTTTATTATTTGCTGAAAACACTTCCAAAGCAAAAGAGAGAATTGTTCTAAATAACAAATCCCTGCTTTGAAAACATCAGCACCAAATGATATCACTTTCACTCTACATGCATCACTCTTGAGCTTTGTGACTTTTATGCAGAGGACAGTACTCCAGTAATGTATAGACCACTTATAGCGTATAAAGGTACATCTTGTACATACTGTGCAGTATTAGGACTATCTTGATGTTTGCTCATCTGCTTGTTTATTTATTAATCATTCCCAAATAAACTACATTAAAAAAGAGTCACTAAGATATATATTATAATATATATATATAATATATATATATATATATATATATATATATATATATATATATATATATATATATATATATATATGTATATATATATATATATATATATATATATATATATATATATATATATATATATATATATATACATATATATATATATATATATATATGTATATATATATATATATATATAAATATAATATATTTATATATATATATATATATATATATATATATAAATAAATAAATATATATATATATAATAATACTACAGTAAATATTTATATCATCAACAGACATGGTGGCAGGTAGCATATTTATGTGAAAGCTTACTTTACATATTTTGTTAAAAACAGGTTATTTGCAGGATTAATCCAAACACTAATTTAATTCATCCCTAGCCCCCTCCCTCCCTCCCACACCACACACACACACCCTTGGTTACATGCCTGATCATGAACACATCGGATGAAAAATAGATCTGATAAAACATAACTTAATGAACTTGTAAAGTCAGATCACCTAATGATATATATATATATATATATATATATATATATATATATATATATATATATATATATATATATATATATATATATATATATATATATATATATATATATATATATATATATATATATAACATACCATAGACAAAACATTAGCTAAGGGAGAATAAATATATATATATATATATATATATATATATATATATATATATATATATATATATATATATATATATATATATATATATATATATATATATATATATATATATATATATATATATATATATATATATATATATATATATATATATATATATATATATATATATATATATATATATATATATATATATATATATATATATATATATATATATATATATATATATATATATATATATATATATATATAATATATATATATATATATATATATATATATATATATATATATATATATATATATATATATATATATATATATATATATATATATATATATATGACATACCATAGACAAAACATTAGCTAAGGGAGAAAAATGGAGTTAAGGAGGGGAAAATGGAGTTAATAGAAAAACAAAAGGATTTGGGGAAAACAATGCAGTTAACAGCAAAAAAACAAGAGGGGAAAAGGGGAGTAAACAAAGGGACAGGGTGGGAAATATAAAAAATGTTAATGAAATGCCCATAGAAAAAGACATGTTTCGTTTTTTTCTTCAAAATAGAATAAAATTAATTAGGCTTTTCGTTTCAGTGGGTATATACAGCAGTTTATTTCACTCTGTAATGAAATCACACAAATACCAAAAGACCTTGCCAATGCACCACTATCAAAATCTATGATCCATTGTGTGAGAAATATTGACAAGCGCAACATCCAATATAGGGCAACATCTTATTTCCTCAGATGGAAATCAATATTCAAATTCAAAATCGACATCATAGCTCCAGTAAAATTGAATAGAAATGATTCTAAAAACAAGAAAATCAAAGCTATGGAATTCAGTGCTGTGATACTACAGCACATGCCCAGGGTTCTTAATTAAATTTTTCCAAGGGCCATCATTTCACAACAGCTTCAGGCTGTGGGCCAATCACGTGACAAAACCAGCATCATGTGACAAACAAATCCTGTCAAAAACAATCCCCAAATACAAGCAAGAGAGTGTGTGCGATTAGAAGGATGTAAACCAGATGTCGGCAGTTCTCTTATCTACCTTCCTTTGACAAGCTGCAAGTCCAATTTATAGCGGAACTAAAGATAAATTTCATTTGTGAGCTGATCTGCATAAGAAAAAAACAACATAAACAAGTATTTTGAGAATTTTACCGATCTCATTTGGATTGATCTTACATGCAATGCAATGCATGATTATTGTTCACGGGCCAGATTTGATTGTCTGGCGGGCCAGATTTGGCCCGTGGGCCACCTATTAAGAATCGCAAGTATATGCAGTCAGTAAATTGTGAGCTAGGGGCTCTTCTCCCAAATGTTTTAAGTTATCAACATGTAACAACGCATTACCTGTTCCCAACACCCACCACCACCACTTACCCACACACATACACAAAATAGGTCGGAGGGCTGAGCCCTCCCTCCTTAGAAATAGCTACAGGGGCTCATCCCCCTCAGCCCCCATCCCCAACTTCTACACCAATGTGTGGGTAGATGTATATACATACAGAAGTGAAGTCAAAACAGTGTTTTCACTTACGTACGAGCTTGAGATCAGAACCCACCGCCAAGTATCAACAATGAGAATGTTCACAGGATCTGATCACATTCACTTGATCTTGAGCAAGCGATCACATCCACCAATGATATTCTCAAAAATCATGTGTAAACGCAGATCAGTGACCTGCGATCAAGGTAGGTAAGCATCCGGTTATAACTTGTTATTTTGCGCAAACAGTTGGCCTACTCAGTTACATTTCGCAGGCTTTTTAATGACACACCTATCAACTTGTGGTTCACTCATGCCCCACGATGAGATCCCCTACAGTGCGTCTCGATTGCGACCTCGCTCTCAAGTAAAATCACATGATCGTGTCTTTTTTTACAATAATCGAGCTGGATATTCATCAGGCGATCATGGTCCAGAGTCCAAGAGATAAGTGAGAACACAACCGAACTTTTCATGACTATTAAATCCACTTTCTCCTTCTCCAGACAATAAAAAGACGACAAAAACTTTGTACAGTAGTGCAAAATAGAATCCCTTAAATAAAAACGCCGTCAATGTTGCCCAACTGCAATTAAGTGACAATCAAGATACTGATTTGTTTTCATTTGTCGAGGAAGATTGGACATATTTTGAAAATTTCAGATTTTAACAAGGTATTTCATTTAGGATATACTGTGGACAGAACAGAAAACCAGCTATAGCAGCTGAGTGCAATCTCTAAAGTTGGAGGTCATCTCTCATGAACAAGTTGGCTTTAATCAACCATACAGTCCATAAAATTGGTTTACAAGGTAATATTTCTCTGCACAATGAAAGTGAGTAGTTGCAATATACAGCGGCTACAGACCATAAAATATACAACAGCATGTTCAAATTGCTTCTTCTGTACCATTACACACATTTTAGCTTGCAGCGACTTGCAATAAGCTAACGTTTTTAGCTTGTGCAAGTGCAAGAATGTTGCAAGCTTGCGCAAGCATGCTGCAAGCTTGCAGCAAGCATGCTGCAAGCTATTATTTGGAATAAATATTAGCTTACTAGCTTACGCAAGCTTACATTAGCTTGCACAAGGGAGCATAAAGTATTTGCTAGTTTCCGCAAGCTAGCAAACAGTTTTGCTAGCTTGTGCAAGCTTGTAGATAGTTTTTGCTAGCTTGTACAAGCAGTTTTGTTCCAAATTCTAGCTTGCAGCATGCTTGCAGCATGCTCGCAGCATGCTCGCAGCATGTTTGCAGCACGCTTGCCGCATGCTTGGCTTGCTGCAAACTTGCAGCACGCTTCGCCGCATGCTCGTAAGCTGAAAAAGGTTAGCTTATCGCTTGCGTGCGTGCTGCAAAAAAGTTAGCTTGCTGCTGCAAGCAACATACTGAAATTGTTTCAAGGGCTTCATTTTGTCCCACTTAACTTTCAAAATTGATTAATAGGCAGAAGCATATCCCTTGAGGAAATGGGAAATTCAGACCCCCTTCACAATTTTCAGAAAATAATGTTTCAGTTGTCCCTCAGTGACCCCCTCCCTCCCCCTCCCCTCACACTGTCCCAGCCTTTGGAAGTTGAGATCAAAGTTCACAGTTGGACACCCACTTTGGGGAGGCTACTTATGCCACATCATTAAACTAATATGTCAATTCCTGTCAAAAAGCAGCTTGGATGTGGTTTTCTGAGTCTTAAATAACAGCAAATTTCCCCACAGCTTTATACACTGATCCAGATGACCCCCTGAGGCTGTAAGGCATGGGCCCCAACCCTCCAAACAAAAACAAAAAACAGTGAATGTGCTTGTCATTCAGACAATCCCCAAGGCACCTGCATAGATTGACACACTTACACCCCCTCCCCTTCCTTCCAATTCCCCATTTAAGGTGTAAACTGTACATATTGCTATGGTGAAACTAAATATGAAAAATGCCTTTTTTTCTTGTTGTATGAAATTCCAGCAAAGTGCATCTACAGCTACTATCCTGCAGCGTTTGAACAAAATTATCAATTTCATGCTTTGTGGAAATAAAGATTGAAAATATCCTAACGCCTGTTCAATTTCCTGCTCAAAATGTCAAACGCAATTATTCCACGGCTGACTTTCCTTTCTAATTTCTCCATACATGGTTTATTACGATGTGCCTTACAGTGTCCTTGATAAATTGGGAGTCCTAACTAACTTTTTCACATTGTGGCATGTGGTTTTAAGTTACAAATTCTACATGGCAATTTGTGAAGACAAAATTGGCCGATTAACAACCATCTTCAAGTATTTTTGAAAGGGTTCTAATTTATACTGTGTTACACATTGATTGGATTTTAGAGGGATACTAGTGTCATCTTCAAATATACTGGCATTACATAAATAGAGTTGATATCATGTCCTAGTGTTTACACTAAGTTTCAAGAGAGAAAAAAATTAGGGGGGGATTTTCTCCCTTGTTTATTTTTTGTTTTTGATTTCTTTTTTGAACTAGAACAGTTAATACCGTCATGGTTCCCATGCCCAAGCAAATTGACATCAATATCAAATGATCTGGCCAATCACAAAAATGGCATCTCACACTAAGTCCCATGGCATCCCATTTCCCACATGGCATTTCACCACATGGCATTTTACGATATCTCCTACATGGCATTCCACCATATGTTTTACAGGGCATTTAACCATATGTCCCACGTGGCATTCCATCATATGTCCCACATGGCATTCCATCATATGTCCCACATGGCATCCCACTTTATGTCCCACATGGATCCCATTCCATGTCCCAAATGGCAACCCACCCTATGTCCCACATTATATCCCATCCCATGTCCCACATGATATCCCATCCCATGTTCCGCATGGCATTCCACCATATCTCCACATGGCATCCACCATACAGTATGTCCCATATGCATTCCACCATATGTCCCACATGGCATCCCACCCTATGACCCACATGGCATTTAATCCTATGTCCTTCATGGATCCCATCCTATGTCCCACATTAATCCAACCATATGTCCCACATGGCATCCCTCTCTGTGTCCCAAATGACATCCCTCCCTATATCCTCCATGACATCCCACATTATGTCCTACATCAGTGGCTTCCCACCTGTCCCACATGACATCTCACCTTGTGTCCCACCATATGTCCCACATAGCCTCCTACTCTATATCCCACATAGCCTCCTACGCTATGTCACACATGGCATCCCAACCTTATGTCACACTGTTGTGTTACTCATGGCATTCCACTCCATGTCCCACATGGCATCCCACCCTGTTCCACATGTCATCCCACCCCATGTCCCACATGGAATCCCACCCCATGTCCCACATGGCATCCCACCCTATGTCCCACATTATATCCCATCCCATGTCCTTGCATGGCATTCCACGTACCATATCTCTCACATGACATTCCACCATACAGTGTGTCCCACATGCATTCCACCATATGTCCCACATGGCATCCCATCCTGTGTCCCACATTAATCCAACCATATGTCCCACATGACATCCTTCCCTATGTCCCACATGGCATCCCTCTCTTGTCCCAAATTGCATACCTCCCTATGTCCTCCATGGCATCCCACCTTCTGTCCTACATCAGTGGCTTCCCACCTGATGTCCCACATGACATCCCACCTTATGTCCCACCATGTTCCGCATGGCATCCCACCCAATGTCCCAATGACATCCTACGTGATGTCCCACATGGTATCACATCCCTTGTCCCCATGGCCTCCTACCTAATGTCCCACATAGCCTCCTATGCTATATCCCACATAGCCTCCTACGCTATATCAAACATGGCATCCCAACCTATGTCACACTGTTGTGTTACTCATGGCATCCCACTCCATGTCCCACATGGCATTCCACAATATATCCCACATGGCATCCCATCCTGTTCCACATGGCATCCCACCCCATGTCCCACATGGCATCCCACACCATGTCCTACATGGCATCCCACACCATGTCCCACATGGCATCCCACACCATGTCCCACATGGCATCCGGCCCACTCCATGTCCCACATGGCATCCCACTCCATGTCCCAGATGGCATCCCACCCCATGTCCCAGATGGCATCCCACCCAACATCCCACATGGCATCCCATCCATGTCCCACATCCCATAGGCTCCATAAGATGTCTCGTCCTATCTATCAGTCCCTGATTGAGCACATTACAGTATGTATGAAAGTCTGTCAGTCCATATACATTAATTTATATGTAAATGTCTTATTGAATAAGAAGAAAAAAGGCAGAGTCACATAATCATGCCTGATATAGCCCTTGGTGCATACCACATGATATATATTCTATCCTATGTCCCGCATGGCCCCAATCCATGTCCCACATGGCATCCCTTCCTATGTCCATATGCAGTCACATCCTGTCACACTCCCTGACTCGGCATACTAAGTAAAAAAAACTTGTCACCTCATACCGTAGCAATTTTATGCAAATGAACACAATAATAAAGGTGGAGTTTAATAATCATGCCTGATACAGCCGTTGGTGCTCAAATATTTAGAAAAAGTTTAAGGGTTTTAAATCTTTCAGGGTTATGAGAGATGCTTGAAGATCTCTGAAGATTTTTGGGAAATTATATCATCTTACAGTTAAATGTATCTTTGAAGGACATATCAAATGTTTTGTAGACCTTTTAAGAAAACTAGTTTTCAACCTGTCTCAAGAGTCTCTGAAAAACTTAAACATTTAGTACAGAAATTCCAGCCTTCCATGAGGATATCTGAAGAAATATAACTTTTTTTGAGGAACTCTGATAAAACTCTAACATTTTCTGAGGACTTCTCTAAAAACTTTAACATTTCTGAAGAAATCTCAGGCAAATCTGTGGACAGCCGGACCCCCAGACGGACAAAATCGCCATTACTTAAGTTTGCATTATACTTTGCATGCTCACAAAATATACCAAAAATGCCCACAATACAAAAAAGGCCAATTATACCCAAAAAAGGCCAAAAATACCAAAAACATGCCAAAATTTGGCATTTTTGGGCCAATTTTTTCTCTCCGGAATTTGCAGGAATTCTGCAATCACACACCTTAATGTGAACATTGTCACATCTTCTTGTTTATATCATTACAGGAATTCTGCAGGAATTCTGCAATCACACACCTTAATGTGAACACTGTCACATCCTCTTGTTTATATCATTACAGGAATTTCAGACAACATTTATTTAGCACAGTATGTTATCAAGTATCAAAATTTAATTAATTTTCAATTCATACAAAATTTGTGATGTACTGTATGTACTGCATACAGTCTGGTCCATGCTCTCAAACCGGAGATCATCCAATCAGGATTTTTGCCATTATAACCCACAATGCATCTTTCCAAATTCATAACTCTCTAAAGATATACATAACGGTAAAATAGGTTTAAGCCAAAGGTATAAAAATGCATGCAAAATATTCTAATTTTATTGATGCAACAGAACGATGAAATTATTTTCTTTATTTTCACCAGGGCAAAATTGACTTTCACAAGGGAATGTTAAATTTATCTTTAAAAATTCATTTCAAAATTTTCTGAAGAAACATTTCAACATTTTAATCACCAGCAACAGCTCAAATAATACATGATATTTTAATATCATTTGCAAAGTATACAACTTTAGTATTACAGAACTTAAAAAGCAAATACATTTTAATGGCTGAACTTATTAGCAACAATTTTAAATTAGGGTCACTGCATGTCTTGATCTCCCAATCAGGAGATCATCCAATCAGAGATCTCCCAATTGGGAGCATGGACCGGACTGGCATGGGAAGAGTGCTTAAAATCTGTATAAATCTTTCATTTTCTTTCCTAAATCCGTTACTGAAAATGATGAGAAAGTCTTCCTTCTGGAATTCAACTGAAATTGTGGCAAAGTTGCACAAACTTTTAGTCTCAAAATTTGTTGCACCCTTTAAAAAAAATTATGGTATATAATCAAAAATCAAAAGATTTACATATGAAAATACCTAAAAATTTAAAAAGCTGCAAAATTTGTATTATTAACATATTTGGATGAAATTGTTTAGCTTTTGAGTCTTTCATGTTCTTCACTGACTTAAAACAGTCTAGTAAATAATACCTCTACAGACCCGTAGCATAGATTTTCCGGGGAGGGGGAGGAGGGGAAGGGGGAGGGGGGCACACATTACTACAAAATTGTCCAATTCCCATGAATTAGGCCTATAGGGAGGTAAATGAGATTTGTGTATTGTACGTTGGGGGTTGGTGGAGGGTGCAAACACACCTGTCACCCCCCTCCCTACAGGCCTCCTAAACAGTGTACATGTCCATAGACCTTTAAAACCACTGCTTATCATGAATGGACAATTAGTGCAAGATGAAACTTCTGCTAGTCCTAAATTTGCATAAATTAGCATAAATACAAACATGTATTTTCAGATAAGTGCTCCTTAAAGCACGTTTTGATAACGTCACTTCAATAATCTACCGTGAAATTTATTTCAGCCTTGTCCTTTGTTTTTTTAATTAAAACCAATCACATCTTTAACAAAATCATGATATCATTTATCACCTATCCAAAATACTTCCTAGCCTTCACTAGCAAATGGTGGTATCTCCTGCTATATTACTTTTAAACTTTAAACTTTTTAATATACTGTAGAATACATAAAGCACTATAACAGACCTCCAGTGCAATGTTTGATGGGGAAAGTAAATATGATGCTAAAAGCAGCTAGTAATTTAAGTTTGGTATTACAAACAAAAACATGATGTTATCTCACAGTAGTCTTGGCAATATTGGCATTGCGGAGCAAGGTACAACATGTGTCAGTGAACCGCATGAAAAAACACAAGTATAGCCGCCAAATAATTATGCACAAAAGTTAATATTTTTGTATATATATTTAGGATGTCTATACACTATCGATATAAAAGTTCATTGAACTTTGTAAATTTAGGCTTAGAACTGCGTTTGTAACAGTATCTAAAAATACTATGAAAATTTTACAAGAAATATAAAATAAACTATTGTACTAAATTTGTATTATAATACTTTTTAACAATACCAGTGTTCACACTAAGATTTAAAATTTGGAAGTGCATTTCCCCTCATTTTGTCATTTTTGTTTGTGTTTTTTTGTTTGGATTTTGATTAAGAGTGGGGGAATTCTTTTTCAAGAAAATAACAGAAATATCACAAGAGACCTAAGGAATAGTACCAGAAATGCCAAAAATGCCAAACTATAGCTGGGATATGCCAAATTTGACCTTTTATGGAAAATTGGATATTTTGTGGCATTTTATTGAAGAAAATATTTGGGGAGTTTTCCCCCTTTAAATATTCTTTAGCAGGAATTTCATAATATTTATGGGGGAATCCCGCACCTTTATGTGAACACTGAACAATAATCATTAAGACTATTTCAATTTTAAAAATAATTACTCATTATACCCAAGCCCCGGTTGTCTAGATCTGAACCTCCACCCCCCCCTCTTCCCCCCCCCCCCTTCTTCTTTCTCCTAATAACCCATCTAAAACCCCAAGGGTGGGTTCCTTGGAAATGTTCTTGTGAGTTCGGATTCACAAAATGCAATCATACATAAAAAAAAAATTCTACATGCTGTGTAACATTGGACCTCAAAACTTTATGAAGCTGTTAAATGGTAATTTTTCAGGGAATTTTCACTGATTGAACCACATTTTCACCAAGAAAAGTACCTTGGTTTAAGCTGGAGACCATGAACTTATCTGTACTGCAGTGTACACATATCCATCAAACATACCCTAATTTATATCTCAAATTAAATGTAAATCAGGAGAAATGTCAACTTTTGTTGAATTTCATGATATGAAATATCACATTTTCATGTTTGTTAAGGCTTACAACGGCACTCGCATTTTAATGGATCAGTTTGCAGATTGCGTGCAACATATTTCACACTGACGCTTACAGATATGCAGTAAAAATGTATTATTACACAAAGATTTTGACCATTGAACCCAAGATTTCAAAAGGTATGATTATAGTAAGTGCATGAAAAATGGCACGGCAGGCACGTCTGAAGCCTGGTGTCCAAACATCACTCTATTTTCATATTTCCCTTCCAGAGTACTTATTCAAACATATCTAGTACTTAAATGAAATTTATGCCCGCAAAATGTCTGAACGGCAAACACGAAAAGTTGCTTAGTATTCGAGAAAAAAATACAGGTATGTACATTGCTTAAACCAATCTTTGTTACATTAGGCATGTGGTTTCAGAATTGGGTTTTTTGCATAAAACATTGAGCATTTGATATTTATTGGATGTTATTTACCCTTAAAGGATTAGTTCAGGGGTCAAGCATGTTCATCCTATATGAACGAGGACTTTAAAAGAAACAAAATGGTGAAGAAAGCATTCTAAAATCTTATTCCATTAAGGTAATATTCAAGTTTAAAGTTAAGTATCATTTCTGTAGAAACAACTGAAATCAGACTAGTTATAATGTCACAGCCTCAGATTTGATATATTTTAAAGAAAGTTTATTTACTTTTTTCACTATTCAAAATATTTTTCTTTAAACTTTCTTCAGGTGGTATATTACTGTATAAATATCCTTCCTAGATTCAGTTGTTCTAATTTTTTGACATATCTCATGGTTTGTAAGCAACAAAATCGAAAAAAATATGATAGAATACATACAGACTTTGAGGAATCTGAGGCTGTGACATCAAAACTAGTCTGATTTCAGTCGTTTTTATACAAATAAAACCAAACTTTTTAACTTAAATATCCCCTTAACGGAATAAGATTTTTGAATGCTTTCTTCGCTATTATTTTTTTTTTTTTTTTTGAAGTCCTCTTCCATATAAGATAGACTTGCATGACCCCTGGACTAATCCTTTAGATAAAAAAAAAAAACCAATATTTGTACTCTTTAAATGCTTGCACTAAAAATAACACTTATGTGAATCTATATTAAATAATTTATGCGTGTATACAGTAATAAAGGAGCTAGCCAAAAATATGTAAGAAAATTTGATTAGTGAGATGGTAGTCAGTGGCAGCTGTGAGTGAGAAGTTTGTTTGGAGGGGGCTGGGGTTAACCAGAATTATATGGGGAGGGGTCATTATCAAAAATGTCCATATTTTACCAGAAACCTTTGCAAAGAAAAACTAGAATATAAAATTTAAAAAAATGAAAAAGTTTCCCGTTCTATTTTATTATTTTTTTAGGCGATGTACAGTAGGTCTATGATAACTTGACTTTCAGCGACAATACAAATTTCAAACTTTCACAAGTTAGTGTACAGTGCACAAATTTCAAGCTTTCAACAACTTAGTGTACAGTGTATAACCAGGGAGCTGCTACTTTAACTGCAACAGCTCCCTGGTATAAGTATTGTGGAAAAAAACTGAATCAATACAATGGTCAATAAGCAAAAATGTATTTGAATAACAATCAAATATATTGAATGGAACAGAGGATGGAAATCTTACAAAAATGACTGGGGAAGGGGGCCGGCCGTGGAGGGGGTACACACTACTGAAAATTATTGATGGGAAATTGCTACCCTTGCCCTCTTATGCTATCAATGATAGTGGTTATCACTGAGGATACCCAGCCCTGACCCAAGCATCCATCTGACAGCCTCATTGCTTACTGTATCTCTTGTGATTAAATCTTTGAAATGCCAAAGAGTTGAACTAAGAATCAAAGGACTAGCTCAGTGGTCAAGCAATAAATCTTATATGAAAGAGACTTAAAAGAAACAAAATGATGAAGAAAGCATTCAAAAAAATGTATTTTTATTAGATATTTAAGTTTGAAGCTCTGTCTTATTTTTGTAGAAATGACTGGTGTAGTAAGTCTACTATGGAAGGTTGGTGCCCTTATCCTCACATTCTTAACAATTGTTAATGTACAGTATTTTAAAGAACATATATTCCACTTTTTTGTTTCTAATTTCAATTATTTTCCCTCAAACATTTTTCAGGTGGCAAATTATAATTACTTTAAAACATTTTATTTTACTACTTTTCTGACATATCCAATGGTTTTAAAGCCACAAAATTGAAGGACAAAATATGATAGATTACATAAAGACTTTGAGGAAACTGAGGCAGTGACATCACAACTAGTCTGATTTCAGTCGTTTCACAAATGATACCAAACTTCAAACTTGAATATCTCCTTAACGGAAGAAAATGCTTGAATAATTTATTCACCATTTTGTTTCTTTTAGAGTCTTCTTTCATATAAGATGGACTTGCTTGACCCATGAACTAATCCTTTAATTCTTGAACCAATAAAAAAATCAAGAATTGTACTTTTATGTTCTCCATAAAAATTAAAAATAAATAGTGCAATGAACTTGGTGCTAGTTTTCAAAAACTCTATTCATAACACTTTCCATCAAAATATTATATGTTCTGATATATCAAACTCCATGTTTATCCCCTAATCAAATAAAGTGCACTTCAGGCACCTGTGCTACTGTAAGACCGAATACTACATGATCACTTTATCACTGACTAATCACTGCACACATTGTACCTTAATGAAGAATCATGTTCTGTAAAAATATTGCATTGCTCCATAAATGTTCAACATAAATAAATATTGCTCTAAGCTCTTTTACCTGAGAGTGAATTAAAGTCAGCAAAAGAGACACGTACTGTACTGTAAAAGTTGAAATAAAACAGTACCTTAGACAAAACATTGCCTGGTTCTTATACTGTACAACATTGTAAAAGAAAATTAAAACATGAAATTAGAGCACGGAAGTCATTTTTTTTAAATGGAGCAAGGACACGAGTGCTACATTTTTAATGATCTTTTTTACCAGGGATTTTTCAGTCCCTGTTTTTATTTGTGTTCAATGCATATGAAGTACTGTATGCTACTACTACGCATACCAGGGCTGTAATTCTCCTTTAAAAAGTGGAAGAACATGGCCTGTTATTCAAAAAGTGGGGAGGGAAAGAGGCAAATTTTCACCAAAGTGTACTGAAATTTTCATTTCTGCTTAAAAAGTGGAGGGGGGGGGGAGGAAATGTCCCTCCTCCCCCCATCCTCCTTCAGAAGTACGGCCCTGACACATATTAACAATCCTCAAGGACAAATAGATCCGTAAAAGTACTTTACATGTATATGCAAATTAATGTAGAGACCCATGATTTGATGAAATACCCAGGTCTACATGATGTTACTCTGTGTGTGGAGGTAGACAGTGAGAGTAATCATGAATGGGAAGCACTCTCCTATTCTAGTCAGTCAGCAGGAACAAAAGTTTAGCAGGGGTGGGTGTAACCAGCCTTTTGTACTGGTACATCAGAGTAAAAGTAAGTTCATTGTACTGACGTTCTTTCACAAAGTTACTCCACAATGCCAAGTTGTGGTCTCAGAACACCCTCTATCGATGTCATTATACTCTGTCAAACATTGATAAATGTTAATGATAACAAAATTCTGTACACAAAAATAATCTTATTTGTTTGACAATCAAATGAACTTTAATAACACAGTAACCAACAAGCTTTCTCGATACCAATGGAGCCTACGTCATAACTGAGTGCCTGGCATATCTTTTTCTTCAAATACTATACGTACAGGTATTGACTATAATCTTCAATGCTTTGGTAAATGGAAATAATAGTTACTCCAATACCGGTATTACGTAAATCTGGTAAACCACCCAACCCCTTGCTATACTGATCAAAAGAATATTAAAATCTGTTCTGTGCAGATCAATGTTAAAAATTTGAAAATAGAACTTCAAGCTTAAATTGAGAGCTACATGTATTGGCAGGTCAAAGTTTGATCCAATTTTTAATTCATGTTTAATTTGTGATGTATGACTTGGCAGAAAGCTTACAAACTTTACGTGTTATTCTTTATATTTCTTTCCTAAACTTCTCAGTCACTGAAAATGAAGAGAAAATCTATTCTGCTAGAAGTTGACTGGTGGATGCTAAAAAAAAAAAAACTCTTAAAGTAAATGAAGGAATTATGTTGCAAAATGTTAAAAACAAAGGATTTACAGAAGAAAATACCAGGGTTGCTTATACTGTATGCATGATCGATTTGCATATTGATGGCTTAAGATTCAAAATGCTGTCAATAGATTTGGAAAGCAGCATATTCAATTTTCAATGTATTTACAACCAGAACATCATTGATGCAGATGCTTAGCCCTTTAAATATTGAGTGAAGTTTTTAAGTGTCCAGCCTGTGGTGGTGATTTGTTGTCAATAAAAAAAGAAAGATGGCATGATGAAGCTTATTGATGTCAAGTCTTCAGTCTAGTTGTGCCATGTTTTTATTGAGAAGATATTGATTCATTGTAGTTGAGAGCTTTTAAACGCACTTCTTTATATTTCTGTCCTAAATTTTAGTCACTGAAAATCATCAAACTGACCAGTTTCTACTCCTGCCATGCGTGGATTGAGCTAGCATATATCGTCCCTTTTTTCACAAAGTGGCGAATCGGCAAAAAAGTGATTTTGCATAAATCGACTTTGAAATTTTCATATTTTTCCTTAAAACCCACCAACTGGTAAGATAAGTGTAGAAATCTGTTACTGTGGGGATTTAGACTATGGTACTGTATGTTATCTCTATCTTGGTACTTCAGATTTTCCGATCACACAGATTATAATCAATTTATTTGTCACTTCATAAAAAAAAATTCAGGCTGGACATTAACTGATTCGTCATGCATTCGCCAGTTCGTGATAAAATATACTGTATAGCCATTTTTGTTTCGTTCATCAGTTCAGTTATAAACTGTTTGATCACTAATGTGTCCTTACAAACAATTTGCAGCGCTACGCGGGGCAAGAGGCCATTTTTCCAGAGAAACTAAGGGCACAATTTATGTTGGGGCCCTAGCTTGTTGGCTATGTTGCTTATATTCCTGGTGGTGAGGGTTGGAGAGGATGTGTCCAATAAAGCTAAATCCTTATCCATCGGAGCCATTAAGCTCGTAGAGCCGGTGCTTATCCCTGATTTCAATGGCGCAAGTGGATGAGAGTACTGTACATGACTCCCCTTGGTCAGGAAGCCAGCCCATCACAGATTAAAGCCCCAACTTTGCTGGTACTCATTTAACAGCTGAGTGGACTGAAGCAAGTAGAGTTAAGTATCTTGCTCAAGGACACAATGCAGCGCTCACAGGATGGGACGGGAGTCGAACCCGCCGGGTAACTTTCGAATACAGCATAGTTTTTATGTATTTCTTATAAATTTAATCACTTTTTTTTTACATTATCAAACAGCATTTTTGGTTTATTATAGAGATAATGTGGAAAATAAATTTTACAAGAAAACATTTTGTTTTTTTCTTGGTGCACATGTACATGTGTAGTGCATCACATCTACAATGAGAGAAACATCCAGTTCATTTTTTAAATACAAAAAACATTTTATTGAAATTGTCTCAATGACATCACAGATGTTGCCAATCAGTCACTTTTGTCCAAATTCAAGAAAGCTTTAAAAAATTTCAACTTTCAAATGGAATAAGATATTAACATAATTTATTCACCACTTTGTTTCTAAAATTTTCTCTATGATATATGAAAAAATGAAATTGCCATTTAAATATTCCTTTAATAACTTAACATAAGGAGATTGATACAGTAGGTTTTATGATTGTTATGTCAAAAATTTATATAAAATTTCCAATGTTTATTTCAACAAGGCCTAAACAAAAAAAATTGTGAAAAGTGAATTTGTTGTTCGATTTTATAACCTCAACCCAACACTCTGTATTGGTTGAACTAAAACTAGCTAGCAAAACAATTCAACAAAATTGTATCAAATTCAGAACTACATGTACATTTCCCCCTTGACTCCTATGGAAGTGCCTACTGCCCCCACCCCCATCCCCAGCTACCCAAATGCAGACTTTTCATTTACAGTATAGACAACTAAATAATTCATGGCACTACTGTGTTACTGCAGTATTGTGCATCGACACCTAAACCCCCAAAAACACTTGAAAAATTCTCAAATTTAAGTTTTGCTCTGAAGAAGTAACGGAATGATGAGGATGGAAATGTCAAGATGTCTCCCCAACATGCAACAAAATGCAATGTATGCATAATACTGCAGATATCCCACATAGTCTACTGTAGGCAAAATGCCTTGACTGCATTCCTTTTGATGGAAAGAATTTTTTGATTGATCTGAAGTGGTTTTGCAAAGAGATGCATGCAGGGAGATTTAACATTTGCAGCTAATGTGATATTTACTTAATGCCATTTATTGCCTTTATATCAGATTGACAATCAAATTCCATTGGCTATGGTTATGCAGTACAGAATATCTTTTTTCTTTGTGGAAGATGCATATTTCTTTCTTTTCGATCTTGGGGGGGGGGGAGGGGGGAAAAAAATAGCTGGAAACGTCAGCATTAAAAGTATGTACTGTACAGTATTGTAAAACTAATTATGTGCTACTATAAAGATTTGCATCAGGTACAGACTTTTAAATCATAAAATCTTTGACAATAAAACACTTCATGGATTACTCTCAAGCCTTACATTTATCTGGCAATTTTAATTCTCAAACACACGGTCATAACAGCAATCCTAGTCTGCGCTTAATAGTATGTAATCACCAATTCAATTTTGCAAGAAAACTGACTGGTTGGTTGAGGCAGCTGGAAAAGTGATTCTTCAAAGTAGCATTTCTAGAACATAATGCTCCACCTTCTCCCACCCCCCAGCCCCCATCTTTACACGCCATACAGGAATATTGGGTTCATAAGTACTGTAGCTGGGCATCGCCTTAATTATGTCAACTCACTGAAGATGTTCATACTTTAAACATCATTCGCAAGATTCTCTTTGATTTAAAACATGTCTTTAAACATTTCAAATGAAAATGTGAGAACAGTCACAAGGTGGCCCTTGTATGTGTGCATGTGAAATTCCTCTGAAGATTTGTCACAGGAAGCAACTGTTTCACTCCATCACTTTATCTACTGCAAAATCTTCATTGGCTACCTGTCTCATATAGAATTAAATTCAAGATTTTAATCCTCATTTTTAAATCCCTTCATAACATGGCCCTGTTATATCTGACTAAAATGTTCATTATAAACAAACCAGTTACCGCCTTCGCTCTCAAAACCACCTCATCCTTTATGTTCCAAAAAGTAAACTTATATATGGTGATCGCTCTCTGCAAATATTAGCCCAAAACTTTGGAATGACTTACCTCTTTCAATCAAATCTGCTCAATTCCTTAAACAATTCCACACCTTGCTTAAGACTCACTTATTTAATTGTGCTTTTAAGTCCTCTTCATAATTTTCTTGTTCATTGTTTTCTTTAAAATTCATGCTTATCTTATTTACACATTTGCACTTATTTTCTTTATATGCATATTTTGTAAGGCGCACTAGAATAAGTTATTTAGATAATGCGCCATATAAGAGTAATAAACTTAAACTTAACTTAAGTGGCCTAGTAATTTTCAAACTTACAGTAATCAAGCATGATATAATCTATGAAAGATTTAGTTTGAATGGCAAATAGTAGAAATGGGTATGAAAAAATGATCAGTACATTAGCTTCTTGGATAATAAGAGGGCTTACAGCTATATTTTATAGCTACTGATGTGAAACTAGAAAACCACATTCAATGTCCTGCAAAATTTGCTGTTTTTCTACTGTACAGTGTAGGTCTATCTATAGACTATTTAATTGCACTAAATACTGTAGGCTAAATTTCTGTCAAATCTTTTTACAAAATTCAAAACCAAGCCTTTTTTGGTTTAAAAATTTGAAAGCTCGGCTGAGGAAATGTCAAGGCATGATAATGACAGTCCTAAGCTTTGTTTACATCCTGTCTGAAAATCCCCACCTACAGTTTTGCAAATTTGCATTTTAAGGTATGTTTATTTTAACAAAGTATTCCCACAGGTGATTCTTGTATAATTTGGCCTGTCCATCATTTATCCTTATGTCAGATTGGGATTTAGGGTGGTCCATGATTCATAGGTTTGGGTCTCCCAGCCAACAAATGGAGCTAGGGAGAAGGGAGAGGGGGGAATAAAATATAATTTCTTTTTTTAGACCTTAGCCTAGTTGCCCATTATCACAGTACGTAACATTAATTTCAAACTACTCACATATACATGTATCTTTTATCATGATCGGTATCCTTCCATCAAGGTGTTAAACATGGGCCCCCGGCAATTACACCGGCTTTGCAACTGCAGTGGAAAGCTGAACCAATCTATCTTTTCAGTGACGGCAGATCATAATGATTGAAAGTAATGGCTTGGTTGGAATGGTGGCTACTGTAACTATATTTTCAAAGGCACCATTGACGTCTGTGAGCGCTTGAGGGGTTCATGGGAGATGTTCACCATGAAATTGCAAAAAATTTGGGCATTTTATAATTACAAAATCTTCCAATTATTTGATGTTTTATTTTATACTTTTTTTATATGTAATGTATTGACCCTGCAAAAAAGTGGAAGTGGGAATGCCAACCCTTTGTCCACCAGCTATTGTATTTCAGTAGACAACCCTTTTTCATAATAATAGATAGGCCTATTAATTATTTATTAATTTTGACCTGTCAAATCCTGCTCCAAACAGCCACTCCAACAATCTCTATTCCTTCTTTGAAGAACTGAAAACACCATGTACTGTAGGACTGTACACTGCAGTACATACATGTACCTACGGACTAGCTTCAATTCCAATCATCCAATGACAATTTGGCCAGCTTTATTTGGAGCCTCAAAATAGGTTTCTTGAGATTTTCAAATTTACAAGGAAAAATAGTTATTTCCTGAACGTTAAATTTTCAAAAAGGTTTGCATCAGACATTGATCTTAAGATTTTCAAATGTACAAGGAAAAATAGTTTTTACCCCTTGATGAACACAAACATCTTTAAACAACGGAAAACAATGGCATACCTTCTTTTCAACAGTTCCAGCAAATGTGAATTGAGTCTTCTCCGTTTCACTGGAAGCCGCGCCGGCTTTCGCAGAAGCTTGACTGCCCGCACTGCCGGCTGCAGAATCCGTCTTTATCCGCTTCAAAGGAAGGATTATTATCTCCAAAGGATCGGTAGTCCTCTTTCGTCTTACTCGTAAAACGGTCGTCATTTTGTTTCCTTGATATATCGGTTAAAAAGTCTGCTCTTTTAAAAAGTATTATCTCTTTGCTTTGTTCACCCCTACTAGTTCTAAATGATATTTCAATGTGCAATTAACGGACTGCATGTGAGTCACAGTTGTATTGTTGTCCTCATGTCATGTCTCATGTATCAATTATTTATCGGACTTTCCCGAATTTGAATATTGTTGACGCCCTCAATCGGATTCCTACTGCTGGATGCATTTTTAACTATGACATCATGGTCAGGGGAAATTCCCCTCAGCAGGAGTCCTATCTTTTATGTCTGGTCTCTCGTCACAATCATCGACATCGTCCACATATGTTTAACATTAGTACATAACTATAGTTAGGGATTGATTTATTGTCCTGAAAATTGGCACATGGGTTAAGGCGTATATTGGTATTTTCATGATGAGGATCATGGTTGGGGGTTATATTTGCATTAAATTCCAAAGCCTGTCACACACTTCTACATGCATGCGCCTTGCAGACCCCCGGGGTCAACCAGTCAGTGATCTGCTAGGGTCATTCCGCAGTTTGTCACACTCGTAACGGGTTGACGAATGGCCGTTGCATACAGAGGTGTAGCCAATCCTCTAAAAAGTCAGTTTGTGAGAGGGGAGGGGGTGTTAGATCCTATCATGGAATAAGTATGCCAACATCCCAGATGTGTGAGAGAGGAAAATCCAATCGTGAAATTTATGTCAACGTCCAAGAAGTGTGTGTGAAGGAGCTGGGAGATTAAAGGAACTTTCATCAAATTCATAACAAAAGTGGGTGTTTATCTCCCCTCCTCCACTGCTTGCACACCCAGAGGAGGTTAGCAGACCCCAGGGGTACGTCTCCAAGTGAATTCCGCAGCCTGTGACACCAAATTTGCAAAAATAAAACAATTATGGTATCCACAGATGTGTAACCTTTGTATTATAAATAAGACTGTATTATAATTAAGACTATTTGAGAAGATTCTCCATATATCCTCATGCTATATTTAATCGTTTGATTTTTCGCAATGAAGGGGAGGGGACACATCCCCCGTGTCATATGCTGGCAACGGGCCTGACTATGGACTGACAAATTGACACCGTGGTTAAGTCTTAAGACTTTTCAAAGTGAGCAAGATCTGGGGTTAACACATCATGGGATTAACACATTTGTACAGTAAAGAAAAAAACAGTTTTTCCGATTTTTATTTCACTTAAAGGCCATATGTTTGGTTATAAGAAAAGTGGTCCAGCGGTCAAATATCATCTATAGCCCTTCATGCCTGATTATACAAACAAGTTGATGAATACATAGTAATAGCCTAAGGTTGTTTGCATAACAATGTATTCTTGAAAATTGGAACGAAACCAAGCCATTGTCATAGTAAAAGATGGTGCCAGCTTCGTGTTTTCTATATCTCAAGGCTTCAGGTGACCCCCTTCCTCCAAAAAAAAAAAAAACAAACAAACAACAAAACAGTCATTGCAGGCGAGATCAACAATATATAGTTTTATCCCTCTACAAGACGAGGCTGATAATTGTAAATGGTTGTATATTTCGCTTCCGTCTGGCTTCCTTTATCTTTCTCATATCGTTTGTTAATATAATCATGGAGCTATTAAGTAACTATTAATAGCTCCATGATATGATTTAGACCTCATGCAATGTAAAAGGGTTTAGATCTCTGTCGATTGATAAGGACGCTGAAAGGTTGGAATCATCACCAAGCTGCTAAATGGAGCGAAAACCGTGACCATGGACATCAAGGATGGCAAATTTACCCCTCCCTTCCTTTCCTCTCAGGCTCTCCGGAAAAATATAATTGCTTTATGTAATAATATACGTTTTAATTAAACTTGAATGGATTGATTGCCAATGGGCATGCATGCATTAAGTGATAAGTTTGGGAGTACATTAGACAGTTGGGGTAGACAAAGAATGTTTTGGAGGGTATCTTAGGAAATAAATTGAAAACAATTACTAGTGCGAAATGAGAAAATGCATTAGTGTTCAATGAAATTGAAGCATCGAGTGGAGTGATGACGCTGCTGGGGAATTTCCCTTAAAGGTATATGGTCAGGTAGACAAAACATTATATACCTAAATTGATTTAAAATCCACTAAAACAATAAAAAGCAAATAATTTAATCAAAATCGATTGAAAATTGACCATTTTACAGCTTTTTGAATATTCTTTGTACAAATATGGACAAGTATTCAAATTATGGGTTACTCTTGTGACGGTATGAACGGGACATTTTCTTTTCTTATGTAAATCCGTTTGTTTTTAACCCTCTGCCTTTTCTCTTTGAAAAGGGGAAGATTTTTCTAATCAGGGAGCTGCCATAGATAGCAACTCCTGTTCTAACGAAGAGAAATACCATACTCCCAACCAACCTCAATTAGCAGGAGAAGGCATTTTGAACACTTTCAAGGTCTGAAATTAAGGAAAGAAATATACGATATCAAGAAAAACAGAAGCATGTTGAGATGTTTTGCTGTTCTTTGATTGCTCATAACATAAAAACTACACATGCTATTTTCAAAATTCGTCACTGTTAACCTCAGAATGTAATGATCTTTTGGGTATGTGATTTAAACAGAAAACTGTTGTACCTATCCATAAACCTTTTATAATGTATAGCATAGCACAGCAAGGTTTAACATTCTGAAAGCATCCAGTGCTGGACATTATATCAAGACGGCCTGTGGCCTTAGATAGCCAGTTGTGAACTCACTGGTTGCAGACCCACTGGGATTCGAAACCGGGATGTGCGGGTAAGAGGACAAAGCACTAACCATGGAGGTCTGTTATAATGTATAAAACATTGTATTACCGAAATTTGCTCGACTTATATTATTAGTATACAATATTTCCCATATGTGGCGCAACTATCTAATGAATGGGACTACAAAGCACTAACCATGGAGGTCTGTTATAATGAAAACATTGTATCCTTTGGCTTATGTTATTGGTATACAATATTTCCCATTACGCCATCAATGACTCTTATCTGCACAGATTAGCGGCAGCTCGCCCAATTCTCCTCTGGTGCAGAAATTCACAAAACAAGCTTCAAGATATATATTTGTTTTTATGGTCCTCACGCCATATCATATAAAAGGGAAGATAGACGTTCCTATCCTGCAGTCTTTTGAAATATAAGTAATTTTAGGTTGTTAAAAAGTAATATTCATTGGCAACATGCCTTCTATTATGTCTTTCAAAAATATGTCAGAGTTTTAGATGGGGGAGTGGTCAAGACTTTCTGCATGTTGAATAATTGTAAGTTGTGTTAAAGGATTAGTTCAGTGGTCAAGCAAGTTTATTTTAAATGAAGGAGGACTTCAAAAGAAACAAAATGGTGAAGAAAGCATTCAAAAATGTTACTCCGTTAAGGAGATATTTAAGTTTAAAGTTTGGTATAATTTGTATAAAAACGACTGAAATCAGACTAGTTGTGATGTCATAGCCTCAGATTCCTCAAAGTCCTTATGTATTCTATTATATTTTGTCCTGCGATTTTGTGGCTTATAAACCATGGGATATGTCAAAAAAAGTAGTAAAACAATCTAGGAAGGGTATTTATAATATACCACCTGAAGAAAGTTTGAAGAAAAATAATTTAAATAGTGAAAAAATTAAATAAACTTTCTTTAAAATACATAAAGACTGTGAGGACTCTGAGGCTGTGAAGTCGCAACTAGTCTGGTTTCAGTCGTTTCTACAGAAATGATACCAAATTTTAAATTTGAATATCTCCTTAACGGAATAAGATTTTTGAATGCATTCGTCACCGTGACCATTTTGTTTCTTTTAAAGTCCTCTTTCATATAAGATAGACATGCTTGACTCCTGAACTAATCCTTTAAAGCAGCAATAAAATGCAAGAAGATAAAAAATAAAATGAAAAATAACAAGGAAAGAAACCATGCCGTTTGTCAGCTGTATATTTCTTCAGAATTTACTCTTTATTTTTTTTTTAAATGGACTGCAAGTTAACAAGCCGAATATGCTATTAGGGTCCTTTCCTTGCATCAAGATTTTCCCCACTGGATGCATTCATTATGCTCCCTAAAAAAATAAATGAGAAATATGTTAAAAAATAGGGCATATAACCAAATAAAGGGTTTGTGAACTGACTAATTGGATGTAGGGATAATTTCCTTACATCCCCCCCTCCCCCTAAAAAAAATAGTAAAAAATTGTGATTTGAAGTAGTCTCTACCAAAGCCCCCTTGAAATTCCTAGGGGCCAGGGCAAGAGGAAGCTCATGGCGGAAAAGTAAAACTAGATGCATTAACCATGCAGCCATGCAGGAAGCTGTATTCTGAATGACAGCTCCATGTATCAATGCCCTGCAGCTGAAAACGTGGATAAATGAGGATCCGTAAATTGCAGCTCCCTGTTATAAAGCATGTGTCATGTGACCAAAGAAAAGGGTTAGTGAACTGACTGAAGGTCTCAAAACGAAATTATGATGCGTTTACTTTTCTGGAGGTGTTAAGGGACATGTTACTTTGTCTTCAACGATAATTTCCGTACAGCTCCCAAAAGTTGAGCTAATTGGAGAGGCTGGGCCTGGCAATTTGGAAGTGATCCATTGCAATCATTTGGGGAGTGGGACAAAATCATTTTGGGAGGGGAGAGGTCTTTCATGAATAGGAATTTATTCGAGGAGTGGGGGGGGGGCGCTATCTCTCCTTCGCAGGCACGTATCCAGGTGACAAGCCCAAAAACTTGTTGCAAAAATTATGATTTAGTAAGATAAACCAGGGCAGTGAATGACCCGAAAACGAGTGTTTCCTTATAAATTGTCACTTTAGCTTACATGCACCCCTCCACCCCCCACCACAAATGGTTAAAGATTAACAATAATGAGAAGTGGTGTCGTTCTTTCAAAAGTTGGAACTCCCTACTTTGATACTGATGTAAAGATTTTCATTTAGAGATTTTCATATCTGTAAATTGTGTCATTTACAACACTAGGCCTGATGAAAAAGGCAATATATTTGGTAAAATAGAAAATATAATGTATTCAAATTCCCTTCCTTCATAATTAAGTTTGTACATCTCTTGTCATCTTGCAACAAAAAAAAACCCCGGGATCATTAAATATTCAAATGTTTGCTTTCACATGACAAGAATTGCTCGAAAACAATAACTTTAAATGTATTTATTATTTTTTCATCTTGAATGTATGTAATGTACTTATAACATTATAAACACTACTTCAATTTTGCGTGCATGTAAGTGGCAAAACACATAAGCTAATTATTCTGAAATGCATGATTCTAGGAATAAAAGATGCATGTGCCTCTAATCACCATGACAACCTCTCCTAATGTGGCAATTGGTCACCCTTCAAGAAACACAGGAGAAGGACTAAATGTCTGAAACACTTGAAATGACACGATATGTTCCAAGTAGCGAGTTGAATTTTGCTGCGTATAATTCTGTGTGCAGTCAGGATGAGGCACATACAGATACTAACAGAAAAAATATTCTTCCTTCCTTATCCATTTGGCTTTACTCAGGTGGAATCTGCCTACTGGAAGTGGGGGTGAAGAGGATCTGCCTACTACAATGGGGGATCTGCCTACCTAAAGTGGGGGCCAAGAGGATCTGCCTACCGAAAGTGGGGATCGAGAGGATATGCCAACTACAGTGGAGATCTGCCTACCAAAAGTAGGGGCCGAGAGGATCTGCCTACCGAAAGTGGGGGATGAGAGGATATGCCTACTATAATGGGGGACCTGCCTACCTGAAATGGGGGCCCAAGAGGATCTGCCTACCAAAATGGGGGTCGAGGATATGCCTAGACAATGGGGGGATCTGCCTACTAAAGTGGGGATCTGCCTACCGAAAGTGGGGATGAGAGGATCTGGATCTGCCTAACAAAAGTGGGGGCTGAGAGGATCTGTCAACCTACAATGGGGATCTGCCTACCTAAAGTGGGGGCCAAGAGGATCTGCCTACCGAAAGTGGGGGATGAGAGGATCTGTCTACTACAATGGGGGATCTGCCTACCTAAAGTGGGGGCCAAGAGGATCTGCCTACCGAAAGTGGGGGTCGAGAGGATATGCCTACCGAAAGTGGGGGCCGAGAGGATCTGCCTTCTACAATGGAGGATCTGCCTACCTAAAGTGGGGACAGAGGATCTGCCTGAAAGTGGGGTCGAGAGGATATGCCTACTACAGTGGGGGATCTGCCTACCTGGGGGCCGAGAGGATCTGCCTAAGTGGGGGCCGAGAGGATCTGCCTACCGAAAGTGGGGGCCGAAGGATCTGCCTACTACAGTGGGGGATCTGCCTACCTAAAATGGGGGCCGAGAGGATATGCCTACCAAAAGTGGGGGCCGAGAGGATCTGCCTACTACACTGGGGATCTGCCTACCGAAAGCGGGGCCAAGCGGATCTGCATAACAAAAGTGGGGGCCGAGAGGATCTGCCTACTACAGTGGGGGATCTGCCTACTACAGTGGGGGATCTGCCTACTACAGTGGGGGATCTGCCTACTACAGTGGGGGATCTGCCTACTACAGTGGGGGATCTGCCTACGGAAAGTGGGGGCCAAGAGGATCTGCCAACTACAGTGGGGGCCGAGAGGATCTGCCTACTACAGTGGAGAATCTGCCTACCTAAATGGGGGCCGAGAGGATCTGCCTACCGAAAATGGGGGCCAAAAGGATCTGCCTACTACAGTGGGGGATCTGCCTACCTAAATTGGGGGCTGAGAGGATCTGCCTACCGAAAGTGGGAACCAAGAGGATCTGCCAAACAAAAGTGGGGATCTGCCTACCGAAAGTGGGGGCCGAGAGGATCTGCCTACCGAAAGGATCTGCCTTCTACAGTGGGGGGTCTGCCCACCGAAAGTGGGGGCCGAGAGAACCTGCCTACCGAAAGTGGGGGCCGAGAGGATATGCCTACCGAAAGTGGGGGCCGAGAGGATATGCCTACCGAAAGTGGGGGCCGAGAGGACCTGTCTACTACAGTGGGGGATCTGCCTACCTAAAATGGGGGCCGAGAGGATCTGCCTACTAAAAGTGGGGTCCGAGAGGATCTGCCTACTACAGTGGGGATCTGCCTACCGAAAGTGGAGGCCGAGAGGATCTGCCAACCAAAAGTGGGGGTCGAGGGGGTCTGCCTACTACAGTGGAGGCCGAAAGGATCTGCCAACCAAAAGTGGGGGCCGAGAGGATCTGCCAACCACAGTGGGGGCCGAGAGGATCTGCCAACCTACAGTGGGGGCCGAGAGGATCTGCCTACTACAGTGGGGGCCAAGAGGATCTGCCTACTACAGTGGGGTCCGAGAGGATCTGCCTACTACAGTGGGGGCAGAGAGGATCTGCCAACCGAAAATTGGGGCCGAGAGGATCTGCCTACTACAGTGAGGGCCGAGAGGATCTGCCTACTGCAGTGGGGGCCGAGAGGATCTGCCTACTACAGTGGGGGCCGAGAGGATCTGCCTACTACAGTGGGGGCCGAGAGGATCTGCCTACTACAGTGGGGGCTGAGAGGATCTGCCTACTACAGTGGGGGCCGAAAGGATCTGCCTACTACAGTGGGGGCAGAAATGATCTGCCTACTACAGTGGAGGCAGAGAGAATCTGCCTACCGAAAGTGGGGGCCAAGAGGATCTGCTTACCGAAAGTGGGGGCCAAAGGATCTGCCTACTGAAAGTGGGGCCAAGAAATCTGATCTGCCCACCTAAAATCTGCCTACCGGGGGGGCTGAGAGGATCTGCCTACTGAAAGTGGGGGGGCGAGAGGATCTGCCTACCGAAAGTGGGGGCCGAGAGGATCTGCCTACCAAAAGTGGGGGCCAAAGGATCTGCCTACTGAAAGTAGGGGCTGAGTAAATCTGCCTCTTGAAACTGGGGGCCGAGAAATCTGCCTACCGAAAGTGGGGGCTGAGAGGATCTGCCTACCGAAAGTGGGGGGCGAGAGGATCTGCCTACCGAAAGTGGGCGCCGAGAGGATCTGCCAACCGAAAGTGGGGGCCGAGAGGATCTGCCTACCGAAATTAGGGATCTGCCTACCTAAAGTGGGGGATCCGCCTGGGCTAAAGACTACTGAAAGTGAGGGGAGCAAATTCACAAAACCAAGGGTGTGTGGGGAGGGGGGAAGGGGTGATTTTAATCACTCTAAGATACAAACAAATCATCTTACAAAAGATATAGATTAAGAATAAAGTGGGAATAAGAAAAGGACTCAGATGGGGTTGCTTAACTACAAGCAGCTATGAATGCTAATATAGGTTCTACCCCCACCATTATCCAAGTCTCTTTCATCTCCTACTTTTGTGGATGTTGACATCACAAGTCACAGTTAGACCCCACCCCCTCCCACGCCACAGACTACAATTTCAAACATTTGAATATCCTTGTCTCAAACAGGGATTCTGGTTATGTTATGAATGGTTTATATCACTTGAACAAAACTATTAAACAAGACTTTCTCCATTTGGTAAAGATGGCTGTATATTCTCATTACCTTTGCTCTGCCACTAGTGGCACAGCCAAAAGGGAATGGTGAGGGGTGTAGGTCTGGATTAACATTTAATAAGTTATCTCAAACCTCCACTTTTTGGACATCGACATTAAAAGTCACAGCTGAGGGTCCAACTATGCCACTGTCTCCCACCCCACCCCATCAAAATTCTGCTAACTTCCCTGCAAGAAGGGGTGGGTTATCCCTATTGGTCTAAGCACCTCTGTGATGTGCTTTTACGGGGCCTGAATGCCTAAATGCCTGCAACTATGCTGTGTCAAATGGAAAAAATACAAAACTGACAAAATCTTCATATTTACCCTATAAAAGACTGGGTAATATCCATACTTGATTTGTATTATTTTTAAATTCTCTTCATAATGGTTTTACAAATAACTCTCGTTTTATAACTGGTCATGTATATGGAACCTTTTAATACAGTAGTTTACATAATGAACTAGATACCTACGAATATACCATTTACGGGAAGGGACTATTCACAAAAGAGGGCGACAATGTAAAAGGAAAATTTCTCACAAACAATGACCTTCTCATGGGCAAAGCGACAAGATAAATTAATAAATACCAGAATCCTGAAGACTTACTTTGTTCTCAACTCAAAATTTCTACAAAGTCAGATGCTGTTTAGAAATTATATTCAAACTATACCTTTCGAAACTATATCGATGGCAACAAGTAGATTGGAAATAGGAGCACTCGGTTGAAAGTGATGGCTGTCTTTTTGCAAAGGGAATTTTGAAGAAAAAACCACAAGTCTGTAATTGTTGATAATTGTTTCATTGAAAAATTACTTAGGAATTCATAAGATATAATTACAATTAATTTGAACATTTATATCTAAAGGTTTTCCGTAGCATCCCATAAAGGAAATGTGTGTTCAAATATTCTTGAGACTCAAGAAAAATATGCCTTCACTTTTCAGCCAGCATCTCCTTTAAACTATTTTCTTCTTCAATGGTTTCAGTTAAAATAAAACAAGCATAAATAAGATTAGATTTTGAAATCTTCCAAACAAGTCTCTGAAAAAGTCGAGTCAAATGTACCAAGAGGTTTGGTTTGTTAATGTTTAACGGCACCGCGACAGTCTAGAGTCAAATGTGCCAAAAGGATTGGTTTGGTTTGTTAATGTTTAACGGCACCGCGACAGTCAGTCAAATGTGCCAAGAGGGCTGGTTTGGTTTGTTGATGTTTAACGGCACCGCGACAGTCAAGAGTCAAATGAGTCAAGAGTCAAATGTGCCAAGAGGGTTGATTTGGTTTGTTGATGTTTAACGGCACCGCGACAGTCAAGAGTCTAATGTGCCAAGAGGGTTGGTTTGGTTTGTTGATGTTTAACGGCACCGCAACAGTCAAGAGTCAAATGTGCCAAGAGGATTGGTTTGGTTTGTTGATGTTTAACGGCACCGCAACAGTCAAGAGTCAAATGTGCCAAGAGGATTGGTTTGGTTTGTTGATGTTTAACGGCACCGCGACAGTCAAGAGTCAAATGTGCCAAGAGAGTTGGTTTGGTTTGTTGATGTTTAACGGCACCGCAACAGTCAAGAGTCAAATGTGCCAAGAGGATTGGTTTGGTTTGTTGATGTTTAACGGCACCGCAACAGTCAAGAGTCAAATGTGCCAAGAGGTTGGTTTGTTGATGTTTAACGGCACCACGACAGTCATGAGTCAAATGTGCCAAGAGGTTGGTTTGTTGATGTTTAACGGCACCACGACAGTCATGAGTCAAATGTGCCAAGAGGTTGGTTTGTTGATGTTTAACGGCACCGCGACAGTCAAGAGTCAAATGTGCCAAGAGGATTGGTTTGGTTTGTTGATGTTTAACGGCACTGCAACAGCCAAGAGTCCAATGTGCCAAGAGGGTTGGTTTGGTTTGTTGATGTTTACCTGCCCCGCGACAGTCAAGAGTCAAATGTGCCAAGAGGGTTGGTTTGGTTTGTTGATGTTTAACGGCACCGCGACAGTCAAGAGTCAAATGTGCCAAGAGGGTTGATTTGGTTTGTTGATGTTTACCTGCCCCGCGACAGTCAAGAGTCAAATGTGCCAAGAGGGTTGGTTTGGTTTGTTGATGTTTAACGGCACGCGACAGTCAAGAGTCAATGTGCCAAGAGGTTGGTTTGGTTTGTTGATGTTTAACGGCACCGCGACAGTCAAGAGTCAAATGTGCCAAGAGGGTTGATTTGGTTTGTTGATGTTTACCTGCCCCGCGACAGTCAAGAGTCAAATGTGCCAAGAGGGTTGGTTTGGTTTGTTGATGTTTAACGGCACCGCGACAGTCAAGAGTCCAATGTGCCAAGAGGGTTGGTTTGGTTTGTTGATGTTTAACGGCACCGCGACAGTCAAGAGTCCAATGTGCCAAGAGGGTTGGTTTGGTTTGTTGATGTTTAACGGCACTGCAACAGCCAAGAGTCCAATGTGCCAAGAGGGTTGGTTTGGTTTGTTGATGTTTACCTGCCCGCGACAGTCAAGAGTCCAATGTGCCAAGAGGGTTGGTTTGGTTTGTTGATGTTTAACGGCACCGCGACAGTCAAGAGTCAAATGTGCCAAGAGGGTTGATTTGGTTTGTTGATGTTTACCTGCCCCGCGACAGTCAAGAGTCAAATGTGCCAAGAGGGTTGGTTTGGTTTGTTGATGTTTAACGGCACCGCGACAGTCAAGAGTCCAATGTGCCAAGAGGGTTGGTTTGGTTTGTTGATGTTTAACGGCACCGCGACAGTCAAGAGTCAAATGTGCCAAGAGGGTTGGTTTGGTTTGTTGATGTTTACCTGCCCCGCGACAGTCAAGAGTCAAATGTGCCAAGAGGTTGATTTGGTTTGTTGATGTTTACCTGCCCCGCGACAGTCAAGAGTCAAATGTGCCAAGAGGGTTGGTTTGGTTTGTTGATGTTTAACGGCACCGCGACAGTCAAGAGTCAAATGTGCCAAGAGGGTTGGTTTGGTTTGTTGATGTTTACCTGCCCCGCGACAGTCAAGAGTCAAATGTGCCAAGAGGGTTGATTTGGTTTGTTGATGTTTACCTGCCCCGCGACAGTCAAGAGTCAAATGTGCCAAGAGGGTTGGTTTGGTTTGTTGATGTTTGCCTGCCCCGCGACAGTCAAGAGTCAAATGTGCCAAGAGGGTTGATTTGGTTTGTTGATGTTTACCTGCCCCGCGACAGTCAAGAGTCAAATGTGCCAAGAGGATTGGTTTGGTTTGTTGATGTTTAACGGCACCGCGACAGTCAAGAGTCAAATGTGCCAAGAGGGTTGGTTTGGTTTGTTGATGTTTACCTGCCCCGCGACAGTCAAGAGTCAAATGTGCCAAGAGGGTTGATTTGGTTTGTTGATGTTTACCTGCCCCGCGACAGTCAAGAGTCAAATGTGCCAAGAGGGTTGATTTGGTTTGTTGATGTTTAACGGCACTGCGACAGTCAAGAGTCAAATGTGCCAAGAGGGTTGGTTTGGTTTGTTGATGTTTACAGCACCGCAACAGTCAAGAGTCAAATGTGCCAAGAGGGTTGGTTTGGTTTGTTGATGTTTAACGGCACTGCGACAGTCAGAATCAAATGTGCCAAGAGGGTTGGTTTGGTTTGTTGATGTTTAACGGCACCGCAACAGTCAAGAGTCAAATGTGCCAAGAGGGTTGGTTTGGTTTGTTGATGTTTACAGCACCGCAACAGTCAAGAGTCAAATGTGCCAAGAGGGTTGGTTTGGTTTGTTGATGTTTAACGGCACCGCGACAGTCAAGAGTCAAATGTGCCAAGAGGGTTGATTTGGTTTGTTGATGTTTACCTGCCCGCGACAGTCAAGAGTCAAATGTGCCAAGAGGATTGGTTTGGTTTGTTGATGTTTAACGGCACCGCGACAGTCAAGAGTCCAATGTGCCAAGAGGGTTGGTTTGGTTTGTTGATGTTTAACGGCACCGCGACAGTCAAGAGTCAAATGTGCCAAGAGGGTTGGTTTGGTTTGTTGATGTTTAACGGCACTGCGACAGTCAGAATCAAATGTGCCAAGAGGGTTGGTTTGGTTTGTTGATGTTTAACGGCACCGCAACAGTCAAGAGTCTAATGTGCCAAGAGGGTTGGTTTGGTTTGTTGATGTTCAGCGGCACCGCGACAGTCAAGAGTCAAATGTGCCAAGAGGGTTGGTTTGGTTTGTTGATGTTTAACGGCACCGCGACAGTCAAGAGTCTAATGTGCCAAGAGGGTTGGTTTGGTTTGTTGATGTTTACAGCACCGCAACAGTCAAGAGTCAAATGTGCCAAGAGGGTTGGTTTGGTTTGTTGATGTTTAACGGCACTGCGACAGTCAGAATCAAATGTGCCAAGAGGGTTGGTTTGGTTTGTTGATGTTTAACGGCACTGCGACAGTCAGAATCAAATGTGCCAAGAGGGTTGGTTTGGTTTGTTGATGTTTAACGGCACCGCAACAGTCAAGAGTCTAATGTGCCAAGAGGGTTGGTTTGGTTTGTTGATGTTCAGCGGCACCGCGACAGTCAAGAGTCAAATGTGCCAAGAGGGTTGGTTTGGTTTGTTGATGTTTAACGGCACCGCGACAGTCAAGAGTCTAATGTGCCAAGAGGGTTGGTTTGGTTTGTTGATGTTTACAGCACCGCAACAGTCAAGAGTCAAATGTGCCAAGAGGTTGGTTTGGTTTGTTGATGTTTAACGGCACTGCGACAGTCAGAATCAAATGTGCCAAGAGGGTTGGTTTGGTTTGTTGATGTTTAACGGCACTGCGACAGTCAGAATCAAATGTGCCAAGAGGTTGGTTTGGTTTGTTGATGTTTAACGGCACCGCAACAGTCAAGAGTCTAATGTGCCAAGAGGGTTGGTTTGGTTTGTTGATGTTCAGCGGCACCGCGACAGTCAAGAGTCAAATGTGCCAAGAGGGTTGGTTTGGTTTGTTGATGTTTAACGGCACCGCGACAGTCAAGAGTCTAATGTGCCAAGAGGGTTGGTTTGGTTTGTTGATGTTTACAGCACCGCAACAGTCAAGAGTCAAATGTGCCAAGAGGGTTGGTTTGGTTTGTTGATGTTTAACGCACCGCAACAGTCAAGAGTCTAATGTGCCAAGAGGGTTGGTTTGGTTTGTTGATGTTCAGCGGCACCGCGACAGTCAAGAGTCTAATGTGCCAAGAGGGTTGGTTTGGTTTGTTGATGTTTAACGGCACCGCGACAGTCAAGAGTCTAATGTGCCAAGAGGGTTGGTTTGGTTTGTTGATGTTTACAGCACCGCAACAGTCAAGAGTCAAATGTGCCAAAAGGGTTGGTCTGGTTTGTTGATGTTTAACGGCACCGCGACAGTCAGAGTCAAATGTGCCAAGAGACACAGAAAATTTCATCATTTTGAAATAACCAACTAAAAAACACAAATGTTTTGTACATCAGCAAACTTGTAAAAAGAATAACAATAACTGTAATCAGCAGAATTTTCAATTCTTGTTAATTAATGGATGACTTTCTGCACTCAAGCAATATCATTTTACTGAGAATCAAGTTTATTATATAAACATCTGCTGCCTTTCTTCTAAAGTTTAAGTAAGGTGTTTACACCTTGTTTAGATAAAATAATTTTTGTATGTCTGCTACTCAGAAGGGGAAAAAACACTTTTACTCATGTCTTTTCCATGAGAAAGTGATGAGAAAGTGTCTGAAGTTGATTTGTGATAAACATTTTTTTACTACAATTTGACTTCAATACCAGAATATTAGGATTAAAATATCAATCGTTATCAAAAACACAAAATATTTAGAATAAAACACAAATGGTATGGCAATATTGTTTTAAACACAACCAAAAAAAAACAATTTCTAAATGTTTCTCTTTCATTCAGTAAGAGCCCATCGTGAAAACAATTATTATAACAACCGTTTGAAGAAAAATTCTTCAATACTACTACTACTAATAATACTCAAGTTTTTATATAGCATTTTTCTTCGCAAGTATGCATACTCAAGTGCTTTACAATGGAAACTTCAGGCTCAAAGCTGCATCCACACACGGCACACAAGCCTGTACTATCACCCTGCTCCGATCCCTTATGCTGAGCACCATCAGGAGGGCAGCAGGTCCCATTTTTAAAGTCTTTGGTATGACTTGACCGGGGATCGGGCCCGCGACCTACCGGCTGATAAGCGGGTGCTCTACCAATTGAGCTAACCAGCCGGTTAAAACCAGTTGGCTTTATTGGTCATATCATGTGGAAGATTGTGTCCAGTAAAACTAATACAAAAATTAAAAGTTTCCCAAGAAAGCAACTTAGTCCTAATGTATTTCTTCACTCAAGAGATGTTTCAAAACTTTTTAAATAAAAAAAAAGAAAAAAAAAAAGACTTTTAATTGAATGATTTCACCAGATTTGTTTTTCAGCCCGCATTACAATGGATGGTTTAATTGGCTAAAAACCTTTAAAATACACAAATCAAAACCAGGTTTGATCCTTTCTTAATCAAATCTTGCAGTACAGCATAATACTATCAAGGGGACAAATAACTTACTAAATTTTAACCAAGAGATACAACATTAAATGAATTAAAACCCAAAAAGCAACATGTGGTGGTATGAAATAATAACACGTACAAAATATTACATCATCAACAATTATAGAAATAAACTTTACATTGTTTCTAAATCAAAATACATTAAGAAAAGATCAAATAATTTAATAAAACAGCAGCCATTGCTTCTAAAAATGTACAGTTTTACCTCACAAAAGCTGATCTACTCTCAGCTTTAAGTAGTCTAGTTTTCAGTGCTGTTTAACTTCACGAGGTGCAAATCTAAATTTGCATAATTGATTGAGTATTAGGGTGGTGAAATTTAACAAAGGTATATATAGAGATAGAAGGGTGAAAAAGCTTTTTACACCTTTCACAAAACTGAAAGAAATGATAATGAAAGTTTTGTTACTCATCAAAAAAAAATGGGTTCTGCACTTTGCTCAAAAAATATATACGACGTTTTCAATATCATTGAACGTAAGTTACTGCTACAATATTTTGTTAATCTAACCTCAAACTTTCCAGCGGAAATTACCCCATTATCTGTATTTCTGGTTGCAAGACTTTAGAAAATTGAACTTCTGAACTACTAAATACCAACATTCACGCCCAATATGGTGACAAGATATTTACACCTTTCACAAAACTGAAAAAAAAGATGCTAAAAGTTGTTTAACTCATCAAAAAATATTTAAGTTCTGCACTTTGCATAACCCCCAAGGAAAAGCATATAAATGATGCTTTCAATATCATTGAATGTAAGTTGCTGCTATGATCTTTTGATAATCTTAACTTCAAACTTTAAAGTGGAAATTAGCCCATTATCTGTTATTCTGGCTGCAAGACTTTAGCAAACTTAATCTTCTGAACTAAGATACATACAAATACAGATCCCAAATTTTCTGGAGGGTCAAGATAGGATTTGACCGTATAATTTATTTCGTGAAATGCTGCTGAATTTCATCGATTTGGTAAGAAAATTGGTTACTTTCCAACAAATTATGCAGCTGTCTTTTTCACACCCTTCTGACTGGTCTTTTCTTTGGCCTGAATGCATTGATCAATTTTGCATTAATAATCCACCCAGAATCCAAAGAAACATCTCATTCTTCATGGGATAAAAACCTCTTGCTTGCATGTATTCAAAATGAATTGTTGGGATTTCCAAGAGAATTATTAATTGAATACCATACAATATGCAAATGTGTTGTGATAAAGACAAAAAATGTGACTTCAAATATATGCAGTGTGAGTTAGTGTGATTGTTGACCTTAAAACTACAATTCAGAGGGAAGTTCCTATGCATGACAACTTTTTGTGAGGGTGACTAACGGCAACAATCCCCTCCCCACCTCGTTTCCCACATGGACAGTATGTTTTCACATGTGGGTAATTATGTATAATTAAACCATCCAGCAACCTTTTTATTTTTTACATCATGCTTTATACATAGTATTTATTTGATATTTTGGGGCACATAACATAGCATAGCATAGCAAGGTTTAATGTCCTAAAAGCATCCAGTGCTGAACATTATATCAAGATGGCCACGGCCTTTGATAACCAGTTGTGAACTCACTGGTTGCAGACCCACCTGAATACGAACTCCGTACGTGTAGGTGAGAGGACAAAGCACTACACCACGGAGGTCTTAGTAACCAGACCCTGGGACAATTCGCTACCTGTTTGGAGTTACTCTTTCAATAACCAAACTGGGAAGATGAAAATTCTAAATATGACAATTGCTAAAATTAGGTAATCAAATCTCAGCTATTAATTCCAATCAATTATAATCGACTGCGGCTCTTTTACATCACGTTAAACTTGATCATTCTACATACAAGCTATAGCTTCAAAAGCATCAAACTACTTTTTCGACACTGCTAATTGATACTTCTACAAATGCACAAAAATAGCAAAAGTGAAAATTCCTGACTTTTTTTTAATGCTGCATTAATTCTTGTCTAAGCATCTATTTCTCAGACATACAGCTGCAAAAATGTACAATTTTTTCAAAACAATTATTATTTTTTGTAAACATTCAATCTTATTGCTCGATTATCAAAAACCTACTTAAACCTGCATTGAAATATGAGCACACATAATTTCACATGAAAGATACCATGTCTGACAAACTGAATAATGACGTTGTTGGTTTTTTTTGACACAAAATGAAAGAAACAAAATTCTGAAGAGAGCAAATGCCACTGACTGTAATACAATTTTAAAAACCAAAATGGACAGAATAAAAGAAGCTGAGGTGTGTTAAAACTGCCAGATCAAAAATCATTTCCATAATTCAAACCATACACATACAAAAATTATTTACAATACCTGCTGATAGCTAACAAAAAAAAAACATCATTGTCAGCGCTGTTTACCAGCAATTACATTTTTAAATGTTAAGAATTATTCAATATTTCATTTAATTCTAAATTTTTGACATTTTACTTACAACCAATCCTAATTTTACCCACAACTTGAAAGTGTTCCCCTATATCCTGTTCATTATAATGCCAGTGACAAAGATGTCAAGTCACATGATCATACCACCTGTCCAATACAAGAAGAGACTGCAGTTGAAATATTATGTTGACATAGTACAATTCAGTCAACTATAACACACTTACTCCTGGCAAAAGAGCAGAACCCCTTACCAAAATAGATTAAAAGCAAACTGAAAAGCCAGAAATGTTTTAATTTCTTCCCAAATTTGAAGAAGACGAAGAAAAAAATCTATCCTTTGCATTTTTTTTTGAAGAACAATTGAAAATATATGCCTCCAGAAATAAGTACGAAGAAAAAAAAAGAAAAAAAAGGTTTAAATTTCAAATTGTAGCTATGACGGGGTGTACCAATGTTAAACCATACATTTCCATTAATTCTAATGATAGATTTTCCTTCAGATGTTTATTTTGATAATAATTCACAAGATATGATTGAAGAGTATTCTTCAACTTTGCTGCCTACCAGCTGATCTTGATTGAGACCCAATAAAAACACCTTCCAGACGCAATATTCCCTTGCCCGTCTAAAATCATTAAGTACTCATTTACCTTCCCACAAAACAACTGGTTAAATGAAAATTTGTAGTAAAGCTGGCAGATGGATTGAAAAAATGTATTTCTTGAAGTGCAGTTAACCCATTTTTCATCTTGACAAATTGAAATTGGCAGTTCACGACTTAACCATAAACATCGCTGTTACATTTCAGCCATAATTTCCATTTGTACGCGAGATGACTACCAACAATGTATTATAGCCATAGCGAGAATTTTAGAGTGGACATCATAAGATACCACAATGATGCCTCTGAACAACATCGTAGAGTCAGTTTCTTTATGTAGCTGTCAAGATGGAATTTAGATCTTACCAACCGTTACGATACTTTCCCAATGTTCAAAAATGCTTATAAGCTTTGATATTACCAAACATATATTCATCAATTCTTCTGAGATACATGTTGAACAGTCAGTTACAACTTAATATTCTTTATGAACTGTAACAAAGTAGATATGAGAATATTACAAGATACAACCCTTTGCACACCAAGGGAATGATTGGAAAAAAGAGGGGTTTTTTTCTCCCTAATCCATTCTGCATGAATATTAATGATTCGTAAAAGGTTTATATAAAGAATTTGAAAAGAAGTATTGAGTATAAGGTAAAAAAAAAAAAATTATAATACCAGAAGTATTTTTATAATTTTAAATTAATGACAATACCATAAGTATTAAACTGTTTCTCTCGTCGCCAACAAGCAGCATATTTTGACTCAATTTCAGAGGAAAAGTTTTTCCTGACAAGCAAATACACTAAACAAAACACTTGAAATTTGTTCCTAATCTTACTCAAAAATTATTACCTGAAGTGTAAACATCATTATCTAACCATTATCTAAATTTATGCTAATTAGCACAAATCCACTGACCATGAGACTTTAACTCTCTCATGACCAAAAGTGTCGAGAAAAAATCTTCTTGAAAGAGACTTTTCCTCATCAACTCTTTGATTTCATTCTAAGAAGAACATACTTGGCGCTCCTTCTTAAGACTGGCCTTTCTTCAAGCACAAGCGTTGTATATCCATGCTGATAAGATCCCTGCATCTTATAAACCATCTGGAACGCGAATCCGAGCACCATTTTTGTTTTTCGACTTTAGACTCTTTTACATCTGCAGCATCATAAATAATCAAAACCTCAAAAAGTTGTAATACAATAATCTAAATTTCTTTAGTGCACCGAAACAAAACAAACAAAAAATTACAATACAAACTTAAGTTAAGACTCCATCCATGTATGCGCCACCGTTCTCCTCCAAACTCTTGCTTCCACTCCCGAAAACTGTTAAAAACTGAACCTACACTAGCAAGATATTACGACATCTTGTACAAGTAAGATGTTACATCATCTTACTTTAATATATACTGTTCCCTTATTGTACAGTCTACAAAGTTCAGCTCAGTTTCTGAACAGGGGAAAATAATTTCTTTCACCGATGGAATATAACGATCCAAATTTATCGAGGCAGACGGCATGTATGTATGGTAGTCCGCCAAAGACTGATAGTAAGTAATTGACAGTTTTGATAAATCTGGCTTTTCTTTTCTAGCTGTTTGAAGATTCTGTGACTTTTTTACGTCAGAATATGGTTTTGGTCTTGTGCTTGCTCTTCTTCCCATCCAATGTTCTGTGTACATGCAAACAAAAGAGAGAAAATAAAATCAGCAAGAAATCTATCAATATCCAAGTTTATCAAAAGGGGAAAAAACATTTTGAGAGAATCAATGTCTTTTTCGTTCATTTTTTCTGAGAGATGTAATACAGCGGAAAATATGACCACTTTCGAGTCTCATAAAATCAGGGCGAACTGTGCCCTCTAAGCATAGGTGGGATTTGAAGGGGGCAAAAGGGTCACTTCCCCCTCTTTTGCATGGTGATTTTTTTTGCAATCTAGCATCATTTTATTTTTGCCCCCTCCTCCCTCCACGTACTATTGACTTTGCCCTCCCCCTCCCCAACTTTCGGTAGCAAATCCTACCCATGCCTCAAAAGAAGGGAATCCCTTATAACATTGAAGATGTTGAAATGAAATCCCTTATAACATTGAAGATGTTGAAATGATGTAAGTTAAAAAAATGTGATGAAATCTAAATGGTTGTTACAGAAATATAAAACAAACTTGACAGGCTGTTTTGATTTTGAAAATCTAATTAAAAAAAAAAAAAAACAGTGATTCACAGACAAAAAAAATCCCTTCATACTTATATTCTAGTTTCATTGAATTCAAACATCTAATTTGTATTCACTATTTGATTTTCCAAGTCCCAGCCATAATTCGTTCAAATAAATATAAAACTTCAGAGGGGAAGATAAGTCTCAATTTTTGAGGAAGATTTTAAAATTTCAAAACCTACCATCACAAATTCTTAAATGCATTCACATGACTTTGATAGAGTTGGCAATTGCCTTCAATCAAGTGGAACATTTTAAGATAGATCAAATAAACCCCAACTAATCTATTAATATCACTTTTACAACATATAACTTTCAAAATTGATCACCAACTTACTTTCCATTCCATAAAACTTTCAAAATTAAAACAAACTATTCCACACACTCAAGATAATTCCAATAAATTGAAACATTCTAGGAGGCATGATTATAGCTCATAGAAATTTCTCTTTTTGAAGTTTGTAACTAGAATTAATGATATAACACAAAGGACTAAATTGGTTCAATCAACTTGATGGTACATGAGGAACTCAAATCTATTTTTAAACACAAATACACCCAACACAATGCACAAACAATGACAAAATGAACTTTTCTTATATGAATATTAATAAGATATTAATGAGGTGCACTGGGTTTTCCATTGAAACAGCTACAATATCAAAAATGATTAACTCTCATACTGATTAAACCCACTGTGAAACTTACCTTTTAGTCAATTCATGAAAATATAAATATTTTTTTAAGCGACTTCTTTTCCACTTATGTTATAATTTTTCTTATTTGCTTATCAATTATCACAAGTCAAAAATATGTTCTATCATCAATTACTTGTACAGAATCTACCAAATGAATTGTTTATACATAGCCAAACAGAATGTCCATGTATTCCTTATTCTAATTTAGATATTGAAGTGATATCTGTCACATCATTTATGACACTTAAAAAATGCTGAATTGATTGATACCATGTGACAAATACACATCCCTTTCATCTTGTCAGTAAATCAGTAGCTTAGTCAGCCTGTAAAATGTGTGGGGTGGAAGGGGTGGGAGGGGTGGGAGGAGGGTGGGTGGGAGGAATCATGGGAAAGGTGGGTGGGAGGGGGTGGTTGGAGGGGTAGGTGGGTGGGTGGTAGGGGTGGGTGGAAGGGGTGGGTAAGAGGGGTGGGTGGGTAAAAGGGGTGGGTGGGTGGGAGGGGTGGGAGGGAGGGGTGGGTAGGAGGAGGGAGTGTCCAACCATGTTTAATGTCCAAAACAAGTTTACACTTCAAAATGGAGGGGTTCCAGGGACCCGGAAAAAGTTACTTCTGGAAAAGTGGGCATCCACACCTACCTCTCTCACTCCCTGTGGTGCAGTCAAATATTCCTTGATTGGGATGAATGCAGGCACATGTCAACTTATTTAAGAGTCAAATACAACAAGATGCATTTTTTTGTTCATACTATGCAAAATTATAAATTGGGTAAAGTTATTTTATGGGGTAAGTCAGTAACAGAGCATTCAACATCTTTTTGGCTTTATTTCACTTCTTCCACGAGGGCAGCATTCTAAAGCGAGGGGAGGAGCGCAATCTTAAAATATAAAAGCAACTATCTATTTCTTCTTTCATTACATTAGCTCTGGCTTCAAAGCTTCATATATCAAAATCAATGATATAAACAATTCTCCTTAAATTTCTCAAAATTTTTTTCCAGAGGCAAGATAATGTCTATGATCAAGTATTCATCAAACTACACATACATGCAAGTGAATTCATGTTGATAAACAAGCCAAAATTTCTGAGGCAATTGCATCCCTTTTCTGATTTACTGTATCTGGTATGTCTACTACTACTTACAATCTCCTCACCCCTCCTGTAATTATGATCCCCCTGACTGCCTGTTCTTTAATTAAAAATCTCCTCCCCTGTCCCATCCACTCTCCTGACCTCTTTCCTCCATCGTTGGAAAAATACAAAAAAAAGTCATTCGCCAAACTTGGCAAGGTTTAATATAGTGTGGCGAGTACCACAGTATATTATAATATTTCCACTCGCCACAATTATTCATCACTTGCTCAAGTGGTTTTTCAACCCTGCTTTTCTTTCCTCTCTTCACCCTCCATTCATACTCCTCTACCCTCCCAATTTCCTTCCCTCTCTTGTTTTGTTCCCCACACTCCCTTGCCTACTTTTCTGAACAATGGCTTCATCACTAAGGCATTCAGCCTAAATGTCTACATAAGTCATGCTCGACTAAAGTGCAATTTAAACTAAATTCTACTCAAAATCTAAGTGACGAACCATTAGGTCAAACAATACTATCAACAACTCGTTGCAAAAGAGCTGGCATGCAGAGTCCTTAGCATTGCTTGATTCTTGGTTAGCTTAAAAATTCATACTACAGAGCAGAATATTGTTCAACTTGGCATGCAAAACTATACTTGAGTTAAAAGACACAGCAAACCTTATAGAAATTGTTAGAAAATAGTCCACTGCAACAGAAGAGTCAATGAGTGTCTGCCGTTCATGTGCATAAACGGTTGTAATGCATTTGCTCTAAGACCAACCTTGATAACAAATGCCTAAAGCTTTTAAGGATTACTTTAATAGTCAAACAAGTCCATCTTATATGAAAAGAGGACCCAAAAGAAACAAAATGGTGTAGAAAGCATTCAACAATCTTATTCCTATCAGGAAATATTCAACTTTAAAGTTCCTGATCAATTGTGTATAAACTAGTTTCATCTGACTAGTTATCACTCCAAATCAATGCATAGATATCAGTCCTCCCCCCCCCCCTACTTTCCATCCCAAATTTAAAAGCTGAATAGTGAAATAATGATGTTACTGTCAATCTAGAGATACAAGATTAAGAGCAATATTAAAGATCACTTACTCATGTCAACATTGGCAGCAAAAGTTAATCATACCCCTCCCCTTCTTCCCAATCAGTATATTTTTCATTTTGGAACTAGCTTACAAAAAGCCGACAATGGCAACAAATATGGACATATAAAATGCAGAATCTTAAAGCAGTGCTACTCAAAACAAACTGTTACACTGGTTAAATTTGCCCCTTACCCCAATTCCCAACCTCCCACCCTCCAAAAAAAATCTATAGACTATTGCAACCATTATCAAACCTACTTGAATCTAACATTTACTAGTTACATTCATTTCAATATTTACCTGAAGAGAGAATTAATCAAAATCATGAAGATACATATAGTCACTTAAAGAAAACAATACAAGTGTAAAAGAGATTAGTGTACCATGGCACCTGAAAAAATGCTCATTAAAGTACTGATAAAAGAAGGTCAGAAAATTGGAGAGAAAAAAATGCATGCATGTATTTTCAAACACAGTGTAGAATAAAGTCATGGAATAGGCACAACAGCACACAAGATGGGCCGGGAAAGACTGGATTCTTCAATCACGGAAAGTTAGTTTATATGGAAATTTCTCTCATATTTCAATTTGTATTTGTAAAAATAAAATCCCAACAACAAATTTAGAAGAAAATAAATTGTCATTTGAACTTTTCAGTAGGCTAAACTATGTCAGGTCCTCTTCTGCGGTTGAAGATCATCATACGCTATATGGCACATTACTTATTGCGTCTTTGCTAAATCCACACAGGTTTTGTTTTGAAAATACTCTTATAACATGAAATACAAAAAGCAGATGCTGAATAATGCAGTCAGCCAATTATCTGTATCTTTTGGTACAAAGATGAAAATTTATCTTTGAATTTCTGATGAGCAGATATACAAAAAAATAACAATGGAAAGGGATTCAGCTTTGTGTTCATTATTTATCAAATTATTATTATTTTGTTTATATCTTTTATTTGTTGGTACTGGTACCCATAAAATTCTCCTATTCAAAATCTTCCTAAACCTCAACTTCTTTACTACAGGCAAGTATGACCAACAACTTTTGTATGCAGTTGCCAAACTCCTCCAGACCTCCAATCTGTGCTCGATTGTTCATTAATATGAATTTGTTAAGAACAGTAAGAGTACAGCAGAGAACTGACTTTTAGAAGCGATGGATTGTTGCGAGTGCAACTTAAAATGATGATACCTTCTAAGGGTTCTTCTGCTTTATCAATCCACGTTTTCTAATGAGATTCGCAAAAAATGAAAAACAAAAACCGTTAGTGATGTACTACGCTACATGAGACCATTCAAAATCTCAAAATTATTATTTTTTTTTTTTTACTGTGTAGTGTGTGTAGTAACAGCAGTAATAATTTACTAAACCCAAATAAGTATTATGGAGCGGTACAATGCAATGAAGAATACTACCGACCGATCTACGCTCCATGACTGGTCTTACAATCGTGGAATAAGTGGTGGTGATTCCACACTCTGTGACTGACGTTAAAATGGTGAACTCGCCATATATCAATCACCATAATTTATTACCGTCATATATTTTTATGAGGAAAACATACCTGCCATATTTAGCTTCTAAAATAAAATCAACAAAAATAGATTTGACAACTCTAGACATGCCTGTGCCTCCAGATTTGCAAAGGTAAATGATAGTGTAATGAATCTTTTTGTTTCCAAATCGGGTACGTAGATTGGGTACTTTACATTGCTGTCTCAACAGTGAAGGTTATATACAGATGTCCATGGCCCTTTGATAAACCAGTTGTGAAGCACTGGTGCATGAAGACCCACCGGGGATTGAACCACGGACCGCTAGCTAGCCAAGCTATAAACCAGCTGTGAAGCACTGGTGCATGAAGACCCACCAGGGATTGAACCACGGACCGCTAGCTAGCCAAGCTATAAACCAGCTGTGAAGCACTGGTGCATGAAGACCCACCGGGGATTGAACCACGGACCGCTAGCTAGCCAAGCTATAAACCAGCTGTGAAGCACTGGTGCATGAAGACCCACCAGGGACTGAACCACGGACCGCTAGCTAGCTATGCTGATGCTATGACTGCTAGACTACAGAAGTTTCCATTTCGGATGTTGAATAATCTTGATACAAGTCTGTATATGACATTTTGGAGATACACTGGATATGTTTTTGGAGATAATATTGGAGACATATTTGGAAGAGTATCTTGGAGATATATGTATATATGTTATATATATATCATGTATGTTTGAAACATATTGCAAGGGAGTGGATTACTAAATTGAAGTAAAATGTGTGAAGGTGTATGAATAGAATAGCTAAAAGCATAAAACTATAACCAACTTCATCTGATCGCACAGCTAGAATCTGCCACGATCACTTTTTTCCTAAAAGAGAACCTCACCTCTTATCGAAATAGAGCCAAAAGGAAGCTTTTTCTGAAAAACAACTGCATTAGAGTTTCATGATTTTTAACTTTCTTCAATAAACCAGTCTTTGAAAGTGTTTATTAAAAATTGTAAAAATATCAAGTTCCCTTTAATATTGTACCTTAAGCTTTTGAGTGACACATAAAGTTATAAGAATTAAAAAAAGATGCCTTACAAGCTTAAGTTTAAAAAAGAAACACTAAATTACAAGAAAAAAATAAAATAATAATTAAAAATTAAAAAAAACATTTAATTTACCGTATTCAACGTAATAAGCCCCGAGCAAATAAGTTCAGAAAATGCATCCTTTTGGCTCTATTTCGATAAGAGGTGAGGTTCTCTTTTAAAGGAAAATATTGATCGAAAATAAAATTGCACAACTTTTTAGGGGCAAAGTTTCTTCCTAAAAAATGCCCATGCTCTGGAGTCACATACAATGCGAATTCGGCCAAACAAAAGGAAAGATATCCCTATTCATAAGTACTAATTACCACAAATTTCTTCTCCCGTGTTAATTCAGGCCAGCGGACAAAAAAGGTATAGAACACAAATACACATAAACAGCACTCATTATTTATTGATGATGGGATATGTTTTCAGTCAAAAATTGTTGGATCAGTGCTTACTAAAACAGGAGCACTTATTATGTCAAATACAGTAATACAAAATAAAATAAAACAAATAGTAAATAGAATAAAAAAACGCAACATTAATGTTTTATATAATGAAAAACTATTTGTGCAGCCAACAGCTATCTAACAGGGCAAACAAAATATGCTGTAAATGCAGCTTGCAAGCAGGGGTGAACATTTCCTTCCAAAAATTATCAGACGACACAAAACTCTAATCAAGTGTAAAAGGTTGTTTGGCATTTGTACGTCAAATGTTGTTTCTGATGCTATCCAGCTGCCGACAGTTTAAACAACAGCATTACACAAAAATAGTTGTTTGTTTTCACATCAGGACTACTTAAGGAACATAATATTTATCAAGATGCAACAAACTCATGACAGATTCAACAGTTTTCAGTCTTTCAAACGAGGGAAACAAATCACAATTTATGTCAGTGTGTTTTATAGACTGCGCTTGCGATACAAATTCAAATTCCAGGAAAGTTATTTTTAGTTTTCCCACACACACAATTACATTATTTTTTTGCATAAACTGCAGTAAAATACACATGCATTCAAAGTATCTGCCAAATTCTTTTTTATATATATATATATATATATATATACATATATATACACACACACATATATATATATATATATATATATATATATATACACACACATATATATACATATACACACACACACACATTATATATATACACACACACACACACATATATATATATATATATATATATATATTTATATCAATATATCTATATCAATATATCAATATATATATAATTGACCTGTTCACAAGTGCATAACAAAATGCAGTCGTAACCTTTGACATTTCACCTTTCTAGGAGAAGATGCTTAAACCTATCCATGAAGTATCAGATCATTTTACATTGCAGTTAACATTCCACAAGCATACACGCACATGCATTATCACTCTGCATACACTTTGTTATACTTCTGTGCAGCTAAAAGGTATTTCATACCAACCCATTTTACTACTTAAAATATCCTCCTCCTACGCACTTACCTTCTCACCCTAACCATGATGATATGCAAAAAGATGAACTTTTTAAATTCTTACTATCTGTTCTCTTCAACCATAATGTAATTGCAAGTACCAACTTTATCGAGCCCTGCTACCAACCCGTTAGCAAAAAACAACCAGAGAAAATGATACTATTATTTCTAAATGTAATGTAATGTAATGATCACATTAGTCCCTGCTGGCCTAAACCTCCAGCCAAAGATTTTACCTATTTTCCATGAAATTTTGTTTTCGAATTTCCACAAGAAACTAATAGTCTAAGAAGTGTTGACCAGGAAAATAACGCATTATGCAGAAGTAAGATGAAAGTAACTTTTTTCCTACCAGAGATCCAGGTACCAAATAGTTTTAAAGTCAACCAAGGCATCTCAAATTCTATTCCGACAACAAAAAAACAAAAAAATCAGTGAAGAATATATTAAAAGTGTTATGTTAATAAACATGGTGACAGCCCAAGTAAACTACTTTCATTCTGCCCATCTTGCATCATGCAAAGAACAGAGGAAAACTACAGGTGAGAGGGGGGAAGGGGAAGGGGGAGGTGACTGATACAATAGGAAAAGTTGCAGGCAAACTTACATACATGTACCCGAACATCACCAACACACTACTCATGAGCGGGGCTCGTAAACAGACGACCTCCCTTCAAGGTTTTGGTTTTTCTAAAAAATGGAGAATTGGTTTCACGATTGCTGAAGTCACGAGGAAGAAATCTATGAAACTAGGATGCAATGTGTGTCAATAACTGGGAATGATACAATATTCAATTGTCATACGAAATAGAGCATCAATGATGCTAGACCCCAACCACTGGAAAGAGTTCTGCCCATTAAGTTGGACAGAGGTTACGTTTTGCCTCCAACTGTTTGTTTCTGGTATATGTCAAGGAGGCAATGACTGCAGTTGGATATAAACAAAATTGGGTGTGTGGTTTTGTTATAACCAAAGGAGATGTGAGTGACTTTTAATTATGATTGTTTGTTTCTTTGTCTGTCTGTCTGTTTGTCTGCTATGTACGGAGGGAAAAAATAACAACAAATGCAGATATCCGTGGTGGAGCTTGGCTTTCTCTATTAAATTTCCCTCCAAGCACAATCCATTTCAAAACTGGAAAAGCTTACGAGGTTCCGGAGCTATTTCTCAGGCACAAGTGTCATTAAATAACAAAAGTGGGAAAATAATTTGTATTTTCTATAATCAGATAAGTGAAAATGAACTCAAAATGACAATATTGACAATAACATGACAATAAGAAGAAGAAAAAAAAGAAAAGAAAAAAAACTATTTTGAAACAGAGAGAACACTTCACTCGTAATATGAATTACAAACATGTGCAGTTCTCAAAACTACTTAAACACACGAGAGAAAATGGAAATCTGACAAAATGAGGGGGTACTAGGAATAAGCCCCAGGAAAAAGTGCAAAATACATTCCATAGAAAGATGCTGAATTATATTCTCAGCATAAAATTCATCATGCTAACAAGAAAATCCAATTATATAAAATCCATGCAAATTAGTATTATCATATCCTTCCCCTAATTTTTACATAGGTTTCTGTTTCTCTTTTTCGATGTGAATATAAATATCTAAGTTTTTAACTTAATCAATGTCACTCGCTAATGTGTCTTTTGAAATGTTACCTGGGTATACTACAGGAATATAACACTATCTTTTATACTCACTAATGTGTCTTAAGAAATGTTACCTGGGTATACTACAGGAATATAACACTATCTTTTATAAATGCACACAGAGTTGGAAAAATCTACGGTGCTGGCGGTTATAACCGCGGAAATCAGGAGTTCACGGGAAGAAACATTTTATTCATAAAAATTTTATTCAATAAAAAAATCAAAAAAACACAACAACAAATTCAACATTTACAAACTTCCAGTTATTTTGTCATTTAAAAAAGAAAGAAAAAAGAATCCAATAAATAAGCAGAAAACGAAAATGTTTAGTGGTTCCGATGCATTCTTTTGTTGTTGGTTGATTTTCAGGTTTTACATTAAGCCCCACCTACTCATTAATATGCATAACATCACCACCAAAAACAATAGGGCACATCTACAGACAGACCATGGGCTATCTGTGTACCACATATGACATGAATGCAACTTATCATTTTTGAGATACCGTGTTTACAAGCTCTTTTCAGCAAAATGATATTAAGCCCCGCCCACTACACATATATATAAATTTCAACATTTTAAAATGATGAACACATACACACTTGCTGACATCATAATTATGCCACATATGAAACAAAACAGACAAATGGTTGTTAAAAAATTAGCATATCAAGATTTTTATATTAAGCCCTGCCCACTCATTAATATGCATGACATTAACATCAAAAACAATAATAGGGCAAATCTTTGGACCATGGGCCATCTGTGTAACACATAAGACATGAATCCAATGTACCGTTCTTGCAATATCGCATTTACAAGCTAGGCGTAACACACACACACATATACATACATACATACACACACACAACAAGTGGACCAGATAGGTTCCTCATGCTGATCGCATCGGAACCAATAAAAGCAAATGACAAATCATTAAACTTTTTCTTCCACAAGTTTTTGCAGGATGATTTATGACACATTTATTTAAAGGAAAGGTATCGTCCCATAGATACATTCAGAAGTGAACGCCGCCGCGATGGTAACATCACTTCCCGTTTTCAATTTTCCCTATTGATCGCGAGAAATCTGCGATGTTATTGATCACACATTCGCTCGACTAAACATAGGGGCCTACATGTGTTATCAAAAGCATCACAATTTCTTGCAATCAGTATGGGCGTTACCAGGGAGGCGGCGTTCACTTCTGAATTTATTTATGCGAAGATACCTTTCTTTTAATATTCTGTAAAACAGATGACTTGTTCAAATTATATAATCTAATCTATCCTTGAATGTGAATTTGTATAACAATCTAAAAATCATTTTCTATGATTATTTCAATGCTAAACACCCATTTTGAAAGCATGTTTTTCTTACAAGCTTTCACATACCTTTAAGAAACAAAACATGCAAAATTAGATGGTGCTCAAATTAAGAAGTGTTATAGCCCCACCAACAAAATTCAAATTTTGTGCAAACATATTCATGTTTTTTACACCTGCAAAAAAAAAAATGCCTTAAAATTATTTGGTTATTACCCTGCAACACATCCATAGTCCTGATAGATGATTTAGACCAGTTTACAAACCGAAGATCTAACATCAGACAGAAAGATATGTGTCAAAATAGATGACAGACAGATCTATCATTCACGTTGATGCATCTGCGCATCGCCACCCTAAATTTCACTTTCACAGCAATTAAAAGAAATTCTTTCTGAATAACTGTTACTTTCAAGATATATTTATCTGCAATTTCATGAGAAAAACAAAGAAATGTGAAACTGAATTATTCACTTTCTCTTCAAGGGCGGCCATTCAGAAAACTAAAATTTCAATAAAAGATTTGATAATACATTCAACCATAGAAATTCAATTAAAGATTTGAAAATACTTTCAATGAATAAAAGATGAGTTTTAAATACCCGAGTACAAAAGAGAATGATTCAACTGACAGAGCATCATTTCGCATCAAGTTAGCCTTTAGACGAAAGGAAAACCCAAACTAAATGAGAAAACCTTTATTAAAAAAATAAAAAATAAGTTACTAATGAAGCAGAAATGTGAACAAGGCTGTTACTGTATCAAGAATATCAAATTGTTCATTTAGAAGATGGACAAAGGATAACGGAATACACTGTGGTGGACTCAATACGTACTTGGCATTTTCGTTTCTGCGTAAATCGTTGAGTCGCTGTTGTTCGTCAAATGCTGCTTTTTCCACCTCAAACTGCTTTCTCTTCTGTTCCAGTTCCTTTTGTTGTTGTTCCAAGCTTTTCTTCATACTCTCCAGGCGTTTTGAAAGCTTAAATAATTAAATCACACAATCAAAATTGTGTCAATAATTACGCCAAATTTTTGCATTACATACATACAAACATTATAGGTTTTTAACAGTTTGACATTTCAAGAACACGATTAACAGAAATTGTGTAAGCCAGTTCTTAACCCTTACTCTACCAGGGCTTTGAAAAATGGGGGCCCAATTTTCGTAACTTTTTTTTCTTCTCCATATCATTTTTGACATTTTTCATTTTCTTTCATTACAAGTTTGGTTGGAATGGAAGCTAAGATATTTTTCTTTAAGTAATGAAAGCTAAATTAAGAGTATTGGATAAAAATATGCAAATTAAGCAATATTTGGCTACATTTGGTCAACAAATGGCCAAACTTTGCACAAGTATAACTTCTTGTCAATATTGAAAACAGACATGTGTTACATATTAAGATTCTTTACAAATAATTTCCTTTTCAGTGATGCTAATCTAGAATTTTTAGAAAGAAATGAAAGATAAAAAAACACCAGAAATGATTTTAGTCAAATGCCCCCTTAAAACTGCAGCAGAAAAACTATAACGCAGTAGTCACAGTGAGACTCAAACCTGGTGCGCTCGCGTGCTGGCCACGTTCATATCCAGTACAACACATAGTCATTGAAAATGCTGACGTGAAATTTATTTATTATAGGAAAGGGTCCAAATAGAGGGGGCATGCCTGTATTTATATATCAAATGAAAGGAAATTGCAAGTATTTTCGAATGGCAGTTTAACAGAGCATGTGCGACGTAAGGTTTTGGTACATGATTTAAAAAAAAAAAAAAACGGTCAAAAATTTCTCCAGAACAAAAGATTGCAGGTAGGGATTATAACAATTAGACCAGAAATCAATAATAGGATGTCTTAGGATTTGTGTGTTTGATTTTGAAGCCAAAATGTGATCTTTAAGTTATTGTAAGATTTAAAAGGGAAAAACAAACTTTTTTTTTTGCCAATTTTTTAAAGCACTTTTAAAGTTTTACCCTTTTTTAAGCTACTTTTTCTCAAAATTCTGTAACATGACCCCTATACGAAAGTTACATTTTGTGAAAAAATACCCGAGTAGTACTTAAAATGATACCAAGATTACTCCTATAGGACTTTGGTAAAGTTTTTGTTTTCAGAAAAAGGTGGTTGAAAATGGCGATAATATTGCCGCATGGTAGAGTAACGGGTTAACAGAAGATACAACCGTTCCCAAATATAAAGAAATAAAAACAACTTCAAGATCTATTTTACCATACTCCTTTTTCAGAAGTAAGAAATTTGTGCTAATAGTTATCACATCACAAATATGTTCTTATGGACATCATATTTTACTGGGGTATAAATTGGGAGATTAACAAAAGTCATGTGACCAACACAAGTCATGTGATCCACACTAGTCATGTGATCCACACAAGTCATAAGATCTACACTAGTCATGTGATCCACACAACTTATATGATTGACACAAGTCATGTGATCCACACAAGTCATGTGATCCACACAAGTCATGTGATCCACACAAGTCATATGATCCACACAAGTCATGTGACCAACACAAGTCATGTAATAAACCTCACTTCTGCCTCTGAATCCTTAAGTTTGGTCTTCTTCTCCTCCACCTTCATCTCAAACACTTGCTCCATCTCACTCTTCATCTTCCTCATCCGCAGCTCGTGCTCCTTCTTCTCATCCTCAAACTGAGCCATTGGATTTTTACCTGCAGATCTGAAACAACAGGGAGACAAGGACATTCAGATTTAGCATTCAAATTCTATAAAACCTTAACAAAAGCTAAAGATGTGGTCCTCCCATGGACTTATGACAATACCAACCACGTTCCAACTTTCATTTCTTTGACAGCTGGATATAATCGGAAGTCTAGTGATAATACACTTGTAATCACTTTTCCCAATTTTTAATTGAAAATATATATATATTCTTTTAAATGGTAACTCACAGTGACTTTACTCGACTTTTTTACTTTAATATTCCTGCCATGTACAGTTACTGTAATTCACAAAATATCACATACTTCCATTAAATACACACAGAGATTTTGAGGAAGATGAAGCTCTGATGTCACTACTATCTATCAAGTCTGCGATGTCACTACTTGTCAAGTCTGCGATGTCACAACTTGTCAAGTCTGTGATGTCACTACTTGTCAACTCTGCAATGTCACTACTTGCCAAGTCTGTGATGTCACTACTTGTCAAGTCTGTGATGTCACTACTTGCCAAGTCTGCGATGTCATACTTATCAAGTCTGCACAAATCTGATGCAAATTTACATGTGAACATCTCCTTAAGTATTTGAATCAAGAGTTTGAACATTTTTTTTTCACCATTTCATTCCTTCATGTCTCTCTTTCATATAAGATTAATTACTGGACTTGATTGTTTATCAAGGTAATATTCACAGACAGCTGAGAGGGGTTAATTGGTCACTCAATTTTTTTAAAAGCATCACTAATAAAATCTTTATTTAATGCATTTGTTTGCCCTCCCAGGTACAACCTCTCGAACAAGCTGAATTTTACACACCCCATTTTAGAGAGATTAGATTTCAGCCCATTATAATCTATTGCTTAATAATCTTTTGTTTGTTTGTTTGTTTGATGAGAGTTTAACGGCACCACAACAGCAAGGGTCAAATTGTGCCTGAAAGGTTAAATCATTCCAGAGGTAGGAAGGAGAGTAAACAGGGGGAGATTGAGAGAAACACAAGAACTAAAACCCAGAAAGCTGAGATCGAAAGAGGAGGTCTATGGGTGAAAAAATAATGTAGAGAGAGAGGGGGTGGGGAAAGAGGACTAAATATGGTTGTAGAGGGAAGCATGATGAAGAAAGGAGATAATTTTATCCGGAGGTTTTTTTTTTGGAAGAGCTCAGCTACTGAGTTGTGGGCAGTGAGGGAAACTCTAGCAACTTTTTTTTATAGCTTGTATAAATTAAAATTTATAAATTAAATTAATATTCTTACATGCCATGTAAAATGATATGAGTCACAAAATGATCCATATGGCACTTTAAGACTTATTTAAGACTTTGCATCGGCGCGGCTATAAAGTACAACTTCCACCCACTCAACAAAATTATAAAGGAAGAAATTAAATAAAGGATTTAGTCATTTTGTCATTATTAACAATTTTGTGAAAATATAATTTCCCTTTCATATATTCCAGCCTCTGTGAGAAGAATGTTATTTATCTACAATGATACGGTGAGATATGCAGTGGCTCAGTGGTACTTGTCAACTTGTATTCTAAAGGTACTGTAATTGATTCTTGGCACGAGTCTTACGTTCTGTCCTTGAGCAAGACACTTGATTCTATTCTACTTGCTTCGCTTCAGTCTACTCAGCTATTAAAAGATTACCTACATTGCTGGAGAGATAACCTGCAATGAACTGGCTTTCTGCACAAAAGAGATTGAGTGATTCTCATCAGCTAGCACCACAGAAACCAGGGACAATCACCGGCTTAATGGGTCATTATGGCCCATGGAGCCACTACAGGGAAAATTGCCCTCCCCCCTACGAGATCACTTTTTCCCCACTTGCCCCTCCTGAATATGTTGTTGAGTGACATATTTATCCGATTTATAGGCTTTTGCCCCCATGAGACAAAAATTCACCTCTTGCATTCCCTCCCCCACCACCACCACCACCACCACCCCCCCCCTTCCCCTCTCCATCCATGACCAAAATCCTGGCGCCGCCACTGATTATGACCTGGGAAAGGATTTATTAACTTACAATGACAGTCTTTGTAACAATTCAAATATTGCCCAAACTACACCACTGTTGTGAGATCATATCATTCCATACTTGTACCCATATCTGCTATGAATCTTACTTTCCCACCTACATTCACTTGACAATACATTCATTGCACAAAGGCTGGTAGGGTGTGCAGTCGATCAGTAGTGAAGGAGTCATGCTCGTATGCGAAAGGTCACGGGCTCGACTCCCATCGCCAGTGTAAGATCTCAGTGGTGCAATCGGCAGACATTTTTTAATTTTTTTTTCAACATCGGCTCACTGTTGATCACTGGGTCCTGGATTCAATCCCTTGCCGGTCTGTAACCAGTGCTCTGTAACTGGTTTATCAACATCGGCTGACTGTTGATCACTGGGTCCTGGATTCAATCCCTTGCCAGTCTGTAACCAGTGTTCCGTAACTGGTTTATCAACATCGGCTGACTGTTGATCACTGGGTCCTGGATTCAATCCCCTGCCAGGTCTGTAACCAGTGTTCCGTAACTGGTTTATCAACATCGGCTGACTATTGATCACTGGGTCCTGGATTCAATCCCCTGTCTAGTCTGTAACCAGTGTTCTGTAACTGGTTTATCAACATCGGCTGACTGTTGATCACTGGGTCCTGGATTCAATCCCTTGCCGGTCTGTAACCAGTGTTCTGTAACTGGTTTATCAACATCGGCTGACTGTTGATCACTGGGTCCTGGATTCAATCCCTTGCTGGTCTGTAACCAGTGTTCTGTAACTGGTTTATCAACATCGGCTGACTCTTGATCACTGGGTCCTGGATTCAATCCCCTGCCAGGTCTGTAACCAGTGTTCTGTAACTGGTTTATCAACATCGGCTGACTGTTGATCACTAGGTCCTGGATTCAATCCCCTGCTTGGTCTGTAACCAGTGTTCTGTAACTGGTTTATCAACATCGGCTGACTGTTGATCACTGGGTCCTGGATTCAATCCCCTACCAGGTCTGTAACCAGTGTTCCGTAACTGGTTTATCAACATCGGCTGACTGTTGATCACTGGGTTCTGGATTCAATCCCCTGCCAGGTCTGTAACCAGTGTTCTGTAACTGGTTTATCAACATCGGCTGATTGTTGATCACTATGTCCTAAATTCAATCCCCTGCCAGGTCTGTGACCTGTGTTCTGTAACTGGTTTATCAACATCGGCTGATTGTTGATCACTATGTCCTAAATTCAATCCCCTGCCAGGTCTGTGACCAGTGTTCTGTAACTGGTTTATCAACATCGGCTGACTGTTGATCACTGGATCCTGAATTCAATCCCCTGCCAGGTCTGTAACCAGTGTTCTGTAACTACTTTATCAAAGCTGAAGATTATGGGTGATATATGCCTGAGTATGGATTTAACTTAACTTTAACATAGGCTGGTATATCCACATATAATCGTGACTTACTTAGAGGAAGGTTTTTTGCCATCTCCTACCGTTACAGCAGACAGATTCTTGCACCTGTGGTTTTCATAGTGGACATTATTTGTTACATCTTTCAGATCCTGCATGTGTGTTCTGATCAACATATTTCGGAGTGGGATGAAATCACAGTGTTCCAGATTTTCAACTGAAAAAAAAAAAATATTCTTAAAATAAGTTGATATGCATTACGAAAATATCAAGCACAACTTTTGAGGTGAATAAACTTAAGGATAGTACTTATATGTCAAATGCACATCTTGGAAGACCCTAGATATATGTCCTTGTGGGGCTTCAATGAAAAGCATCTCGTACCCCCCTCCACTACCCTACTGGTTCCCTTAGTACCCCCTCCACTACCCTATTGGTTCCCATAGTACCCCCTTCACTACCCTATTGGTTCCCTTAGTAACTGATGTAATATAAAAAGAGGTTACCATCATTCAGCCTCTTTCTACAAGATTTTCCCTACTGCTTAAATTTGTTGATGTAAAAACTGCAATTGATATATATTTAGGATATGTATTTACACAATTTAATGTGGATAGGAATTTCTTCTGCAAATGAAAACATTGCTGTAAATGTATGACAAGGACAATATTAATTTGTTCTTGTTATTTCAGATTAAAGTTTTTAAAAATACATCAATATGACTTCGCGAAAAGAAAAAAAAATTATTGTATGAAGCAAACAACTCTAAATTTTGGTGTTTCTTCAAGTTTCTGTTCTTAATTTTAGTTATTAAAAATGATTGAGAATATTTTCATAAGTTACATGTTGATGGGGGGAGGGGAAGGGGTTGGGGGTTAGGAGAAGGGGGTGGGGGGTTAGGAGTTTTGGGGGTGGGGGGTTATGAATATGATCCAAAACACATTGTTAGAATATGCTAATCCTGTTCACAAAATTGATGCAGAGGATAAACAATAATAAAGAGGCTCGATTATCCTTAACAATATTATCCTAGAAATTTGAATATAATAACCAACGAAACATTCAAAAAGCTCTCAAAGTGAACCATTTTTTGTTATCACTGTTGATAGGGATTTTGCTTTCTTTATGCTTTTTACTATGGTTTTAAAGGACTAACTAGTTCAGGGGTCAAGCAAGTCCATCTTATATGAGAAAGGACTTTAAAAGAAACAAAATGGTGAAGAAAGCAGTCAAAAATGTTATCTTATCTTAAAGTTTGTCATAATTTGTGTAGAAGCGACTAAAATCTGAATAGCTGCTATATCACACCCTCAGATTCCTCAGTCTTTATGTATTCTATTCTATTTTGCCCTGCAACTTTGTGGCTTAAAATCTATTGGATAAGTCAGGAAAATAGTGAAACAGAATGTTGTAAGGGTAATTATAATTTACCACCTGAAAAAAATTTGAGGAAAAATAATTCAAATAGTAAAAAAATTAAATAAATTTTCTTTGAAATACATTAACAATCGTTAAGAATGTGAGGATTATGGTATTAACCTTCCATAGTAGACTTACTACACCAGTCACTTGTCCACAGATCAGACAGAACTTTAAACTTGAATATCTCCTTAACAAAATTAGATTTTTAAATCTTATCTTTACCATTTTGTTTCTTTTAAAACCTCTTTCATTAAGATTAACCTTTTAACCCCCTGAACTAATCCTTTAAGTAGTTAAATCTATGTTGCCTGTTAATGTCCATACCCCTTTAATGCACTCTCTATTAGCCAATCAAGACCGAGCTCATGTAAAAAATAATCATATTTGGAAGCATATTCTAGTTTTCTACAAAAGGCACTAACGAAACTTTAGATACCTTTAGTTCCCATCCTTTACCCCTCGATTCCCCCACTGATAATTAAACCCACAAAAATATGATTACAATTTGTTGCTGGATATACTCACCCTCAGCTACACCCCATGGATACTGGCGACCTCTGACCCTCTTCCCTTGGGTTTCTAAAATCGTGTTGCTGCCGACTACAGCAAAAGGCACTCTCTCCTGTAAGTACAAAGATAAAGGGAAGATGATCGTACAGAGTTCCATAAATTAATGTTAAAACGATAGCTTAAAATACTTACTTTCACTTGATTTCTCAGCGTTCTCAATCCTATTTCATAAATACAATTAAACCTGATTTTCAGAAAGAACAAAAAGAAAATACTACCATCAGTGCTAAAGACAATTTTAGAACCAAGTCTTAATTTTGGGCACAAATATTCAACATAAATTTATGCACAACCTGTGTAGGAAAACTACTTCTTGGCTTCTTTTGGATTACAATGACTTGGACATATTTGTAATACATAAATGTCTCCACCAAAAATAGGGATGACCTTTTGGACAGGGGCAGCATGCTTAGTGTTGAAAGGAGAGGTATATTCTATCCAAAAAAATAAGTTAATATTTTGTTCATTTTTCAGAATTGGTGATACACCTTATTTAATTTGTTACGATCACCAGTGGCTTCCAATTGTGTCCGTTCGATCCATAGAATTGGTTTATGTCCCTCCATCCCTCCCTTTCTCACTCGCCCTCATCATGGCCCTCCAGTCACTTCTGTTTAGGGCTAAAAGCATAAACTTATTGTTACTTAGGCTGTTGTTGGTTGCCCAGTTGTATAAGCTTTGTACATATTTCACTCACTGCCTTCCTCTGCTTCTTTTGCCCTCAACTTTCCTATATACTGCAAGCTGTTCCAACCCACACTCCCGATAAACATGCCCAAAAAATTCCATCTGTCTCCTTCTGATGGCATTGAGTAGGGACCTGTCCATGCCTGAAGCTATCAGGACATCATCATTTGTTTTCCTTCCTGTCCAAGATATTTTCATCATGCTCCTAATAAACCACTCCTAATAAACCACATTTCTGTGGCTTCTAATCTTTTCTAAATGTCACTGTTAATTGTCCAGCATTCACAGCCATAGAAAAGAGTAAGACCATACATCTGCCTTCAAGACACAAACTTTCGTTGTCCATTCCAATATTTCAATTCTTCAGAATTGGATTTCAGAAAAGTTTTTTAAACCAATGTCTACCCCTTCCCACCCATCCATTTTCAAGAGCATAAAATGCCACAATTTATCCTCTACTGGAGGGGAAGTGAGGACCCATCAAAGCTATTGTTCCTTAGATTAAAATAAAAACGTTTTAGTGTCCTGTTTATTTATTTATCACCAAACAATACACTTATTCTAAAACAGCCAGACCTTATGTCACTAAGCATCTGATATAACTGACGAATAATTCTAGATTACATTCTCAAATCTTTTAGTATCAAAATTTAACAGCCTGTTCATTTTATGTCAACAGCTTCTTTCTGCAAAGTCACAAGGTCATGAGACAATGAATAAATCATCAGCCAGCCATGAGTTCGTAAAAGGAAAAAAACAAAAGTTGTCTTGATTATAGTGAATTCCACTTGAGAATGGGAACAATATTTTCCACATTATACAAATTCTTTTCATGAAAGCTACATGTGTCACAATGAATTGGTGTATGGTGAGTAAACACAGTTTTTTGTGTCATAAAAAGGAAAGAAACAGGACAGATGCATTGTGTTCATGGTTTAAATTCAACATGAGGAACATGGTAATAAATGATGATTTTTTATTAAATTGATGAAAGTTTGTATAACTTTATACGGTGCTGGAAAAATCTAGTTCCGTGCTTGTAACCGTAGGAAATTGGAAAGTCACCAGAAGAAAAAATAAATTCATTATAATTGTTTGTAATTTTTCAGTAAACAACAGTGTATGTGGTAAACATGTGCTCTAAAAACGTCCCCCATGTAATTGTGCAATGAAAAGTATATTATATTGCAAAAGAGGGAAGTAGATAAGGATGTATTCAGTATATTAATAATACTTCTGTTGCAATTTTTTGTGGAAAGAATTTCGACACCTTTATTCAGAACCGTGGGAAATTTTTTAATTATTTCCAACTTGACTTTCTACTTGTGCAATATTTGGATGTGCAACCAGTCTCACAACATGGTACAAAAGATGATGTGCAGTCACTCAGGGCTGAAAACAGTTTTGATATGATAAAGTTGATGTCTTTTCTCAGTTATTCTTATGCTGTTTTCGGAAGTGTCTTAAATGTCAGTGAAAAAGATGATCAATTGGACCATATAATAATTGAAAAGTGCAAGGAAATATTTTTAATAATTGCAAAGTACAAGGAAATACTTTCAACAAAATATTTATTTGTTACACTTTGTGGGCAATAATGAAAAAATTCCAGACATTTATAAAGTTTCTCTATACTGTAAGATAAAAAATAATTTGTAAAAAAAAAAAAATATGTAAAACAAAAATACAAACTATATGAAATAGTCAAGCTAAAAAGTTATCTCAATTTCTAACATCTAAATTTTGACCAAGATTACCAAACACAGGTTAGTTCACTAAATTTGATAAGTGTTAGTGCTTTGATATAAGCAAGCTAATCTACTGCAATATGGCCAACTGAAACTCCTTGATGCTAGCAGAGGGTAAGCTTTGAATATTTATCACATGAATGCTGGCTTTGAATATTTATCACATGAATGCTAGCTTTGAATATTTATCACATGAATGCTAGCTTTAAATGTTTCATCACATAAATGCTAGCTTTGAATATTCATCACACGAATGCTAGCTTTGAATATTCATCACATGAATGCTAGCTTTGAATATTTATAACATCAATGCTAGCTTTGAATATTTATCACATGAATGTTAGCTTTGAATATTCATCACATTTAATGCTCTATCTGCTTTCTACTGAAGACATGCACTGATACCAGCAAACTACAATGCCTAAAACTAGATGAGTATTTATATTTTAGTTGCAAAATACCACATGATCAATAATTACATCATCAACTAAAAAGGTTATCATTCTTTTTTTTTAACTAGACCTTCATGAATATGCAAATTCTGTGTATAACCAGTCTTAAATCACATTCCTTTCCATTAAGATGTTTAATGACATTAAAAACAGAAATGAAGTTTTAGTAAAACAGCTTGAAGAAGCATGTTCAGTTATAATGTAAAGGCTGATCAAATTTTGATGATCTTAAACGATAAGAAAAACTTGATGTATAACAGGACAGATGGCTCAAAACTATTTTTGTCTAAATTCCAGCTAAATTTCCTAAACTTTCCCTCCCCTATCTTTTTTTTTTTAATTCTCTTCCCACATTTCTTAAAATTTCCCTCCTGAGTATCTTAAAATTTCCCCACTGAATATCTTGAAAATCCCCACCTAAATTTTCTTTCTAAATTTCAGGCACTGAAAAACAGTAAAAATATACGTTTTCGCTCGATACTGATTGGGATATGGTAAAATCCCCAAACTTTGATTTGCATGAGAACATCCAGATGTCTGTCTGGCCATTGATAAATGACAAATTTGCATATGAAGTTTTGATCAAGTATCATGACCTGAATATAAAGCTGTGAAATGACTGATTGGTAAAATGACTGATTGGTAAAATGACTGATTGGTAAAATGACTGATTGGTAAAATGACTGATTGGTAAAATGACTGATTGGTAAAATGACTGATCGATAAAATGACTGAATTTTGCTGCTATTTGGTTTTGATACATTTTGAAACAATAAAGCTAATGTTGCCAAGTGTTCATACCCATCTAAATATAAAGAATAAAGACCATTCCCAATTCCCCCTCTCCCATCTCTTCTGGATTTAAGACTAGTTAACACAAATCGGATATGATGTCATGAATGAACGGGGAAGTACCTTCAAGCTATTCGGAGAGTTTTCTTTAACCTCCTTTGGTCCATTCCTCCTCTGTTGAGTTGATGGTATGGACGAAAAGATGTGCGAAAAATGTTCCAATAGGAGCAAGGGTGACGGTCAATCAATAGCGAGACAAGAAGAAAAGGTCATTGAGGAGAAGTGCGGGTGAATGGAGAAGATGCAGGACAAAGATGGAAAAGGAGAGTTGTACGACAGGAGAACAAAAAAGAAAACAAACGGTTAGTTTGGCATGGCAGCCAATCATAATGCAACACTACTAGACACCAGATCAAACATCGGGTGAGAAGTACACAATACAATTCTAAATCTACATAGCAATTTGTTACCACACCAGCATGCAACTAAAGCCCTTCTGGACTAAAAACTAGCAAGAAAATATCCCATTCCCAAGTCTAATTAAATACACCTGTGGTTTAATGGTAAGAACTATGTTTGAAACTACAACAACTTAATTGAATAGTTTCCCCCTTCAGATGCATTTTGTCAGACACTTTCTGTTATCAGAAACTAATGACCAACAAATCATTTTCAGGATGTAATTATATTCCCGAATTTTATCTCAAACTTCTTAAGATAAGAGATAAATATTGATTCCATAATATGATTCAATTTCCCAATTCAACTCAATTCAGTTCAATTCTGCAAATCAATTTCCAAACTCTATGGCTCTATGCTTCCTCTGCCAACATGGAAAGACCTACAATAAGACCCACAATAAGACCTACAATAAGACCTACAATAAGACCCGCAATAAGACCCGCAATAAGACCCGCAATAAGACCTACAATAAGACCTACAATAAGGCCCACAATAAGACCCGCAATAAGACCCGCAATAAGACCTACAATAAGACCTACAATAAGACCTACAATAAGACCCACAATAAGACCCACAATAAGCCCGCAATAAGACCTGCAATAAGACCTACAATAAGACCTACAATAAGACCCACAATAAGACCTACAATAAGACCTACAATAAGACCCACAATAAGACCCACAATAAGACCCACAATAAGACCTACAATAAGACCCACAATAGGACCCACAATAAGACCCACAATAAGACCCACAATAAGACCCACAATAAGACCCACAATAAGACCTACAATAAGACCCTCAATAAGACCCACAATAAGACCCACAATAAGACCCACAATAAGACCTACAATAAGACCCACAATAAGACATACAATAAGACCTACAATAAGACCCACAATAAGACCCACAATAAGACCCACAATAAGACCTACAATAAGACCCACAATAAGACCTGCAATAATACCCGCAATAAGACCCGCAATAAGACCTACAATAAGACCCACAATAAGACCCACAATAAGACCCACAATAAGCCCCACAATAAGACCCACAATAAGACTCACAATAAGACCTACAATAATACCCACAATAATACCCACAATAAGACCTACAATAAGACCCACAATAAGACCTGCAATAAAACCTACAATAAGACCCACAATAATACCCACAATAAGACCCACCATAAGACCCACAATGAGACCACAATAAAACCCAGGCAGAAAGAACTTAGTCCAATCCAAATCAATTACCTCACCCGATTTAAAAAAAAAAAAAAAAACCTGAAATCGATTAAAAACACCCATTCCACAGGCCTCAGAGGGCCTTGCTTTACACCTGATTTCATTTTTTTTTTTTGTTTACTTTAACCACTTGTTCTTTCATAAGAAGTAGCACAGAACTAATTAGGTATTACTCAACAGCTAAAAATGAAATCCCCACAGAGAAGGACAATAACAATATTTTTGGGGTTTCCATTTCAAGGGACAGGAAGCTTAGAAGCTTTAGATTTTAGGGACAGTAGTGAAGGGATAAGTCTTTACAATGCATATCAAAACTGGACAAGATCTGCATCAGAAAAAGTATCATAGGGGAACCATTTTACCACATAAACCAATACCAACATTTCAGTCATTTGGTGAGTGTGTACAACACCTCTTCACTTTAGCCTAAAACAAATGCCCCAAACCTTCAGTGCGCTCTTATGAGACTATTTTCATTCAGAGATAAAAGATAGTTCTTTTTGAAAAGCATCACAAAACATCCCAACTCATTCGCGTTCTGGTACAAAAAGGAACTTGACTCTTATTATAGGTTTCAATGGGGCAAATAATTAGTTCCGTGCTACCTGGAACTACACTAGCCATGGTGACACAATCTGCATGAAACACTTTTGTAAAAGCATGAACGATTTTTGAATAACAATGGAAGCATTGTTTATATTTTTATGAATGAATGTTCTTTAATCTGTAGAATTTTTCAAGCCTTTAAATAATTTGATATCTACGCAGACACACTGCAAAGATCTGTATGTCTGTGATTGATGAACCATTGTTCATCATTCACATCATCATAATGCACTGATTGTTACGGGTATAAGCAATTTCTTTTACACTTCAAAAATGCTAGTTCACGAAAATTCATAACTTTTGTTGTCAAGAAGTTCCAATTAAGTATTCTCGACATGACTGACTATTAAAAATTGTATGAATTCACCAGTCTTGTGTGAATTTACCACTTTGATTTAATACACCAGAGTAACTTCAAATAAGGTTTCTTGAATGCTTAATTCCAGTATTTGGCTGTTCATCTGATACGCTTAATTGGCAACAATACTTAAGAATTTTCAATCAAAAGCGATGAAAAAAATGCCAATTAATGATAAATGTTGATGAGTCACAGTGTCAAAGATTCATGATAATGGCACAAAAATGAATCACAAAGCATAAGAGAGAGGCCTGTATTTAAAGGATTAGTTTAGTGGTCAAGCATGTTCATCTTATATGAAAGAGGACTTGAAAAGAAACAAAGTGGTAAAGAAAGCATTCAAAAATCTTATTCCATTAAGGAGATATTCAAGTTTAAAGTTTGGTATCATTTCTAAAGAAACGATTGAAATCAGACTAATTGTGATGTCACAGCCTCAAACTCCTCAAAGATTTTATGTATTTCAAAGAAAGTTTATTTAATTTTTTCACTAGTTAACTTAATTTTCCTCAAACTTTCTTCAGGTAATACATTATAAATACCCTTCCTAGATTCGGTTTTACTACTTTTTTGACATATCCCATGGTTTTTAAGTCACACATCGCAGGAAGAAATATGATAGAATACATCAAGACTCTGAGTAATTTGAGGCTATGACATCACAACTAGTCTGATTTCATTCATTTCTACAAAAATGATACCAAACTTTAAACTTAAATATCTCCATAACGGAATAAAATGTTTGAATGCTTTCTTCACCATTTTGTTTCTTTTGAAGTCCTCTTTCATATACGATAGACTTGCATGACCCCTGGACTAATCCTTTAACAAATGCTTGACACTGCCATGGACACAGCACAAAAGAACCAAGGATTACTAGCTGCCAGATAGTTCACTTGGACGCCACATTTTTAAAACTTTACACAAAGGATTGATGCCTTTCCCCACATTAATTATTTACAACTAAAATTCTTAGCTCATTTTTCCGGGTAGGATTTCCCACATAGGATTAAGCAGTTTGGTAATTCTAAAACGGCTAATTTGTACCTCATTGAACAATCCATCAAATCAAATAATTATAAACATTCTAATTTTTTTCAAAGTAATTCAGGTTATTTCTCTCCAGTTTAGGTCATACTTTTCCCTTTAAATTTCACACAACTGCCTTATTCTATCCTTAAACTGCTACGCACCAGCCAAGGAAGCAGTAGGCACTACTTAACAGTCTCTAGTATGACCAGATTTAGTCTCAGCAATTCCACATCACAAAAATAGGGGTTAGATTAAAACTAAGACACGTTCTGTACTCACCGCCAATTTTTTACTATCTTTAACATCATCGTCTTCCTCAACATCTGGAAATTCGTAAATGTTTATTTCATTTTCGACAATTTCTTTCATTATCTGCAGGAAAAAGAAAGGAAAACAGAATCGCACATAATTTAGGTTTCTAGAATGTGTTTATATTTGTATCATTTCTTAGAGGCTGCAATCACCGCCTCCACCCTGCCCCCACGAAGAAAAAAAAACTTTTTAGAATATTCATCACCTTCTTGCAGGAAAATCTCCCAATAACTTTCATTTTTTGGCCCGTGTCCCACACCCACTTTTCAACAGCTCCCAAATTGTTGTATCCTGGTCCCCCACTTTTCGGCACATGATGCGGCCACTTATCATGCCAACAACTTAACTAATTCAATAAATCAGTATGTCTCTCTGATAAAAAAGCTAATTTTTCACTACCCTTCAAGTCAAAGAATTCAACAAGTAGGCCCTTTAAAATGGGACATTATGTCATGGCAATGAACTTTCTATTAGAGAGTTGTATGAAAATAAGACAAAAATAAAACAGATTTTAAGTAGAAAGTTTTTCATCAGAACTTCAATCGTATACAATAAGTCCGGTCAGGACAACAAATGCATGCAGAATGGAGGGAATCTTTACCACACCCCATGCCAAAAAATCTAAACGATAACCACACCCCATATCTGAGACAAATGTCAACATCTTTGTATCCTACCCACTAGGGATGACTCATTGGAAAGAGTTTAGGATGACCAATAAGGATGACCAATAAGGATGACCAATAAGGATGACCAATAAGGATGACCAATAATATCCCCTCACCCCATGCCAAGGAATTCTAAAAGATGACCACACCCCATCACTGAGACAAACGTCAACATCTTTGTATCCTACCTACAAGGGATGAACTCATTGGAAAGAGTTTAGAATGACCAATAAGGATGACCAATAAGGATGACCAATAAGGATGACCAATAAGGATGACCAATAATATCCCCTCACCCCATGCCAAAGAAATCTAAAAGATGACCACACCCCATCACTGAGACAAACGTCAACATCTTTGTATCCTACCTACAAGGGATGAACTCATTGGAAAGAGTTTAGAATGACCAATAAGGATGACCAATTGACCAATAAGGATGACCAATAAGGATGACTTTTCCCCTTGCCAAGGAATTCTAAAGATTTCTTGAGACAAGCGTTCTTTGTATCCTATATGAAGGGATGAACTCATTGGAAAGAGTTTAGAATGACCAAAAGGATGACCAATAAGGATGACCAATAAGGATGACCAATAAGGATGACTAATAATATCCCCTCACCCCATGCCAAGGAATTCTAAAACCATTTGAACAAACGTCAACATCTTTGTATCCTTTTCTCATTGGAAAAATTTAGAATGACCAATAAGGATGACCAATCTGACCAATAAGGATGACCAATAAGGATGACTAATTTCCCCTCACCCCATGCAAAATTTAAAAGATGACCAACCCCATCTCTGAGACAAACGCGTCAACATCTTTGTATCCTTTAAAAGGATTTTGAACTCATTGGAAAGAGTTTAGAATGAAAGGATGACCAATATGATGACCAATAAAAATGACCAAAATGACCAATTTCCCCTCACCCCATGCCAAATTATATATGACCACACCCCATCTCTAAGACAAACCAAATCTTTGTATCCTACCTACAAGGGATGAACTCATTGGAAAGAGTTTAGAATGACCAATAAGGATGACCAATAAGGATGACCAATAAGGATGACCAATAAGGATGACTAATAATATCCCCTCACCCCATGCCAAGGAATTCTAAAAGATGACCACACCCCATCTCTGAGACAAACGTCAACATCTTTGTATCCTACCTACAAGGGATGAACTCATTGGAAAGAGTTTAGAATGACCTATAATATCCTCACCCAACAAAACATGACAATCTTTAAATTGTAATAACTTATAAACGGAATAAGATATAAACATAGTTTTTTCACCACTTTTGTTTCTACAAATTTTCTCTTATCATACATGAAAAAATGAACATCCATGGAATATTCCTTTAACCATACAGAAAACAGGCACCTTGCACAGAATGAAACCAACACCAAATTTATTGGCACTTTGTCATGTTTTGTTTATGCTCCATTCTTTGAGCACTTACCATCTAACTTTATCCCTTTTACAGTTTTGTTTGCTTATTCTTGGACTGAATTGCATGCAAAGGATTTACTTGGTTCTGGTCTGCTGAATGGTATGTGTGTGGAACGTCCATCAAATTGGTTGACAGTCAGAGAAGTGAGCTAGAGCTTGATTGGGGCTTCTTTTGACTTTTGAAACTGAAAAACTTTGTAAATGCAAAGAACCATACACAGCTTAATAATGTACAGACCCTTAGCTTTGCTGTTTTACAGGGGCGTCCCCTTCCCGTCCCCTAGGGTCCGCCCTGCCCCTCATCAGAAAAAAATGAATGTATGTATGTGTGTATATATATATATGTGTATATATATATGTATATGTATAAATATATGTATATGTGTGTATATATATATATGTATATATATATATATATATATATATATATATATATATATATATATATATATATATATATATATATATATATATATATATATATATATATATATATATATATATATATATATATATATATATATATATATAATATATATATATATATATATATATATATATATATATATATATATATATATATATATATATATATATATATATATATATACACATATATATATAATATATATATATATATATATATATATATATATATATATATATATATATATATATATATATATATATATATATATATATATATATATATATATATATTTTAAACTTAATAACTGAATAAACCTCATAAATGAATACCTTACATGAATATAGAACACAATGATAGCATACTAAAATTGTCCTGTTTGGCTAATGACTGGTCCTTATCAATCAGAATAGTATCATTCTGAGGTATGATTCTAACTAAAATTCCAAAACTTTTTCACCAGGGGCTTGAATGAATCCTAAGGGGGCCCCTGGACTCAATGCCGAAAAGATGCAGCAATCCGCGCACACATTAATGTGCCCCTCAACAAGTATAGCAACCTGCCCATTTTTTAATCAAGCTAGGGTCTGAATTTATTTCATACAACTTTTTTTTTCCATGTCAACTCTTGCATCTTCTTACTGATAGAAAAGATTCAAAGCATGTCAACAACTTTTGTTTTTTTCATGTTCAAAGTTTATATTGACCTTTTTACTTTTGCATTAGTTAGACAACATCAAACTGGGCAATCCCAATGACCAGCTGTGAGAAATAACAAAACATACCCCTCAGGAATTATTTGACCGACTACAATTAATATCATGTTCAACTGATATCAAAATCTGACTAATTACAGAATATTGATATTAGAGTGGTGGATTAGAACAGTACAGTGCGCCGACAGCAAAGTTACATTAGGCTAACATTGGCAAAATGCATTTTAAAAGCTGGCTGCTCGAGGGGTTACCACAAGCACAACATAAATTTCAACATTTTCAACACAAACTTAATGCTGGGTCAATGTATATAAAACCTAAAGTATTACCTGCAGTATGCATGGCTCTAGGTTAGTTTTACATAAGCTTGTCAAACAAAACAGATATTAAAACATAGTAATATTTTGTCCCCCCCTCTCTCTCTCCTCAATATCAAAAACACTATATAAACTAAAGGTCAAAGTTCACCACACATGTTTTACGAAACTATTATATCTTTTGTTTTATTTTACTTTTTTACAATGCTATAGAATTCATAGCCTGCACAGAGGTTATGGAACATAAACAGATGACTCTTAACTTCACTCAACAGCAACAGGAAATGAAAGTAATACTTGGGAAAAAATGCAGATCATATTTCCTTGAAAGGTCTAGATGCTTTATGACTGACACACTTCCTTTTCATCATATATACAGATACATGATTGTGTACATGATCATTTTCAAATTCTTTGTTTTAACTGACTATCTCTACTTTTCTTTCAGCATATCAGCACTTGTAAGAATTAAATGAACTGAAATTAGTGAATCTGATCAATTTTGTATTCCAAAATCATGTTTGATACTTTTAAATTATTTTTTAGGTTCCAAGATAATAAACCTAAATAATAGGCACTTTTCATTAATTTTAGCTTAAAAGGCCAGATATGTGATGTGAAAGATATGTACATTGCAATTTTACAAATTTACTGTAACAAGATTTCCTCTTTAAGTTTCTATAAAATTATTTCCCTGGTGCTTACATATCGCTGAATCCCAACTTTCAAAGTTTCTTTGCAATTATATTTTTGTAAACTTGTTTATCCACAAACTTTCCCAGTCTGAATTTAAGCTAAAATTGAATTCAGTGTTCATTAAGATGCGGGATAGCGGGATTACTGCAAAACTAATTACCCCCCAAAAAAAAAATTGTAAGGAGGAAAATTTCCCAAAGAAATCATTTTTTGCACAACTACTTCATACTTAACAGTTGCAATGCAGTTTGCAGTTTAGCCCACATTGTTGAACATAACTTTTATTATAAAACATGCTAAAATGCCATAAAAAGAAAAAAACAAAAAGTGGGCAAAAGAATTAAAAAAAAAAAACAGGCCCAGTACAGGCCTTTTACTCCAGGCATCTAATGTTCATGCTCTGTGGCTGTCGTTGGTGTTACAAAATATGCGATGAATTAAATGAAATATACAACAAGTAATAGTTACGCAATCATGTTGTCTGCTAGATATCTCGATTGCATAGTGTGTAGTGCATGTGGTGTGTGCATGGCATACAATGATGGGAGTGATGTGAATTATTTATAGACAATGTACTGTAATGTAGCAAAGTTAATCTTTACCAAAATAACCCTTTCGTGGGCCCATCCACCCCTTCCCACCCCTTGGGACTTGCCCTGCCCCTCAGAAAAAAAATGTAAATAAAAAAAAAAATTGAAAACCTTAAAAATCTGAATAAACTCATAAATGAAAATGGATACAGAACACAGCAGTACCTACCTTTCGTTTTTCCCTACCCTCTCCACCCCCTAGGCTTTGCCCTGCCCCTCAGAAAAAACTTTAAAAAAAAACCTTAAAATCTGAATTAAACTCATAAATGAAAATGGATACAGAACACAGCAGTACCTACCTTTCGTTTTGCCTTTCTATTTAACTTTTCTTTCTCTTTTGCCTAATACATGTATCAACTATGAACCTGTTTTTACCCATAATAGCTTACTTTTCAGCAAGAAACAATAGAGTGAAGGAACTGCTAAACAATAAGTTATGACCCCAAAGAAAACTTTTTATCTTGAAAAGTTTGGCATTTTAAGTCCCCCCCACCCCCTTTTTTTCAAAATCCTCTCCAAAAATTACACAAGGGGGAAAAATCTTTCTGAACTGCCCACTAACAGAACATAATTAACAACAGTGCTTTTTATGTTTCATTTTGCCTATTTTGTCTACTTCTATTAAAGTTTCTGTTTTCTTGGAACATATGTGCTACTGCCATATCCAATTACTGCATGTGCATCAAAAAGAAAAGCATAACCACAGTCCAAATGGTTTCAGCTCACAAATCATTGATAACCTACCTGGATTTACAACGAACAACAATCATCATGTTTTGCTGTCAACTCCATGAGGAAGTTATTTATACCAAGGAGCCCATTCCCCCACCTCCACATTCACACAAAGAAAAGGTTATCACTAAAGGTTAATTTTATTAATTATTATCTGAATTCTAAACCTTGTTCAAAGCACTATGTAAACTATGCAGGTATACCTCTTACTCATAGTGCAGATAAAGCCCTTCATTATCCTAAATACATTCAGATAACAAGAAACAGACACTCACATTGATCATACCAAACTTTGATACATCTGGAGTTAAAGGTTCAAACAAAAACTATTTTGATAATGTATTTGAAATTAGACTTCACAATATGAACACAAACATCTACTGAGGCATACCAACACACCTACAATCATATACTAAAAATGCCCTCTTTTAATTTCATGGTCTGTTACATTCATGGAAACTCTGCTCTAGTTCTTTCAGTTATCAGACATATTTTAGATTCCCCAGAACATGAAATCAATATCAAATTCCATGCCTGAATCGCTACCAAATTAAATGCCAACTACTCAAGAGATTTAGGGTATACATTTAAGATTCATTTAATATATGAAATGGTTCTCTCCCTTGAGACAATATGACATCAGTTCCCTTGAAGAGGGAGGTTACCACTCTAAAATGGAAATAGGTTTCTCTCAGATCTCCACACACTTTGAGTTGAATGCCTTTTCTTTGATTTCCACACACTTTGGCTTAAGGCTTCTCTTAGATCTCCACACACTTTTAAAAAACTGTTTTTCTTGGATCTCCACACACATTAAGTTGAATGATAAAATGTGTCCTTCTGATGAGCAAGTCTTAATTGACAGGTTTGTTGATTGAGTTTTGTCTCTTAGTTATAAAACAATACAATCTTACAAGACATTTTCTTTGAAGTGTTACCACATACAACAGATCTTGTATATTAATTAAAACACATTTTCCCAAAATCTCAACAGAATTAAATAATTTCAAGGTCTATGGAAATCAGCCTAATTTCATTTAGTTAATTGAAACCCTACAAAAAAAAAAAAAAAAACATTAATGACTGTCATAGAGTCTCATAATTTCTTGGTATCAATTGAAGGAACATAAAGTGTTATTGTGTGCCCTGCTTATGGTATTATTTTATGGTTACCTGGGAAACCTTCCAAAACTGAGAGACTATTTAAAGAAGTGATATGGTCATATGTGCACAATATTTAGATTCCTTTCAAATTTGTTTGATTGGTTAAGATTTTGCTGCGTGATTCATTGTCTCGTATTGCAAGGGATATAGTTATTTAAAACGCCCCAAAGGTCACCACATAAGTTAGCCCAGACGGTTACGGCGACCGAAATCAACATTTTTTCAAATCATGTCGTGAGTTCAACCCCGGTAGAATCGTTAATTTTGACTTTTGCTTTCATCTTCTTCTTTTTTTTTTCAGTAATTTTCATTTAGTGACTATCATTGTAGTATTGTAATACTAAAATTTCACTTTCGCTTTTTGACAAAAAAGCATTGAAAAAAACAAATAAGTTTCTCGTCACAGTAACATAATGCGCTGTGTATGTAATTCTGCACACACAACGTACATGCTAGTGTCTGGCTGTACTGTGTGGTACAAACAGACAGAGGATTGGATCTTGCCCCCACAACCGGAAGTGACGTCAAAATATAGTATCCCCTATTTTTACCGTATTTTACTGAGACGAGCCTCCCTCTTTAATCTAGGCTAAGGACTGACCAGAGATAATTTGTTTATAAACTATTTTCCCCATCATAATGACTCTATATTTTGTTGATAAGAAGCTGATTAGTTACGCCATTTCCCATAACATGATATCAGTATTTTTCGTGTTATTTCATTAAAAATGAGACACTGGAGTTTTATCATCAAAAACCATCTGGGTTATGTCATCTTATTATAAGCCTTACATTTGAAGTAGAAAATTGTGACAGTCTGCACAAGTGGCTGTGACATCAAGAATTCTTTGTTTTGTCTTGCTAAAATAACTAATAGTTTTGTAATAAGCATCAATCAAAATTGTGCTTAAGTGTAGAAATTTGCCCTCCACCCAATCTTGTTGATTTGGCAGTTTCTAACTTCTGACCAATGAAATGTCTGATAACTCCTTTTGAATAAATTAATATTAAATAGGGTCAGGTACCTAGAATTGTGATTGGTCCATTCTCAGGAGTGGTCCTAGAAAAATGCTTGGTCCGTTCAACAAAAGGAGATGGCGCGCAATGTTTCGGACAGAGCATGGGTGTGTTTTTCGCTAATACAGTAATAGAATGCTTTGATAATTGTGATACATTAATATATATCTTGTGAACTTATTCGTGAATTTGTAATCCTCAGGATGTTTTGAGATATTTTGAAATATATCGTGGACATGAGCAATACTTTTGTGTACTTTGTATTTGTAAAATTAAAGCCTGCCTATTGTTGACAATGACAATCACTTTACAATTTGCTAATTGCCTTAGAGTTAGATTGCAATTTTTAGGCAAATTCATTTGTAATGAGTCACCAAGAAGATTATGGAAATACTTTTGTCGTTTTAATTGTCTGTCATAACTCTTTGTAAACGAGCAAGTCGGGCAGTAAATTCTGATTTATTTTGATTCTTAACCACATCCCCAGTTTTTTTCAGCTGAAATCATTATTCTCCTCATTTCCAATGACTGAAATTCTAGAACAGATAATCTTAAAGAATTTTTCAGCAATTTTGATTATCTTCCCAAACAAGCATCAAATATCTTGTATATATCAAAAACTTCTTTGGTCAAACCTAATTCAGAAATTCAAAATGTTAATTTCAAAATTTGCAACTCAAGAATTAACTTTGTTCGCTTAATTGGTTTGGTTTGGATTGGTTTGTTGATGTTTCACAGCACTGCGACAATCACAGTCAAATGTGCCAAGGGTGTTAATACATAATGGTGAAGAGTTAGGATAAATTAATTGGCTTGTTAGCTATCAATGTTATGTTATCACTAGACCTTTAAGATAAAATTTGCCTATCCAGACGTAAAAAGTTTATTTCATCCAGAAAGGGCAAAAGGAGGGCAACTTCCTGGTTGATGTGGTCGTACCTAACCAGCCACAAATACTATTACTCACATAGTGGCGACAAACTGGTCACAATAGAATCCTGTTTATATCGAGTACAGGATCTAAATCACTTATAACTATGGATTTTCTTCAAATTTTGCTATGGAACAGTGGCTCCATACTGTAACCTTCCATATGACACCCTAATAGCTAGCACCAAACCATACAGTGACTGACAAACAAAATCCAGATAAAATATTTTGATTAAATTCCACATATCAACAAAGTTAAGTTTGCTTTGGCAGTACACAAACACTGAACTGCACACTTCAATGTTTGCTAACTTGAAATCACCATGAGTTCCTTCAGTAGGTAAATATTTTGCAGCCAACAACAATACTAAAACCTATTGAGCAATTCCGCCTATGCTACTGAGTTCTGTGGATATACAAAGTATATTCTTTACTCGGAAAGAAATTCCATATTGACCATTAGCATGCAGGAAATGAGTGAACCACATTGCGCCCACTTATTTCTTGCATGCTACAGATTAATTTGAAATATTGAACTACTGCCAATGTAAATCCTGTTTGTTCACCTACCCTAACCCAAACCCCTCCCCCAAACTTCCAAAAAGCTGAAAATAAATCTGTTTTTTTAATACTGAGTGCATGTAATGTAAATTGTATTGATCAAACGTTGTATCTGTACAGACAATGTGTCTAGAGTTCAAGCAGTTCCATCTTGTATGGAAAAAGACTTCAAAAGAAACAAAATGGTGAAAAAGAATTTGTACACAAATTAGAGTTTCTTTATGCACTTGTTTCTTAGAGATAAAAATCTACTACAATCCAACATTTTTGATTGTTCAAATTATTTCCACAATCATGGCACGCCAATTAATTACACTGCCCGGAAGTGAAATTACTAGCATGTATCAAGAATTATTGGTGATGGGTCATCTTGAGATAAAATTCCTTTTTAAAAGCCCTCTTTCACATCAGATTGAACTTGCTTGACAACTGACCTAATCATATTTCACTTTATGCATATGCCAGGGAAAGCACATGAAGTCACAATGACTTGTTTTCAGTGTGTACCCGATGAATTTGCCAGGATGGAAAGTGGATGAACACCAGGTTAACACCCTGCTCTTTTTGAGAAATGTTCAGAGAACCAGGCAGGTGGTGAAACTCCTACCATCAGGACTGATGGCTTTACATCCCCTCCAAAGGACAGTGAGCGCCACCCATCCATTGGCCACTTTTCACAAAAATCACGTGGGGGAGAAGGTGTGATGCAGATGGCAATCCTCTGCGCCTGATATCAGCATATTTCATTTTGCATCTGTGGAAAAATCGCTGGTAAAATCGCGTTGGACTCAAACCTGGGACCTCCAGCATCCCAAGTCATACGCTCAGCCGACTGAGCTACCTGCTTCCTAAAATCCTTCAAGCTTTGAACAATGTACATTATTATTTACCTACATATTCATTATTTCCCCATAATGGCCACAAAATATCAAACCAAAAACAATTACCTGATAATTACATGAGTAATGATTTTGCTACATATATAAAAACGGAATAAAAACCACACTAAACTGAATCAAATATGACATTTGATACTTTGAATGTGGTCATGAATAAAGCAATCAAAAAACATATTTAAGAGGAAAGCGTCACCTGACACCAAATACCACAGCTTTGTGATATACAGGAAGGATAAATGTGTAGCAATCTACTTATGATTTAATGTATACACGTTGCTATCCACATCCTCCTTAGTTATAATCCTTCAGGAAACAATCATTTAACCCACAGTACCCTCAGCTAGAGAGATGGTCTGGTTTCAGATGAAAACCACCGTTAAAATATCATATCTCCGAGGGTGTTTCCTGAATGCCACGTAAAATTCATATGAAGGATACCGTTATGCTCAGAACCAATTATGAAAAGTAGCGAAAGGAAATTGAAATTGAATTTTTTTGCTACTGACTAGACAAGTCACTGCGGGATCCCCATATATATGAGGTAGCCATTTCAACACTGACGCTCATAGGTTCTGGTTGGCATTGTTTCCTCGCAGGTCAACATCTCAGATTATTAGTGATAAGAACTTTTGAAAGGATTAGTTTAGTGGTCAAGCATTTCCATTTTATATGAAAGAGGATTTGAAAAGAAACAAAATAGTGAAGAAAGCATTCAAAAATCTTATGCCGTTAAGGAGATATTCAAGTTTAAAGGATTATTTTAAGGGTCAAGCAAGTCCATTTTATATGAAAGAAGACTTGAAAAGAAACAGAATTGTGATAAAAGCATCAAAAAAATCTTATTCCACTAAGTTATCTAAGTTTTTGGGATCATTTGTGTAGAAACAACTGAAATCAGACTAGTTGTGACATCACAGCCTCAGATTCCTCAAAGTCTTTGTGTATTCTATCATATTTCATCCTGCCATTTTGTGGCTTGATGACCATTGTATATATCAGGAAAGTAGTAAAACAGAATCTTGTAAGAGTCATTATAATTTGGCACCTGAAGAAAGTTCAGGGCAAAATAAAGATCAATTTTCTTTAAAATACATTAACAGTTGTTAGGAATGTGATGATGAGGGTGCAACCTTCCATAGTAGACTTACTACGTCAGTCATTTCACAGAGATAAGACAGAGCTTTGAACTTATATATCTCCTCAACGAAATAAGATATTAGTTTCTTCACTATCTTGTTTCTTTTGAAGTCCGCTTTCATATCAGATGGACTTCCTTGACCACTGAACTAATCCTTTAACTAAAACTTAAGTGTCAGAGGTTTGTTCCTGGTGTAGCCCATTAGGAAAGTGTATGTGTATAAAACTCACAGGTTGTACATGGTCAAAGTCAGTTGTTATCATGTTTGGTTCCAGTAAACTCTGAAAATTAACTCAAGTGTCACAAATATTCTTCATTTGATTTAGAAGTAATCTACATAATTAATTTGTTGAACCAGAAGGTACAGCTTCGTATTTTGAATTGATTCTACCCGTGACTGGGTGGTTAGAGATCAAATCTCAAGTCCGCATGCCCCATGACTTGATGTAAAATCCTAAGCCTTCTCAAACTGCAGGCTTGATGCAATTGAGGCTTCACACCATCTTACAAATGATTTGACAGAATGCAGTGCGTTAGCGTGAATAACCAACAAATAATTCTGAATAATTGTCCTTTGTGAAATCTGCTGAGGGACCGTTGAGCATCAACCAACTCTTTAAAGGATTAGTTTCAATTGATTTGTTTTATTAAAAAATGTCCATCTTAAATAATGAAGAAGAAGAATAAGAAGAATTTGCGAGCTGTTAAGAAACTTTTTTTTTCCTTCAAAATCTAAGTTTGCTAAGGAGACATTGGCTCTTGAAGATGCTACAAGCATCTTTGGAAACGGCTGGTATAGAAAAAAATTCAGCTCCATCCCCATTCCCCAACCCTTTCCCCGAGTTCCTTCAGAGACCCGGCCCTGGCGCTTTGGGTCTCATAACAAAGAAATTGAAGTGTCATTGTTCAGGGCTAGACTCAAATCAATTTTGCCCAGGGCCTGTAAGGTTCACCTACCATTCCAGGCATGTGCAGCCTTTTGTTTTGCCATTGCTGATCAAACATGTATTCCTTTCCTAACAACCCAAGCCTATTCAATGTAACTCTCCACCAACAAAAACAGTCTTATACCCAGCCCCAAAACATATATTGAGCTACTACATCATTGATGTGTTAGCATCACAATGATATTAAAGCTCCTGCTTGCATTCCCCATCAAAACAAGTATTTCTTTCCTAACCCCAGCCTACTCAAATTAACCACCCATCAACAAAGACAGGCTTGTAAACACCCCCATATATGTTGAGCTACTACATCATTGATGTTCTAGCATCACAACAATAGTAAAGCTCCTATTTGATTCCCCCCCTCTTCCTAAAAAAACATCAAACAAGTATTTTTTCCTCCTAACAAGCATCACAACAATATTGAAGCTCCTGCTTGCACCTCCCTACCCCCACCCCTAAAAAAAAAAAAAAAAAAATCAAAAAAGTATTTCTTTCCTTACAACCCCAGCCTACTCAAATTAACCACTCATTAACAAAAACAGGCTTGTAAACACCCCATATAAGTTGAGCTACTACATCATTGATGTTCTAGTTGTTTATATATAAAAGTCTTACCCTCTTCTTGAATTCTTTGCATTCATCGGGTGTGAGGGTGTCAGCCTTGGCAATGAGTGGGATAATGTTTACTTTGTCGTGTAATCTTTTCATGAATTCTACATCCAAAGGTTTCAGCCTGGAGAGGAAGAAATAGTGAATACATCTTCAATTTCAAATTAGCAGCAGGCAGGAGTGAAGCACTGATCCAATTACTGTAGCAGACTGGGGGGTCAATGGGGCACTGTAATACAACCCCAACGCAAATGTAAAATTAAAAAGGTCAACAAAATATGCTAAATGCTCCAGAGTTTAAGGTGATGACTGTTTAACTCTTTTCAGTTTAACTTAACCTCTCAACAGTGTAATGGGCTGCTATCTTGTCTTAATTTTTCAAAACATTTAGAACATCAGCATTTTCCCCCTCAAAGATATCCCACAATCGGAAGGGCTGCCTACACCCCTTCCCAACATAGGGGCACTACGAAGAAGAGCTTTCAAACTCTTTCATAGTGGCAGGCGGAGGAAGTCATTTTTTCCAGAATGAAATTATTCCTTGCTGATCAGTCAATCAATCCTCTTTTCTAAATTACAATTACTATAATTTATCTCTACCTGTTTGGAGAATTACATGGCTTTTGTCCAGTCATATCTTACTACCAGGAAAAGCTTTCTAACTCTTTTATAGTAGCAGGAGTACCAAAAAAGCCATTTTTCTATAATAAAAGTATTTCTGCTTAATCAATTTTCTTTTTGAAATTACAATTCTGACAATCTATTCTCTATCCTGTTTGAAAATTACATGGTTTTTTGCCCAGCTATATCTCACAAATTTAGCCATAATTACAATTTTATCAATAACCCTTAAACCGTATCATGCTTTCGTTCACATTTGAATTTTCAAGTCCTATACATATCCGTTATGAGCTCAGGTGTGACTGATATGTAACACTTTAACACTATTCCTCCCATATCATTCATAGCTTCATAGTCAGATTACAATCCACACAATCTCACTTCCAGAGTCACCCTCTAAATGGCGACTCTGCTGAATAGCCCTGTCAAATTCAACACTTTAGCAGTATGCCTCAAGGAATGCCTGCTTTGTCACAACGACCGCCCAATACAATGACTTAACAATGGCTTAACAAAACATCAGATCATTCCTTTCAAATAAATTCCTTTCTACAGGTTTAGAAGCCCTGTTGGCAGATAAATAAAAATACTTTTTAAGGTGCTTTTAATATCAGGTCCTATGAATGGAATGGAATTTAATGGAGGGATTTAGAGAGGGGGATTGGTCAGTTAGTTATTTCAATTAACAATGAGTTTAAATGCCTGCATTTGTATAGCAGCATTTAAGTACAGATGACCCATTCCTTTTGCAGCTGTGGATTAAACATTTATTAGCCATGGAAAGTAAAATATACCAAGAGACAAAGTCTTTTGGTGATAGTTGTACTTGTATAGCATTCATTTTACTACAGTCAAGCAAAAGCAGCAAAATTCCATTCTGAGCATTTCAGCAGTAACCAGGACTCTCAGACAGAATATTGCCAATGAAGGCCCCTTTTCCTTTCATAATTAGGATGTACTGCGATAGTAAGGTTTATTGCACACATAATTCACCACAATTCCAAAAGACTTACAAAGGTAATATAATAATGAAATCCAAAGCATTATATAATATTTGGGTTCTGAGTAAAATATTGTCATGGGCATAAGCATATTCATCCCTTCCAACATAACTATCAGAGGACATGATATTCATCCCTTCCGACATAACTATCAGAGGACATGATCCCCCTCCCCCACCCCCTCCAGAGCATTGTTTATACAGCCAACAATACTGTTCCTCAAGCTGAAGACAACAAGAGCCTACTTCAATGCCTACCTTAAACAAACAGACCTTATCTCTCACGTAATATCACTTCAAATCTTCTATAATCAACATGTCTCCGCTCAAATGATCGAATACGATAAGATAACAAACATTTAGAAAGAAACCTCAAAAAGGATTAAGCAACAAAATGACAAGAGAATTATCGGATATCAAGACTGTAACAAGATAGGGAGCATTGGAAATAAAATGTTCCGAGTGTTGAGCACTTCAGAAACACCTGCTTTTCCTAAAGCTATTTCATGAAATATTATTGGCAGACCTATGACAAGTAGAGATGGGGTTTAAAAATTCCCAGTCTTGAAAAGGACAGCCTTTTTTCTTCATCTTCACTTTTTAGTTATGCAAATTACATCTTCTTCAGCGCTTTGTGTCGAAAGAAAACAAAAAGTAAAGCAGGCAGTCTGATAGTAGTTTTTTCAAAATATCATCATTGTGTTATTCTAGGTCAGAGAACAAAATATGAGACCAAATATTCCAATTGCTGAAATGATAGCATTTCAGTTATTTTATTTCATTTATTTATTAAACTAGTTCACATGCCTATGCAAATTGACACCCAAATCATATGACCAGGCCAATTATAAAAATGGCATCCCACCCCATGTCCCACATGACATCCCATCTCTTGTCCCACATGGCATTCCACTATATCTCCCACATGGCATCCCATGCCATGTCCCACATGACATCCCACCCCATGTCCCATGTGGCATTCCATCATATGTCCGACATGGCATCCCATCCTATGACCCACATGGTCCCACCCTATGTCCCACATGGATCCCACCCCATGTTTCAAATGACATCCCACCCGATGTCCCACATGACATCCCATCCCATGTCTTGTCCCACATGGCATTCCACCATACCTCTCACATGGCATTCCACCATATAGTATGTCTCACATGGCATTCCACCATATGTCCCACATGGCATTCTACCATTTGTCCCACATGGCATCCCATCCTACATGTTTGTCCCACATTTATCCAACTATATATACCATATGACATCCCTCCCTATGTCCCTCATGGCATTCCTCCCTGTGTCCCACATGGCATATCTCCTTATGTCCCCCATGGCATTCCACCTTATCTCCCACATCAGTGGCTTCCCACCTGATGTCCCACATGGCATCCCACCTGATGTCCCACGTTGAAACCTACCATATATTCCACATTGTATCCCTCCCAATGTCCCAATGACATCCTACTTTATGTCCCAAATGGCATCACATCTCATGTCCCCATGGCCTACTACCCTATGTCCCACATAACCTCATGCCCTATGTCACACATGGCATCATAACCAATGTCACACTCTGTGTTACCCATGGCATACCACCCCATGTCCCACATGGCATCCCACCCAATGTCCCACATGACATCCCATGTCCCACATGACATCCCATCCCATCTTATGTCCTGCATGCCATTCCACCATATCTCTTACATGGCATTCCACCCTGTTCCACATGGCACCCTACCTCATGTCCCACATGACATCCCATCCGCTCCATAAAAGTTTCATCCTAGCTATCACAGTTCCTGATTGAGCATACTATGTATGAAAGGAGTCAAATAATTATGCCTGATATAGCCCTTGGTGTATACCACATGGTATATTTTCTATCATATGTCCCACATGGCCCCCATCTATGTCCCACCTGGCATCCCTCCCTGTGTCCATATGCAGTCACATCCTGTCAAACTCCCTGACTGAGTATACTAAATAAAAAAGTCTGGTCACTTCATATACTGTAGCAACTTTATGCTAATGACCACAATAATAAAGGCAGAGTTTAAAAACCATGCCTGATACAACCATTGATGCCCAAAAATGTTAAAGAATTTTAAGGGTTTTAAATCTCCAGTGCTACGTAAGAGACGCTTAAGGATCTGTGATAAATATTAGAAATTTATATCATTTTACAGTTTTTTAAGGAAATATCAAATGTTTTGTAAACTTTTTAAGGAAACTAGTCTTTAATCTGTCTTAAGTGTCTCCGAATTTTTTTAACATTTTGTAAGAAAATTCTAACATTCCATAAGGATATCTGAAGAAACTTTTAAGTTTTCTGAGGAACTCTGAAGAAACTTTAACATTTTTTGAGGACTTCTCTAAAAACTAACATTTCTGAGGAAATCTCAGGAAAAACTGTGGATGGCTGGACGGCCAGACAGACAGCTGGATGGACAAAATCGCCATTACATTAGGTTCACATTATGCTTTACATGCTCACCAAAAACCAGCTATTTTAAGGCTGCAAACCAGTTGTCCAACTATTTGCCTTGATGACATCAAACCTCCCCTTTTAAACAATTGGTAATGCATTTTATTCAACACTTATTTATCTGTTGTCACTCATAGGAACTTTTGTTTTTCTTCAAAAAAATTCTGAAATTTAAATCACAGTCACTGTATTACTTAGACTTGTGTATTAGTACTCTCCTGGTATGTCCAATTGTTGTTCGTCGCGTCACACCATGGGGATATTCAGTTAATAGCTCCATGGTCATAACAATCTCAGAAATACAACAATGAAATACATACAAGATTTTTGATGCACCTGTGATGTAATTCCTAGTCTCATTTCAGTAATTTTTCACAATATCAATTTTAACAGAATGAAATATTGGTATTATTTCTTCCCCACCCCTATTGTTTCTTTTTCTTATCCTCCTTCATTAAAGATCAACAGGACTGACCATTCTACTTATGATCAACATGACTGGCCATTCTACTATGATCAACATGACTGACCATTCTACAATGATCAACATGACTGACCATTCTACTATGATCAACATGACTGACCATTCTACTTTGACCAACATGACTGACCATTCTATCTTGACCAACATGACTGACCATTCTACTACAATCAACATGACTGACCACTCTACTATGATCAACATGACTGACCATTCTACTATGATCAACATGACTGACCATTCTACTATGATCAACATGACTGACCATTCTGCTATTATGACCAACATGACTGACCATTCTACTATGATCAACATGACTGACCATTCTACTATGATCAACATGACTGACCATTCTACTATGATCAACATGACTGACCATTCTACTATGATCAACATGACTGACCATTCTATTATGACCAACATGACTGACCATTCTACTATGATCAACATGACTGACCATTCTACTATGATCAACAAGACTGACCATTCTACTATAATCAACATGACTGACCATTCTACTTTGACCAACATGACTGACCATTCTACTATGATCAACATGACTGACCATTCTACTTTGACCAACATGACTGACCATTCTACTTTGATCAACATGACTGCCCATTCTACTATAATCAACATGCCTGACCATTTTACAATGATCACCATGACTGACCACTCTACTGTGATCAACATGACTGACCATTCTACTATGATCAACATGACTGACCATTCTACTATGATCAAGATGACTGACCATTTTACTATGACCAACATGACTGACATTCTACTTATCATTTAAATCAACCCCTACAATTGTGGGTAAGTAGAGGGAACGTGCACTTCAAAAACAAGTCTGGATCAAGCGCACAATGTCTGATACACAGGTGTTCCTAATGTTATGGCAACCTATATACTTATTACATATATATAACAAAGTAGATCACCATCTACCATGACTTTCGAATAGTATATAAAATTCCTGTTTTTTTGACCATTCGCCAATCTAATTACATTTTTTACGTAACTCACATTTGCCAGATATTCTCATCTTCGTTTATAAGCCACAGTATTTGTTATTTTTTTCAGATGAGATGTACAAACAATGAATATTCTACCCCATAACAGTCATGACAGTTTAAATGCCCAACAATTTGCAGCAAACCAAAGAAATGTTGCGATGACGTCATAAAAAAGCAGCACTTCAATGACGCCATCACTTTGGTTTGCAGCAAATTGTTGGGCATTTAAACTGTCATGACTGTAATGGGGTAAAAAATTCATCGTTTGTACATCTCATCTGGAAAGAAAAAAAATAACTGTGGCTTATAAACGAAGAAGGGAGTCTCTGGCAAATGTGAGTTGAGTAAAAAAAAAAGTAATTAAGATTCAGGAGTGGTCAAAATAAGGAATTTTCATATACGGTTTGAAAGAACGGTAGGAGGTGACCTACCTAGTTATATATATAATAAGTATATAGGTTGCCATAATGCTAGGAACACCTGTGGTCTGATATAGCCATAAGGCAATCACTGCCAAAGAATGAAGAAGCAATTTTTTCTTCTTTCAAAAAATTATCCAAACGTTTTTGTAATGGCAACATAAAAACTCTGAAGCGATCAAATGAGTGGGAACCACAATCTACAGGTGACATACTACAACTCCAGAACCTTATATTAACTATGACCCCTATTCACTGACTTTTCTGTCTAGTGCTCCTGTAATACCACATTCACTGACATTTAATACCTATTCACCTATTTTGAAAACATTATTCACTTTTTCACACCTTGTTTGTGAATACCTGACACTCTTTACATTCTTCCCACATTGTTTGAAATTTTTTGCAAATAACAAATCTATTTCCTTAAAAAGAACAAAGAAATTGAACTACAAAAGGAACAAAATGCCCATTCATTTTACTCAATTGCTTATCACAAAATGGGAATAAGAATTTTGGTCATAGAGTGTTAAAATCATAAAAGGTGCAAATGTAAACACAACATATAATGCTGCAAATGTAAACACAACATATAATGCTGCAAATATAAACACAACATATAATGCTGCAAATATTAACACAACATATAATGCTGCAAATGTAAACACAACATATAATGCTGCAAATGTAAACACAACATATAATGCTGCAAATGTAAATATAATATATAATGCTGCAAATGTCAACAACATATAATGCTGCAAATGTAAACACAACATATAATGCTGCAAATGTAAACACAACATATAATGCTGCAAATGTAAACACAACATACAATGCTGTAAATGTAAACAACATATAATGCTGCAAATGTAAACACAACATATAATGCTGCAAATGTAAACAACATATAATGCTGCAAATGTAAACACAACATATAATGCTGCAAATGTAAACTACATATAATGCTGCAAATGTAAACACAACATATAATGCTGCAAATATTAACACAACATATAATGCTGCAAATGTAAACACAACATATAATGCTGCAAATGTAAACACAACATATAATGCTGCAAATGTAAATATAATATATAATGCTGCAAATGTCAACAACATATAATGCTGCAAATGTAAACACAACATATAATGCTGCAAATGTAAACACAACATATAATGCTGCAAATGTAAACACAACATATAATGCTGCAAATGTAAACACAACATATAATGCTGCAAATGTAAACACAACATATAATGCTGCAAATGTAAACAAGATATAATGCTGCAAATGTAAACAACATATAATGCTACAAATGTAAACAACATATAATGCTGCAAATGTAAACACAACATATAATGCTGCAAATGTAAACACAACATATAATACTGCAGATGTAAACACAACATATAATGCTGCAAATGTAAGCACAACATATAATGCTGCAAATGTAAACACAACATATAATACTGCAGATGTAAACACAACATATAATGCTGCAAATGTAAACACAACATATAATACTGCAGATGTAAACACAACATATAATGCTGCAAATGTAAATACAACATATAATGCTGCAAATGTAAACACAACATATAATGCTGCAAAAGGAAGTTCACTACACAGGGAATATTTTTCTTGTGCCATCTTAAGTCTTTGCAGTATTAACCTTGTCAATGTTTGAACAAAAATTTTTTTTCAAATCTACAAACAAAAGTTGCTTATTGTTTTAAAGGATGAGTAATTCTAAATAAAAGTTTTAGCTTGATCATTTATCAGTAAGAGCATTAAATTTTGAGTAGAAAAGATTAATTAGTTTCTGAGTTCTAGCTCATCAAAGTTCCAAAATTTTTAGTTACAGGTCTAAATGGCCATCAGAGGACCAAATGACCATCACAGGACCGAATGACCAATAAGGGACCAAACAACAACTACATGACCAAATGGTCATAAAATGGCCAAATAACCATTAACAGACCAAATGACCATTACAGGACCAAATAAACCAATTACAGGAAAATGGCAAATAACCATTTACAAAAATAATTACCAAAAAACAAAATAATACCAACCCATGACCGGAGGGAGCTATGAAATAAAGGCAACAATGAACTCTTTTGTCGGGGATACTAAATCTGTTCACTCTGGATTCAGCATTGAGGTACTCTTCAAATTTAGCGTCTATGTGGTCGAGAATCGGTTGCCAACTAAAGAAGAAACAAAAGAAAAAAATAGGAATATTAAAAAGTACTAAAAGACATTAACAGAACAAATTCTACATACTCATTGAGAGTGTAAATAATTGTCCAATCATAGTTAGGTAATGTAAACATCAACACCAGGCATGCAAGCTTGGTAAAACTTGCGAACGTCACGGAAATCCGTTGATCTTAGTGGGAAATCATCAATTCCCCCCCTCCCCCCCAACAAAAAATGTGGGGATATTAGAGGATAAATTCCCAGTTTCAAAGATTAATTTTAATGTTTAAACAGTACTTCAAATACAATAATAAACAATAACACCAATATTCCTACAGCGCTCACATGTTTGCAAACACTAGCAAGAAACATAGCTACAATCATTTTATGTTTTGTTTGTAGGAAGAGATGTACAGTATTCCAACCCTGCAGGCACAAAGCAAGCATGATATTTCACAACACCATAAGCAAGTTGCTCTAAAACACTTTGTGACAATTTTTCAAACACCCTCTGTCCCTCGCTCCTGTCAGGTCTGATAAGGCTACACAGTCACAGAGTGGACCAAGGTATTCAATTTCCATCATATTATAAACACAAGTTTAGTTGAAGTTAAATCAATACTAGATAAAGGCAGGCTCATCAAGCCTGTGCTTATCGTTTCCTCTGTGTCAGCAGATGAGAGCACATAACTCCCCCTGGACAGGTCACTCCAGATCATCGCAGGTTAACTCCCCAGCAGTGCTGGGACTCATTTTACAGCTGAGTGGACTGAAGCAAGTAAAGTGTCCTGCTCAAGGACACAATGAAGCGCTCAGTGCAGGAATCAAACCCAGTACCTTTCACATATGAAGCATGACTCCTTAACCCAGAGCCACATGTACTTCCCACAGGCAGAAGTACAGACACAATTAAAATTCCCAATATGCATACTCACCAGTTACTGTTATCTACTTGGTCACCAAACCCTGGTGTGTCCACTATGGTCAGTCTCAATTGTACACCACCTTCTTTTAGAAGCACTTGTGACGTTTCAACCTTGGAAATAAAAAAACACAAGAGTAAAACCACATTTTTCCACCGTCTCAAATTGTTTTAATTACAGTTTAAATGTGATGGCATCATTTTACTTACAAACGATGACTGAACAGTATTAGAACATCATTGAACCATTGTATTTTGAGCAATCACAACACACATACTGAAGTCTATTTATCACCATATTCAAGACGATAACTGTACTTCAATATCTGATATTTTTTCATAATATCAATGTTCTACACCTGCTCCTCTCCTCCACCCCTTCCCCCTTTTCACACCACCTTGCCCAATTTCCTTTTGTCATTTTTTCTTCCACCCCACTTTCATTAACCAGAGAAAAATGTAAATTCTTTATGTGAGTGCACTGCAGCATCTCACTGTACATAAACAACACTTGCCCTGCAATGCTAAAGTTTTATTTGCTTCCAGATTCCCTATTTGATAAGCTGTAATCTGCTCCCTATTGTTTAATCAAGCTAAGCTTTAACATGATTTGCTATGTATGCAAACAAACAAAATGTGCTGTTTCTTATTTCACCCAAGTCACCTCCACCTCCCAGAAAGAAATCCCCTGACCCCCTCTCAGAGTGAAGTGAAAATGGAATCTAATACAGAAACATTTTGTATTGTACAGATAGATCCCTTTTCAAAGTTTCAAAATTGGCCTATGTGAATATATGACATCATTTTTTTTAAAATAGCTTTTTTCTGTCAAGTGATTAACAACGTAGAAATGTCAGCTGTAATCTAAATCATGCTCATGACGTCACCAAAAGCTAATAAAAGTTATATCTAGGTACAGTACAAGAAATATTTTTTTTATTTTTTATTATTAATCAGCAATTCCTGAAAAAAATTATATGATTTATCTTCTTCTGTCAAAACAGCTATCACAAATATACCATGGATTATGTATAGAATAGGCATATGTCCGAAATAACTTGCTGTATATGTAAACACAGTACTATCATGTTAAGGGTACCTTTCTCTATCCCAGACGAAAACATATCAAATTGCACATAGCCTTTCAATAACACATTCTTGACTCATTTATCAATGCCACTAACATTTTAGCACTGGGTGGAAATGTTTTGAGTGGGCATGAATGGGATAAGAGTGGTATGATATATGACAAATGATGATTACACGGGTCATTCCTGTGTCAAACCCAAACACCACTAACATTTTAGCACTGGGTGGAAATGTTATCAGTAGGCATGAATGGGATAAGGAGTGGTATGATATATGACAAATGATTATACAGGTCATTCCTGTGTCAAACCCAAACACCACTAACATTTTAGCAATGGAGGAAATGTTATCAGTAGGCATGAATGGGATAAGAGTGGTATGATATATGACAAATGATTACACAGGTCATTCCTGTGTCAAACCCAAACACCACTAACATTTTAGCAATGGGGGAAATGTTATCAGTGGGCATGAATGGGATAAGAGTGGTATGAGATATGACAAATGATTACACAGGTCATTCCTGTGTCAAACCCAAACACCACTAACATTTTAGCAATGGGGGAAATGTTATCAGTAGGCATGAATGGGATAAGAGTGGTATGTTATATGACAAATGATTACACAGGTCATTCCTGTGTCAAACCCAAACACCACTAAAATTTTAGCAATGGGGGAAATGTTATCAGTGGGCATGAATGGGATTAGAGTGGTATGATATATGACAAATGATTACACAGGTCATTCCTGTGTCAAACCCAAACACCACTAACATTTTAGCAATGGGGGAAATGTTATCAGTAGGCATGAATGGGATAAGGAGTGGTATGATATATGACAAATGATTACACAGGTCATTCCTGTGTCAAACCCAAACACCACTAACATTTCAGCAATGAGGAAATGTTATCAGTGGGCATATGTTATCAGTGGGCATGAATGGGATTAGAGTGGTATGATATATGACAAATGATTACACAGGTCATTCCTGTGTCAAACCCAAACACCACTAACATTTTAGCAATGGGGGAAATGTTATCAGTAGGCATGAATGGGATAAAGAGTGGTATAATATATGACAAATGATTACACAGGTCATTCCTGTGTCAAACCCAAACACCACTAACATTTTAGCAATGGGGGAAATGTTATCAGTAGGCATGCATAGGATAAGAGTGGTATGATATATGATAAATGATTACACAGGTCATTCCTGTGTCAAACCCAAACACCACTAACATTTTAGCAATGGGGAAATGTTATCAGTAGGCATGAATAGGATAAGAGTGGTATGATATATAACAAATGATTACACAGGTCATTCCTTTGTCAAACCCAAACACCACTAACATTTTAGCAATGGGGGTAATGTTATCAGTAGGCATGGATGGGATAAGAGTGGTATGATGTATGACAAATGATTACACAGATCATTCCTGTGTCAAACCCAATGTAGAAGTTAATGTTACTTTCTTTTCAAATATTTATGCAAGCAAAGTATGACTAACATTTACTGTTTGCTTCGTAACGATTTACGAGTATATACACAATGCTTATTTATTATCCTGACTGTACTAGTAATTTATTTTTGTCTCTTAACCTCCTTAAACTACCAGATCTCATTAGCATCAATCTTGCCACCACTGTTTACTAGGCTACTAACAATAAACTTCTGCCACCTTTTATAAATAAAGATGTTTAGGACAAACAAAGACACACACAACTATAATACCCATCAATCAAACAACATTCGTTGTGTTCCCGTTGTCGCACCAACATTATAGGATTTAATTTGTGCAACCGTGCAATTGATTCCTGGAATTCCCTCTCAACTGACGTACAAAGCTTCAAATCCCTGGTCTGTTTTAGAAAAGCTCTTAAACGTAAATGCATCATGAACTATTGATTTGTTTTTAATCATTCCCTTTTACTGTTAATTACTTACATCCTTATCATACCTGGGTTTGGGTGGGAGAGGGGGGCAGATGGGGACCCGTGGCTTCGATTATATCTCTTGGTGTGTGAGGGTGGGGGCGTTTGGTACTACCATATTTCTTATCATTTTTGTTTGGTAATTTGGGATTGTTGTACTTGTTGTACAGATTGTTGTAGTTCAGTTCACCATAGTTTTTATACAACACTTCCTTTCACAACCATATGTATTCTTCTATATATCTGTATATACATATTTTGTAAATTTCAAAATATATTTGTAATTAAATTTCTTCTATAATTATATGAAAATATGTGAAAAAACCAAAAAATTAAATAAAAATTAAATGAAACATAGAGCTTCGACACATTTTGGTTCTTACTCAGTGTGTGAGTGAACGAGAGGTGGGGAGGAGGTGGGGGAAGGGGGAGGAGGGGAAGGGGGAAGGGAGGGAAGACAAGGGGGAGGGGACATTCCCTATCAAAATGTAATACTATTTTCTTTGATTTTTACATCATTTCAGACTAACTTTTTAGAGACTGTGACTGACTTCATAATAGCCTTCAGAACAATCTTACACTTTACGCCCAAACTTTTTTTACTTAACAGTAACATTTTTTGTTCTCCACCTTACAGCAAAAAGTTTTCAACATACTGTAACAGCAAACAGTTTTGGCAAGCCACAATTTTGTCCCACCCTCCTGCACTTTTGAATACTTTTCACAACTCTAAAAACCAATCATGCAAATATTTGCCTACATTTTTGTTTACATTTATTGCAGAAAAGAAACTTTAGTTCCAATAACCCTTTCCTAACAATATGAACAGAAAAATAAGTAAAATTAATACAGGTCAAGGTCAGCCAAAAACAAATGAATGCTGTTATTTACAATTACAAATTTGATTGGAATTTATATATAAAGTTTGGTAAATACAAAAAAAAATTTTTAAGTTTACATATTGAAAATCAAATAAAAAGGGTCAAACTTTCAATAAAATGATTTTAAAGGTCACCAAAAGTTCAGCCCGATAAGTTTCAAGCACTGTAACCATATGGTAAAAACTCACTTATTAGCAAAGATACAAATCATAGAATACTTTTTATGGCATATATGACATATCCATAGGGATGACTAATGGTTAAAGACGTGCTGGAAATAGCAATATGTCATAGTTTGCTATGATTACAGTGAATTATTTTCCCAAGACCGTTTTAACATTTTTGTCATATAAGATAATCTGACATTTCATTTTTGGGTTATAAAACAAAATAGTTTTCTTTCCAACTTGAAAAACATTGAAAAAGTTCTCAAAATGATAACAATAAAAAACAATTTTTGAGATATTATTTTCATGTCGAAAGGTCGAAAAATATACAAAATGGAACAAAAACTCCATACAATGACGCTCCAAAGAGGAATGGGTAGCACTGAGAGAAGTAGGAGATATAAAGTCTGGCTTTTTCTTTATTTAATATGATGAAAATATAATTATAAGCCATCTCAAGAAATTTCACATCGCAAATAACAATTTATTTTCTAATTTATTGCAACATTTATTCTATCAATATAAACTTTCATGGGAGTGGCCATTTTGTTCATACACCCTCTAAAAATAAATGTCATACACCCAGTACAGATTTATGTATTTCTTTATATTCTATTTCAAATTTTTTAACTTCTAAGAAATAATTTTTTCCTTTTGCATGGATCTTTGACTTTTCATTTGTATATGGTCAGGGTTTGCGGTAACGACAAATTTGTCGTATATTACGCCATGGCTAAAATTTCTTACGACACAGGTTGTACCTGCGTTGTAAGATTTAGATATTGCATGTGAAATTTAACGCCAGAGTTTTTCATTATCATAAATGAAAATTATGAACATCTTACCTCTCTGATGTGATTCAAAGTTTTATTTCACACAAAAATGATTTTGAATTACTCATGAATAAAGAAAAAAGACAACTACGAGATTAACGGCCAAATGATTCAATATGCCCGTACAAGTACTGTACATAAACACATATAAAATAGTACATAGGCCCTATACATGATGTACGTATACTGTACAGTGTGCCTGAAAGTTTTGATGTTGTTTTAAATGCAGGCTGTCAATTGTCAACAATATTATTAGCTACTTTCCTTTCCACCTGTATTAGGTTGATCGTGTATCTGTGAAGTGATTATAATCTGCAAGTCAAGTTACTATACTGTAAAGAAGTAGGCGTATCCGAGATCTGAATGGTATATTATCGTTGACAATTGGTCAAAGTTTACTAAAACCTCATGAAAGTTTGAATATGATAAACAAAAGTATTTTCTAGTTTATTTTGGGATTGTTGATCTAAATTTTATGATTCAGCAATCATCATTATACAAGGATTGGGTATGAACTTTTTCCTTAAATTTTTTGTGATAATAATTGTCTGATTTTTTAATGTTTTTGGTATTTTAAGCGCAATTTTCATTCACTTTAGCAAAGGGCAGGCCTACACAAGTGTGTTAACAATTATTTGCATGCTTCGCTAGCGTGCAGTGCCCTGTACATTTACGCAGTGCCCTGTACATACGACGGAAATTGAAAAATACGCCAAAATTCAAGGGGTTGTTGTAACCAAATACGCCAGACAAAAAATTATAACGCAACCTCTATATATGATATTAATGCTTCAATCCCTTAGAACTTGATATCAAAGCATTTTGGAAAGAAAATTTTAAAAGAGAATTCTAAAGAATACATTATGTACGCTAGCACATAAGGCAAACTATGTCATCATTAACATGATTTCAACACAAAATTAAACAAAATGGCAGCGTCATTGCTACAACTTAACTAACTTGGTAATGGAATAAGTTTTTATGAAGGGGTTTTTGGGACTTGCTCCATTTCACTCAGCTGTCGTATGCTCTCATCAGTTTGCAACATGGATGGACTTAACTAGTGCTGTCAAGATATGGCTCTATTACGTATCGATTACAGTGGAGAAAAATATCGCGATAAATCGCATATTGCAATACTTTTCAAGAAAACTGACTCATGACACAAATTGTTAATATCACTAATGTTATATGATCATGGAATATAATTTACTCCACGATTTGATGAATGCAAGAAAAAATGATTTGCAGATCTAGCAGACGACATGATCGAGTGACTATTATATTCATCACGCACGTGTTTGGTAATTCAGCCAACGTGACCATGAATCATCAAAGTATTTCTTTATTGACCTAAATCATGTACATTATTCACATCTATGTGTAGATCATATGACATTGATATATGTTTTTATCTTATATTATATAAGGCTTTGAACATGTATCTATATTGTTAATGTTGTATAATGGACCTATAGAAATTCCCTTTAATTCCATAAAATTCACTGTTCAGAAAAAATAATAAGTAGTTTACGACATCACATGAGACATCACATGTAATTAAAAGAACGAGACATTCAAAAGAGTAAAAAACACATGTAAATTAAATATAATTTTTTTTAGCTTATTTCTTACCTCGATTGTCTTTTTTGATCTTTGAGATGGACCTGGGTATTCCGAAGAGTAGATATCTGTCAGGAACAGGGAGTTGATTAATGTGCTTTTGCCCAGACCAGATTCACCTATGAGAGAAAAAAGAAGACATTAATATTTTTGTGAAAACAAAATCAAACACAGGAGCAAATGGCTTTAATGGATAATTCCAGAAAATATGCATAACGCCCCGTTGAGGAAATGATTTTCCAAACACCTCTGGATTTCCCATCTCTGGAAATGATTTTTCATCAAACCAGACCCTCCCCCTGAATTTTCCAGCTCTGGAACCCTTCTTCCCCTGGATTTGCATCCCACTCTCCCAGGTGGCAAATGATTCTTAGAATATTTGAAAGGACATCTATTGCAAATGAGAGTACTGATATTTGTTTGTATGAATATTCAAATACCAAGTTTTGCTGTTTTACAGGGGCAGCACACCCCGCCCCTCCATGGGCCCACCCAGCTCCCTGGGGGTCCACCTTTTCCCCTGGGGTCCGCCCTGCCCCTCTGGGTCCGCCCTGCCCCTCTAGGTCCGCCCTGCCCCTCTAGGTCTGCCCTGCCCCTCGAAAGATGCAGCGCTTCACGCGCGCATTTATGTGCCCCTCAACAAGTCTAGCACCCTGCCCCTATTTAAATCAAGCTAAGGGTCTGAATATTCAAATCCTGAAGGGGCACTATCCCAAAAAAAAAAAGGTGCCCAATTTTCTAGAGACTAAGATATTCAACAAAGCTTTTTGACCCACATGAGGGAGCTACAAAACTTCTCTTACACCAATAGTTATACCAATTAGTTATATGAGATTCATAAACATTCACATTTGATCACTTCGGGCAAAACAGGTCGATGCATATTTGACGACACTTATGGGTCTAGTTCCCCTTTTACCATTACGCATAAATGTTAAGAAGACTTGTCCCATAAGCAATGACTCTACATGAGTAGAAATTGTTAAACATGAGACTGCTGTTATTTAATCATTTAGATAAACAAAAACAATGAACTCACTTTTCCAGGGTTCACTTAATCTATGTCAGAAAGCAGTAGATAAAAACAGAAAGTTCTGAATTGCAGTTTTCTGATTAAATCAATCTATGTACACTCTCAGCAAATACTAGTCTATAAGGGTGTTTCAGCTGACGTCATGAGGTCACATGACTTTGTTTACATCACCATTTTATCAGTCAAATACACTGTCATCTGCTGTAGACTTAAATAGACTTACATAGGTTTGCAGGTTGTTAAATAAGATTATTTTTTGTAAGATAATTATGCCGGAACCTTGCTGTGCTGTTGGTTGCACTAATAGATATGTGCCACGATGTGTGCGGGGGAATAAAAAGATATTTTCTCGATTTCAATCTGATCCTGATCGATGTTCGAAGTGGGTTTCTGCTGTACTACGCAGCAACTTTCAACCTATGGTTCATATGATTTGCAGCGAGCACTAGTACGCTTTGTCTGAGTATAACAAACAATCGGCAATCGTTAACGTTAAAGTTACTCTTCATATACCCAGTGAGTAAATAAAACTTAAGGAAAATATGAAGTAAAATTGGAAGCGAACAAAAAATTGCAATTAGTAAAATTCGCTGAGCTGGTACTGGTAGGTTAGCATGTAGTATGTTTGTTGTATGTTTTATGTGACTGGGCCGTGTGAAGGCGTGTAAAACGCAGCGATGCCGCTGCCCTGCAAATGGAATCCAGTTGAGTTAGTGTCATGGGATGAAATCCCTCTCTTTTCAGCAGGAATGACTCATTTTCTAGCAATAACTTTACACTTTTTTCATTTTATCACGGTGCATCCAGCTTAAACCCATTATGCACTTAACAGTTGCATGATCCACCCCTACTACCCCCGCAATGTCAGTCAAAGATGAGTCATTGACATATGAAATAGTGACCCACATCTGCGTCATTGTACCAAATTATCAGTCACCAGAGTGACTCTGGGGTGAGTCAATTTACTTCAGGTCCATTGACATTGTACAGGTGATTGATTTGGGGTAAGTCATTTCACAAAACATTGTCAGTCACCTAAGTGACTGAGGGGTGCATCAATGTACATGTTTTGTCCACCCGCTTTGGTGCAATGACTCATTTTGTCCGTGGGTGTAGGGGTGAGTCACACAATTGACAAGTGCATAAATGCTTAAAGGCCTTGTCAAGTCCATGTAGCATATGAAACAACAACACAAACCTTAGAAAAGGAACCAACTACAGGAATACATATACACATGTATAAAATTTATTGATTCCTTCAGTAATACTGTAAAATGTAGCCATCTTATGCCCGAAAATAACAACTAAACTTGGGGGAACTTGAAACTGACCTCTATGGATGAAAGGCAAACAGTCAAAATCTCAAATTATGTTATTTAAACAATCTTAGAAACTTGAAATTGTTCATTCACTCTAGAACTTAAGGTAATGATTTCTTTAAAACATGAATTTTAAAAGTAAAGTGACAGTGAATATCACAATTTTACAAAATATAATATTGAGAGTATTTATTATTAGTATACATGACGTATAAAAAGGAGCGCATTCTGAGTGTGTGCACTCTGAAAATTGTCTACAAGAATCCAGATTAAACAATGAATAGGTGTTCAACAATTAGAGCTGTTATTTTTTTATTGCTATCTCGTACTAAAAAAAACTACTCTTATGATTCAAAATTATTTTCAAAATATTTTTCCTTCAAAGAAATTATGTCCCAACCTTACTTCACGAGTCCAGCAATTCATACTTCTATATGAAATAAAATTAAGAGGCTCACAATTAAAAACCAATCTTTATCATATACACTCCATCAATCACCCTTGATACAATACATAATAAGCCAAGTCATATCTCATCGTCACCACTTCTCAGAAATGTTTTCTTTAGAACTTTACACAGGAGCTTAATAGACAAGCCACATTTTGATCCGTCACACCAAATGCATTAAATCTACCGATAACGAACTCAAATGGCTCTTGACGGAATGTAAGCTCTACAAGACGTCTTAAGAAATTGGGAGTTGTCATACAAGCATTCCAATGCATATGATTTATAAATACTGATACACTGCCATACTTGTAAACTCAAATGACTCATGAACGAGAGGCCCTCATCACCTAACTGCATCTCTTCTAACAGATACTTGTAATGCTGTTGATGATTAGCGATTAATCGCTAATCGCTCGCAACTCTTTAAAAACTTTCAGTAAATCTTTGAGGCGATTAATCGCGAAAATACTACATAGGTGGCCTAAGTGTACAGTGACAATTAGAAACACTGTAAAACATACATAAAAAACTCAAAAAATCACCTAAAAGGTTTGAGCTATATACTGAAAACAAACCTCTGTATGCTTAGAATGCATGACAATGGCATTAAAAATGAAGCAAATTCCTTTATTTCCTTTATCATCGATCTTTTATTTCTTTTTACTGCACATTCATGGCCAGAACTAAAATCAACTACAGTTGTTGGTGCACTCTAACTTTAAAAACTGATTATACAGACCTTAATTAATGCTGTAGTGGGGTACGGTCTGTACACAAATTATTTTGTGAAAGACCAGCTAGAACTTCAGACTCCCAGAAAGAGGCAACATTTCTTATAGTTGTTTTTTTCTACTCTTTTTTTAATGTCATCTAAACCAAGAATCTTTATTTGCAGGTAGTTTTATCAGCCGAACGGGTCATTTTTAGACATGATATTTGGATTTGGTGAGATTTTTTGCCTATTTATGGTCTGAAAATGCATGGTAAGTTTGTAGTTCCACCTTTTTTTCTTCTTTTTTTTAAAATGATTTTTCTGTAAAACTTGGTTGCAATTTATCACTAAATGCTTGCAAATTTTGGCGATTAAACGTTTAGTAAATTAATCACAGATCAACAGCACTAGATACTTGGCAGTTTCTAATTTCAATAGAATGTATTTGAAGTTCTCCTCATTTGAGAGCATTAAATTCTGAGTACAACAGTCACAATAGCACTTACAGTATATTTTAAGTTATGACAAAAATCCATTATTTGTAAAAAAATCAGCATTAGTGTGTAGGGGAGTGGAGTGGGGGGAAGCTATTTCAATTTGGCATGCTTACTTTGCAAGGTGAAAAAATCTCTCCACTACACTGGAAAAAAAATATCAATAATTTCAGTTTTTTTTCTTCGAAGAAAAACAGAATCAATTACTTCACCTGTTTTTAAAAAGAAATTGCAATAACTTTAAATGCTTTTAATAATACAACTTGTGATCATGTTAGAAATTGAGCAAAATGACCACTAGAGCTCTGACTTCATTCCTGCTAGTGATGGAGAAAACTGTCATCTTTTTCTATGAAATTTAAACTGATGAAAAAAGACATTTCACATAATACTGAGTGTAAAGTAGATATATGACTTAAATAGAAGTCAAACAAAATAAATTGTTCAGAAAAACTGTTTCTTTTAAAAGGGCTTTTCATGTTCTTGAAGTATCAAAATATGTAAACATGTTGGTTTTAACTGGATCAGAATTCAACAAACAAGATATTAACAATGTGATGTCCATTGTCCATGTACACTACAATCCACACAAAAATATCTACAGTACCACACACACTTGGTTTATTAGTTAGTGAAGAAGAATTTAGGCACAAATGATCACATCCAATTTGCATATGTGTCAATGCTCAGTATCTTTCAACAGCTCCTACACAAAGCAATTAACCACCAGTAATGATCATTTGGTTCAATAATTAGGCTAAAATTGATAAATGACTCACAAAGACACTCTTGGACAGCAACTTTTGGGCCGTGTTCTCATTTGTCCCCAGGTCATGATCCTGCAACAACAACATTGCTCAATGGTTCATTGTAAAAAAAACAATGCCATGTGTTCTCACTTGAGTGCGAGCCAGAGATCATACCCACTGCAGGCGATCTAATCACAGGGCATGAGTGAATCAGAATTCCAAAAAAATGGGTCTTTGAAATCCCGCTAATTGTTCGCACAAAACAAATAAGTTATAACAGAATAACAGGGCTCTGATCTGCATTCACACATGTTTCTCTGAGAATCTCATGAGTGATCTGATCACTCATCATGATCCTACTCTCGCCTAGGATCAAGAGATCAGCTCTGAGTGAGTGACTGAGATCAGATCCGGTGAGTGTTTGTTCTCACAGTAAAAATTCGCCTGATCTGATCATAGATCGCACTCTCCTACTCTAGTGAGAACATGCCTTTCTAATTACTAAACTGTAACAAGGAAGGATGTTGCTTGTCATTATAAAGATGTAATACTGCATACCGTGTATTCTGCTTGCACTTTCAAATCAATCTTGCATTAGTATCCACGTAAGTATATGGATGCAAAGAAAGATATCGTTCCCAGCCTTCTAAGATAGCACAAATTTATTTTAAAATGCTTTACTTGTACGTGAATGTGATGATACTGATAACCTTTGATACAATTACTCAAATCAACTGTAATAATTTTGAAAGAATTTTTTCATTTTTTATTAAATATGACTTCACATGAATTTGAATTTTTTTCTTAGCACTTTTTTACTGCGTGTTCCCTTAATAAAGTAAGTTTATACTTACAAAAATTTCCTTTTTATATTGAACTCTTTTTTTATATTTTATGAATGGCAAAACAATGACTACTTTTAAGACAAATGTGCATAACACGATTTAGATTCAATAAAGTCACCCTTATTTTTCTATGTCATTTTGAATAAAAACAAAACAACCAATTTCATCATCAAGTGCCTGATTTATACCTGAAAGTTTGGATGTAAATATTTCATATCAGTTTGCTTCCCCTAACCAGAATAATGTCAGTCAATGTAAGGTTTAAGATCATGTAAATGAATTTCCAGACCTGTCATGGATCTACTGTAAGTAACTGTATCCTAGTTAAAAGCTCGACGACCTGTACATTTAGCACACTGTAAATACATCATACTATTCTCAGGTGAAATCTTCATGCTCTTTAAGTCGTCGGTCTGAATACGAGGTGTTGATCAAATGAGGTGCTGTATTCAGCGGAGGATTATATCATTGCAAAGGTAATTATAAGTATGTTTCTGTGGTAAATGAGTCATGGTGCTTCATCACTGCCAAGTAGATATTCTCTTCTTTTATTGTGATGAATACATCTGAATTCCAATGCTTTTACCAGAAGGACAACATAACTTTGTAACAAAATTTATTCTCATCATTAATGCAGGGGTCAAATGGCATCTTCACAGACCCCCCTCAAAGCAGTTTGGTTTGTTGATGTTTAACGGCACCACGACAGTCAAATGGGCCAAGAGGGTGTTAAAAAAATTAAGGTGTAAGAGTTAAGGGTAGAGAGGAGATGGAGGATTGAGAGGGAGAAAAGGGGGAAAATAAGGTGAATTTGGGAGAAAAATTCAGGTGAAAAGATTCGTTCAAGATTTGGGGTCGTTACGATGACGAATCTTCAGGTGAAAAATTGAAGTTTGGATGAACCTTGGCCTAAAACATTTTTGGGTGGTGTGAATCTTTAACTAAATTTTTTTCAAGTGAGGTGAATCTTTGCCTAAAAACTATTGCAGATGGGTGAACAACTTCAAAATTCTTTAATCTAAACAATAGAAATCTGACGAATTTAAATCATTAATGTTGAATCAGTGTCGAACTGAAAAAAATTAAGTGCTTAACTACTAATTTCAACAGATTTCATTTTATCATACAAGAAGACAATGGTGAATAACAAAATGGTACATTATGATATCATACCGACTGATTAAACAGTAAAATATAATCAGAAATTATTTTATACATCTATGGTGAATCTTCAATTAAAAAATTGACCGAGGTGAATCTTCACCCAAATATTTCTGCCATGGTGAATCATTGACCCGATTTTTTTTTGGCCGAGGTGAATCTTTGCCAAAAAAATATTGCAGGTATGTGAATCTTGACCTAAAAAAAAAATTCTGAAAAAGGTGAAAAAAGGTGAACGCTTGAATGTATTTGAAGATGCAGCTGCATAAACCTTTTGAAGACAAATTCACAGCTTTTGCTGCTTGTGCATGTTACTTGTCGTTATATCTTACTTTCAATTTGTTTTGTGGTTTAACTCCCACTCTTGGTATAATAAAAAAAACTCCCAGTGATGCACATACCCATGGGTACATGAATCATAACAGAATGCAACCCAACTTTTGCCAAAGAGTGGTAAAGTTTAAACCTGAAAACAAAGCAGGGTATGATGTTTAGGGTAAGAGAGAAGGGGGAGAGGGGGGGAGGGGGAAGAATATGTATACTACTTGTCTTTATATCATAGCTTGATTTTGTTTTGTGGCTATACCTCCCACTTTTGGTACAAAAGTTCCCCCATGCTAATGTATACCCATTGGTTCATGACTCATAACAAAGTGCAAACCCACTTTTGCCAAAGAGAGGTCAAGTTTAAACAAAAGTACAAGGAAAGGTATGATGATTGTGGGGATTGGAAGGGGCCTGGGGGAGGGGAGGAGAGGGTTGAAGGATTTCACTCTTTTTTTTTTTTTTTTTAAGCGGAACAGATCCAGACCCTTACATCCCCCATGGCTACACCACTGGGCAGGTCGGAGAATACAAATTTCTACTAACGGAGTGGATCTCAATATAAAATTATTTTAGGTCATGTACTGTTCAAAGAGTATTTTAGGTCATGTACTGTTCAAAGAGTATATTAGGTCATGTACTGTTCAAAGAGTATATTAGGTCATGTACTGTTCAAAGAGTGAGTTATTCCAAAAATGCTAGGATTAAAAATTCCATTTGTTTGTTTTTTTAAGATCAATTTTAAGGTCAAAACAGTACAGTATCCTGGCAAGAAAACTGACAAAAGACTAATTAGTCTGCCTTTTAAAAATGCTTCATCAGCACAACCCAAATTGGCATCTTTTAATTTTCAGGCACAAATATGTTAATTAAGTTAGTAATGCATCCATGGGTGACCTTGATATTTCTTATGTAAATTCTGTTGTTTCTAATTGTCTACTCAAATTTTAACCTTGCAACAGTTAAACTTTATGGTTCTTATAAAATTTTGACTGGCATAGGCTTTCTCGATCATCATTTTCAGTCACTTGATTGTAGTGTAAAAATTTGAAAGGATTATTTCAGTGGTCAGGTAAAGTATGTCAATCAAGTTATGAAAAGAACAGAAAGACAAACAGAACTTTGATCACCCATTATTCAGAAACTGAGAGAGTTATTTCCAAACTCAAATACTGTTTTACTCAACATTCACAACTCATCACTCTGTTCATAGAACCTTTGGGCCCAAAATGTGATCAATTATAGTGAAATTTCTCTCACTTTGTATCTCTTGCAAAATTTCACAAAACTTTTTACTTGCAGGAAATTGCCCACATCACTGCAAGTTTTGGCTGAGTGCAGAGTTAACTTTATATTTGCAAAAATCTCATTAAAAGTCACTTTTACAGAGATATACAGTGGTCCTATCGTACCATAGAGCTATTAACTCTCAGTTAATAGCTCCATGATCATACAAAGAAATTTGGAAAATTGGGTCTGAAGAAATGACCAATACAGAGAGCTCCAAATCTATCGCAATCAAAGAAAAAATCTCTTATGCAGACTCTTTCTCAAACCAATCCTGTAATCTTATTTTTTAGAGATCAATGATTCTAGGGATGAACAGAGTTTTTGCAAGCATTTCATTTCCCAGAAGACTTTAAAGGATTAGTTCAGTGGTCAAGCATGTCCATCTTATATGAAAGAGGATATAAAAAAAAAAAAAATGGTGAAGAAAGCATTGCAAAGTCTTATTCCATTAAGGAGATATTCAAGTTTAAAGTTTGGTATCATTTCTGTAAAAATGACTGAAATCAGACTAGTTGTGATGTCACAGCCTCAGACTTTTTTTTTTTTTTTTTTACTTTTTAAATCATTTTTCCTCAAACTTTCTTCAGGTGGTATAAAAACCCTTGCTAGATTTAGTTTGACTACTTTTCTGACATATCCCATGGTTTTTAAGCCTCAAAATCGCAGGACAAAATATGATAGAATACATAAAGACTTTGTGGAATCTGAGGTTATGACATCACATCTAGTCTGATTTCAGTAGTTTCTACACAAATGATACCAAACCTTAAACTTAAATATCTCCTTAATAGAATAATATTTTTAACTGCTTTCTTCACCATTTTGTTTCTTTTAAAGTTTCTTTCATATAAGATAAACTTACCTGACCCCTGAACTAATCATTTAAACAGACCAACAGATTGAATACAATCTAAGTTCGAAAACGATACTAAATAGTGAAATTCAAAATGTTTTGTGCTCTTGAATGGATATTACGAATCTCCAGAGTACAGCTGTGTTGGTCTTAAAATTGGTTGATTTCATTCTATACAACAACTCCTAATCTAACATACTATAAATTTGTAAAATTATATTTAAGACATAGATATGACTGAATATCATTCTGACAAATTTATCTGTATGGCACAAGTATCACTCAGAAAAGAAATTATACAACTACAGTATACAGTACATTATTTGTCATTCCGACATAAGTAACAAGTAGCCCCCCCCCCCTCCCCATCATTCAAATATTTATTTGTACATATTTGATTATCAAACATAAATTAGTACAATTAGTATTCAGGCAGACATAATTAAGTACAAATTCAAAGATAAATCTGTACAATTATCATTCAAAGATAAATTTGTACAATTATCATTCAAAGATAAATTTGTACAATTATCATTCTGATATAGGTTTGTACAATTAACATTCAGACACAAATTTGTACAAGCATTATTCAAAGATAAATTAGTACAATCTTTATCGAGACATAAGTTTGTACAATTAAAATCTATATTTATAAATGTACCATTAACATTCAGACAAAAATATGTAGTTATCATTCAGACATAAATATGAAGAAGTACTATACTCAATCATAAATTGTAGAAGTATTATTCACACTTCTTATCATTTGTTTGTATGATCAGAAATAAAAATCATTTAATTGCAAGAAACTCATTCAATCCCTTAAAAAACAATGTTCACCATTCCAAAAATTCAAACATCACGATAACAGTTTCCATTTTCTGCCCTCTTTATCAACCACAACCAAATATGGCTATGACTTCATCCCCTCATAAATCTAACCAATTCAAACAAACCTAGCCAAATCATCACTTGAGGTTGATCCCAAGCATTCCTCCGAGCTGACTGGTGACCGAGGTGAACCAAAAAACAATCGTCCCCTTTCATCCCGCAAAAAATATGAATTATGATTGACTGACATTTTTCAGCTCACCTCTAAGAATTCAATTATGACAGAGAACCAAAGAGATACAATGGCCCACTTTGTAAGTGTAAGGTATGGGATATATAATATTCCTCAAGTGATCTTACAAGCAGGAAATAGTCTTTGACCCTTTATAAGCTTTGAAAGTTTCACTCACAAATTATGGAGTAATTGGTTGTTTTTGGCAACTTCAGTGAGATGTAAATTGTAAAGGATTGTATACAAAAGACACTCATGGGCATTAGGATTGCTTTTATGACTAAATAATCCTTTCTGTGATATTAGTGACATGTCCGTTAGACTGTGTACCAGGATAATGAAAGGTGTATTAATACTCAATGACAAATCACTGTGGATTGTTGTAAGCCTTTTTGTATCACAACTTTTTCACAAGCAAGACTGGTATTATATCTTTGCATTGTTTAATACTTTAAAGAAATATTCCTGTGTTGCTAAAGGGATATTCCCATGTTTTTAAAGGAATATTCCCGTGTAAGTATACATATATGTAAAAATCTTTTCCACACTTCCAATTATTTTTCAATGTAATGACTACTTCTACAATGAAAGGTATATTAATACTCAATGACAAATCACTGTGGATTGTTGTAAGCCTTTTTGTATCACAACTTTTCATTAGACGATATTATATCTTTGCATTGTTTAATACTTTAAAGAATATTCCCATGTTTTTAAAGAAATATTCCCGTGTAAGTATACATATATGAACAAATCTTTTCCACAAAAATTTCACATCAATTAAATGTAATGACTACATCTACAATGACAATTAAATTCCACTGCATACCCTTACAGAGATTTTAGCTTGCAGCACACTTAAGACAAGCTAACATTTTTAGCTTGTGCATGCTGCAAGCTTGCAAGCTTGAGCAAGTGTGCGGCAAGCTTGCTGCAAGCATGTTGCAAGCTAGTATTTGGAACAAATAAAAGCCTAAAATATTTGTTAGCTTGTGCAAGCTTGCTGAAAGGTTTGATAGCTTGCTGAAAGGTTTGATAGCTTGCGCAAGCAAGCTTAAGCTTGCAGATTTGTGTGCAAGAATGAATGCAAGACTTCTGATTCATTATATTGTGTGAAACACTATAAGGCCTGATTTACATTTCACTGCTTTAATGACAAGAGGTGCAGTGGCTCAGTGGTTAAGGAGTCATCCTCGTATGCGAAAGGTACCGGGTATGACTCCTGCCGTGATTGCTGCATTGTGCCCTTAAGCATGACACTTTACTCTAATTGCTGTAGTCCACTCAGCTGTAAAATGAGTACCGGTACTGCTGGGGAGTTACCCTGCGATGGACTGGTGTCCCATCTAGGGGAGTCATGTACTCTCATCCGCATGCGCCATGGAAAGCGGGGATACATACCAGCCTTATGAGCCTAATGGTTCGGATTGATTTAGCTGTTATTTATTTTTGCATCTTTAATGACAACTACACTATTATATCAATGTTTTTAAGAGCATCAAATTTTGAGAACTAATTCATAGTAGCATTAGTTGAAGGCATGCATGCCAAAGATCTTTAAGTATTTCAATGAAATTTGTTCTCTAAATTCAACCATCAATGACTCCTTGGGAGCACTTCCCATCAAAAAATGTATCCCGAGTCAACTATGCTTAGTTGCATGTGTGTGGCTGGGTCCAGATCATCCCTCTCTGTAAAAGTAAAGTTATAAAGGCCCCTCAGACCCCGTCCCCAACACACACATACACACACACACACATACACACACACACACACTTTTAGACCTTGACACTAACAGTAATGGTTTGTAAGCTATAGCTGGCTACAACAATGGTGGCAGTGGATTTAAAAAACAAGGAATTTGTATAAGAGAGGTATTCAAATGATGAATGTTCACAAATTTCATTAGTTTTCAAATTAAAAAGCAGTATAATTGTTAATTTGTACTGATGTTGTGTGTCTCTCTCTCTTTTTTCTTTCTTTCATGATTCTTATTTATCGTTCACATTAACATTTACCTAATGTTGCTTCTACTGTACGTGTCATTACTTCGTTAGATTTGATTTATACCTCAAATCAACATTGCCTTCTATAATTCTCCACAGTTTACTGCCGACTTGTACAGCATGACACATTAATACGCATTTAAAAGTCAGTAACATATATACACACATTAATACGCATTTAAAAGTCAGTAAGATATATACACACAGCAGCTTCTAGGCAAATAATTCAAACTTATGTTCAGGAAGCACTTAATTT
>JAIGNY010001609.1:215000-370000 GCA_020152595.1 Chiridota heheva | reverse complement strand
ATTCTGTGGCTTAAAAACCATGGGATGTGTCAAAAAAGTAGTAGAACTGAATCTAGGAAGAGTATTTATAATGAATATATTACCTTAAGAAAGTTTGAGGATAAATAATTTAAATAGTGAAATTTTGTAATTAACTTTCTTTAAAATAAATGAAGACTGAGGAATCTGAGGCTATGATGTCACAACTAGTCTAATTTCAGTCGTTTCTACAGAAATGATACCAAACTAAACATGAATATCTCCTTAATGGAATACGATTTTTGAAAGCTTTTTTTATCATTTTGTTTCTTTAAAAGTCCTCTTTCATAGAAGATGCTTGACAACTGAACTAATCCTTTAATTTTCTTGGTTCACATTTCCAGGTGTATTGTTAGGTAAGCAACATGTTCTTCCCACAGACCAATCATATGAAGTGGAAAGATGCCCAATCCCCTGCAGCCAGCACTTAACCTACTCAAAACTGTTTGCTCTTTCTTTCAAATTGTAAGACGCAAACTCTTGTCAAACTCTCATACCAGCAATACAACAAATAGGCGTCTTCTCTAGTTTTCTTTAGCCAAGAAACTGCTATGAAAAGCAGGCTAATCACCGGACACAAAACTTGGATCAATACAGGAAGTTGATATAGGCAGCCTATAGGCAGCTAGGCTTATTCTTCCTAAAGGCTAGGCCATACTAGGTACTTGACATGGTAATGATATGGCAAACAGAGAATAATAGGCATCACTGTACACATGCATTTTCAAAACAATTTGGGTCCCTTCGTGTAGTGAGATATATCTAGCCTTGTAAATACTGATCAAAATTTTTACCCCGAATGCTTCTTTCATTTGAGGTCAAGGATTGCTCTTCCTGACTAGCTTGGGCAATATATCAATATTTCGATATTAACCCTTGTCAATATGGCCAAGATGGAGTTGAAGGGTCATATCCATATTCTGTTTTTCAATGGTAATACACAATACATGAACTATTAAAAAGCTAAACATGACTATCAAACATCCAAGTATTTTTCATTAAACAGCCACAAAAAGTTAATAAATTTCATTTATATCAGTGTCAGGCAGTCAGTTATGATAAAACTTTATTAAAACATCAGTATTGTGATAACAATTACTCCAAAATCCTTCCATGAACAAAAAACAACTTGAATCACGAAGTACAGAGGCATTGCGCAATACTTCAACTTTATACTTGATAGCTTACGATGTTTAGACAACAAAAATCATAAGATGTTGAATCCCCAAACATCGTGTTAAGTTCCCTCAAAAGAAATACTGAATTTAAATTTGTATATCAAACAGTCAATAACTGAAATAACTGACAAAACTATGAGGTTTTTCTCATAATTTTGTTCGTACAGAAAGTCTAAAAGTAACAGACTGGTTGTGACAGACTGGTCGTGACAGACTGGTCGTGACAGACTAATCGTGACAGACCGGTCGTGACAGACCGGTGGTCGTGACAGACCGGTGGTCGTGACAGACCGGTGGTCGTGACAGACCGGTGGTCGTGACAGACCGGTGGTCGTGACAGACCGGTGGTCGTGACAGACCGGTCGTGACAGACCGGTCGTGACAGACCGGTCGTGACAGACCGGTCGTGACAGACCGGTCGTGACAGACCTGTCGTGACAGACCGGTCCTGACAGACCGGTCCTGACAGACCGGTCCTGACAGACCGGTCCTGACAGACCGGTCCTGACAGACCGGTCCTGACAGACCGGTCGTGACAGACCGGTCCTGACAGACCCGGTCCTGACAGACCGGTCTGACAGACCGGTCGTGACAGACTGAAACGTGAAGACCCGTCGGACCCGGTCCTGACAGACCGGCCGTGACAGACCGGTCGTGACAGACCGGTCCTGACAGACCGGTCGTGACAGACCGGTCCTGACAGACCGGTCGTGACAGACCGGCCGTGACAGACCGGCCGTGACAGACCGGCGTGACTTGGTCTTGCTAGATCAATCAGATGCTAGTACACTGTACAGAAACTACGTGCAGTATCACTATACTGTACAGTACACACATCTACCACTGTATCTTCTGAGTGACAACACTTTCGAGCAATGATAGTAGCAGACTAGAAATTGGATATTATGTGTTAAATTTGGACCTCTGAATGTCTAGAAGTGTGTATATATATATATATATATATATATATATATATATATATATATATATATATATATATATATATATATATATATAGATATATATTTATATATATATATATATATATATATATATATATATATATATATATATATATATATATATATATATACATACATATATATACATATATATATACATTATAATATATATATATATATATATATTTGATGTCTTAAGATTTTCATTATTTACGTAGATAAAATTGCTTCTACATTTACATGGGCCAATAAAATTGCTGTTTTGCATCAAACTGTACAAAGAACTACAACATAAATGAAGCCATTAAAGAGCTTCTATAGTAGTTTGTAGTTTCTACAGTGCATTCATTCTTTCAACCATAAAACTACCTCCAGCAAAATGGACTGTTAAAGTCAGACAGCGTTCGAGTTAACGAAAAATTTGTTGTATGCTACGCTATGGCGGAAATTTCTTACTTACAACACATGTTGTACCTCCAGCGTAAAATTTATATATAGCATGTAAAATTTTATGCCAGTTTTTCATTAACTTAAATGAAAATCATGAAAATCTTACCTCTCGGAAGCGATTTACTTTTATTTCACACAAAAATTATTGAATTAGTCAGAAATAAAAGAAAAATGATACAACTATGAGACAAACAGCCAAATGATTAAACATGTCTGTACAAGTATTGTACATAAACACATATACATGTAGGCTAGTCAGTATATACATGTACACTGTATGTGAAAGTTTTGATGTTGTTTTGAATGCAGGCTGTCAATTGTCAACGATATCATTAGCTAGGATTCTACTTTTCTGCTGTATTGCCACAAACAGATTATACTTCCAACTTACGATATTTTACCGGGCAACATCTTTAATGTTTTTAGTATTTCAAGCACAATTTTCATTCACTTTAACGAAGCAGGCCTACACAAGTGTGTGTATCAATAATATATACAAGCTTCGCTAGCGCGCAGTGCCCTGTATATTACGCGGTGCCCTGTACATACAACAGCAAATTGACAAAATACGCTGAAAATCATGGGCTTGTCATAATATGCCAGACAATTTTTTTTAATGTAACCTCTGCTGTCAGACACATCTGTACAGGCTGTACTGAGATGACAGGGAAGATAAACAAGACTTTAAAATAGCTCCCTCTTCCATGCACCTTTAAAGGAGCAATAGACCAAAAAGTGAAGGCGTATTTTTAGGGGGCCCTCAAAAATTGAATGCTTATCTAGCACGCAACGGTATAGCAATTTTCTGGTTAATATGAATATTCAAGTGACCTTTGCCCTCGTGTCATCTGTGAGCAATGGAGGCATGCAGTTTTTTGATCTGTTGTGGATGATATATCTGTGAAATTCACAAAATCGAGCCACCTCACTTTTCGGTCTAGTGCTCCTTTAAGTACCTTGACAACAATTCATAAGTGGAACATGGATTGAACACTGTTGTATGCATGAATACAGAAACATAAATACAAAGATTAACAACTTGTCTCTTTTTCAGCAGATCAACATCCCCAAGCGGATTAGGAAGAACCTAACTCACGTTTTGTGATGTAATAGGATGAAAGGAAAGAAATAAAACAACAATCTGAAAAAAGGCTCAGGGTATTTTGAAATGAGTGTTTATACTTTCTATTGTGTCTACAACAATATAATTTGAGTAGTACCTATTCAACTGTAGAGCATTTTCCAAATTCCTGGGCAATCAATTTTTGACTATAAAATGAACATTTCCTGAAAATATTTTCTGATGCACACAGTTCATTTTCTAAGTGATGTGCATTTTCTAATGCACTATACATTTTCTAATATATTGCACACTTTTTAATATACTGTACATATTCTAATGTACTGAACATTTTCTTATAGATCTACTGTATACATTTTATAATGCACTATACATTTTCTAATATATTGTACACTTTTTAATGTACAGTACACATTCTAATGTATTGAACATTTTCTTATAGATCTACTGCATTTTTACTGTACTGTACATTTTCCAATGTATATGAACATTTTTTCATGAACTGTACATTTTATAATGCACAGTACATATACAGTACTACTGTCAATTTTCTTTAATTCCCTGCACCCCACAAAAGCTTAAAGGATACAAGTACCTCAGGGATTTGATTAAACTTTACATTATGGTCATGCTACCATCAACATTAAGGTGGAAGAGAATTCTAACAGCCATCAATTAAGGCTGTTAAGTTTGATGACTTAACAATCTGATCACATCAACAATTTGATCTAAATTTTGATCAATGGAACAACAATTTTATCAACTGTACAATTTCATCAAATATGTTCAAATAAACAAATCTATAGAAAGAACAATCTCATTACATGAACAACTTCATAAAAACACCTATTTGATCAAATGAACAATTTAATCAGACAAACAATATTTTCATTTTTTTCTTTTTCTTTTTCCATTTCTCAACCAACTCTAAAGGTACAGTAACTATAAACTAAAAGAAAACAGCCTACAAAATACCTTGCATAAACATTGCCTCTGTTGCATCAGTTTCATAAACAATTGCATCAGTTTCATAAACAATGATACTGTATCTACCCTCCAAAATGTTAAAATTGCAAGTGGACAAGAAATCTATGAAATCTACCCACACCATGCAACCTTCCCTCTGGGCTTAAAGAACACCGGAGAAATTACAGCTGTTACCATAATGTACATATAAATAACATAGTCCTTGCTTGTGCATAACCAGGGAGATCCCTGACACAACTGTGCATGTCTAAACTAAAGCAATTTCCTTGGTAGTGTGGGAAGGAGTATGCGATTCACAGTAAGGAAAACATATTATGTAATGATAACTTCAGCGAGAAATTTGTCCATGCATGTACGATATTGGGAATGCGGTCTAATTAAGAATCACATCTCACTAGACTCATTATCTCCCGTATTTGTCGGGAGTGTCAATTACAGTTCATCAATACATTCTCATTGAGAAAAGTGATAGATAGATGCAAGTGATCATAATGATAATAGTCACCATGGAAAGTACTGGTTTTACGAGTGCTTCAAATTATCACTACGAGGCAATAAGCATCTTGATGTCTCAATGAACGTCTTCAACATGTTGAGATGATGTGAGGCGTTGTCATCCCAAGGTAAATACCCACTCGCAAATGTGAGTTTAGTTTCTCAAAAAAATCAGCAGAGGGTTGTTTTGTTGGATTTTCTGATACACTTTTTAATTGTAAGACATTTTTTAATTCATATATATATATATATATATGTATATAATATATATACATGTATATATATATATATATATATATATATATATATATATATATATATATATATACATATATATATATATATATATATATATATATATATATACATATATATTATATATACATGAATATATATATTATATATATATACATATACATATATATATATATATATATTATATACATATATATATTATATATATATAATATAAATATATATTATATATATACATATATATATATATATATATATATATATATATAAATACATAAATACATATATATTTATATATATATATATATATATATATATATATATATATATATATATATATATATATATATATATATATATATATATATATATATATATATATATATACATTCATATATATATAGGGATTAATGGAAAATTGAAAGATCTTCAACATGAATAAACATCTCTAATTAATGCCTCTGGTTGAATACAAATTTATGTCATAGTATTCTGACCAAAAGTAATGGTCACGACTACATCATTATAACATATTAACTTTACACGATAATCCTAAAAACTTTTCAGAGCAATTAACAAGCTACTGAATTTCTTTCCTCTATGTACGATCACCGACTGCATATTCAACTGAATTTAACAGCCTCTAGAATAGGCACTTAAACCGTAAAGGTGATTTAGCATTCCCAAATGACTTAATTGATTTCTGACAGGGGAAAACAACAACGACTTGATGAAAGCACAGGAATGATATTGCGCTTGGAATGACCGAACAAACACCAATGGAATTCCTTGACATAAACAACTAATCATACAATTCAGAGCAATGATGTTGAACGGTCAAGAATTGTAAATTTAGGAGAGAGCTTTTGTATTGTAAATGCTGGTCATATTTACACAAAGCGAAGGAGATTTTAGTAAGGCTAGAACCAGTGTGGTGCAATAGTTTTATCGAAAGTCTTCACATACATAAAATACTCCTTAGCTTTCAGGATGTAAACCTCAGTAACAACAAGACATAATTTGCATGACAAATAAAATGTAGTCTTTCCAAGTGTCCAGTTATACTGATTCCTTGATATACTATACCTTATTATCTTATTTCTTATAAATACGATAAAGCCTTAAAAGTTGCAGGGATCAACAATATACTCACTGACAACCAGAGCCAACGAAAAATCATACCTGGGTAGATATGCTTTTTACTGAATCACCAAAATGGCAACATTATTTTTCCAATATGAGTTTGTATAATAATACACAACAATTCTTCATAATAGAATATGGAAAATTGATTCAGATTTCTGAATGATATTTTTCCTCCTTTACTAATTACCAAATTTTGACATTTACATGTACAAGTCTCCTATCATTAAAAGATTAGTTCAGTGGTCAAGGCAAGTTTACTTTATATGAAAGATGATGTTAAAAAAACCGAAATGGTAAAGATAGCATTCAAAAATCTCATTCCGTTAAGGAGATATTCAAGTTTAAAGTTCTGTCTTATCTGTGTAGAAATGACTGGTGTACTAAGTCTACTATGGAATTTCAGTGCCCTTATCCTCACATTCTTAACAATTGTTAATGTATTTTAAAGAAAATTTATTTAACTTTTTTTACTATTTGAATTAAATTCCCTCAAACTTTCTTTAAGTGGTAAATTATAATTGTCCTGACTAGATTCTGTTTTACAACTTTCCTTACACATTCAATGGTTTTAAGCCACAAAATTATAAGACTAAATATAATAAAATACATAAAAGAATTTAAGGAATCTGAGGCTATGACGTCACAACTAGTCTGATTTCAGTTGTTTCTACACAAATGATGCCAAACTTTAAACTTAGATATCTCCTTAATGGAATAAGATTTTTGAATGCTTTCTTTACTATTTTGTTTCTTTTGAAGTCCTCTTTTATACAAAATGAAGATGCTTGACCACTGAACAAATCCTTTCAAGCAAATATTTTATGACATAGCAATATCTTCTGGCTTCCTTAAACCAAATTTGGACATTTCACTCTCTATTTCGCTTTTGATCTTTTTCCATCCTTTTAATTTTCAATTTGCTTTCACTCTATGAACCTACCTACAGTCCATTTCATCATGCAATAAACAACGTCAGAGCTTCTTCAGGAAATACTGTACGCTGAAAACAGTACTCCAATCTGACTGAATATTTGTATCTCTAATCAGCAATGGGTTAATTGAAGTGCAAATTTCAATCACAACCTGAGTAATTTTGTGTTTGTACATATATACAAATGAGTGATAGAACGAATGTATGAGTGATAGTGATGAATGCATGAGTTGTCTTGTAATGAGTGATTCATTGCTATTAATTATGAACGACCTTCCCACTGGAGTACAAGTTGAATGGGTTCACAGAGATAACAATTAATGGCAGAAGAAGGCTCCATATCAATACAAAACACTGAAAATGTTTGCAGGCAAATTGCAGATGAACTGTATGGCTTGGGAATTCTGTTAATTACTGTTTTGTTTTTAACAGGTATATGAAAAACAAGAAAATTTTGCCGTAAGTTGAAAACTTCCAAGATATGAGTTCATCAAAGCAAACTGATTTTCTTGTGGCAATAATCCTGTTTGATTTTAAAGGTCTATGGACGTGTGTAGCCATTTCTTTATTGGCTGAAAGAGCATTAAAAATCTATAATACCTAATCTATAATAATTATTTATTTAGAAAACATTGTTGCCTTTACACATCCATATACCTTTACTGCACTTGTCAATTGCATGACTCACCCCTACACCCCCGGACAAGGTGAGTCATTGCACCAAAGTGGGTGGACAAAACATGTACATTGATGCACCCCTCAGTCACTTACATGTAGGTGACTGACATTTATTATGAAATGACTTACCCCAAATCAATCACCTCTGTACGAAGTCAATGGGTCTGAAGTAAATTGACCCACCCCAGAGTCACTCTGGTGACTGATAATTTGGTGTCAATGACTACTTTATGTCAATGACTCACCTTTGACTGACATCGCCGGGGGAGGGGGGGGGTAGTAGGGGTGAGTCATACAACTGACATGTGATACAGAATGCAACTCTGTTGTAATTTTGTGCCGTTCTGCATGACCGAGTATAAATACCTATGTTACATAACATGAAATTTAAAATACTTGTTGTGCACTAAGTTTTAACATTAAGTTCAATTTTGCATACTGTATATTCTAGAAAAATCCAGCTGAATATGACCAATTGTACCAGTTCCAAGTTGTGCTTTTAAAATCATCATTTTTCAGTTCATTAGTTTTTGAGGGTTACAATAATTACCCTATACATGCAGGCAAGAAACCGTCCTTGATATATAGAGCTTTTTTTGAAGGCTTGAAGCTATCAACACGTTTTCATCTGTCCAATGACAAAATTTACAGGGATCCCACAGTCACGTTCCCAAGATTTACAATCAAAGAAAGACAGGCTCAGCCACTCAACAAGCAATACACATTGCCTCGCCAAAACAGACTTCCAATTGAGCAATAAATAATCTGCAAACAAATGGGGTTTATTGTGGTCTCACTGCATTTTCCCTTTAATCTGATTTCCACAACCAAACTCAATCTAGTCCTTTAAGCAAATAAATTCCACTTGGGTTATTCATTAGTATCAAAGGGCTCAGAAAAAAATTCAATTCATAATGGCTCATCTGATTTGACACAGGAAGCTGAAATCACTGTTGGCAGGAAAGGATTTTAAGCATGGGAGTATAATATCCAGCATGATACAGACAGGATACAATGTTCATGCAGTGGACTGACAGACATATCTTCATAGCATAGTGTCCTATCTAGGCCTAGACATATATACTTGTATTGATATATTTTATAGAATATCGTAATTGCAGATCGTATAACAGGCAGTTACAGTACAGTACCGTTTAATGCTGGGCAGCAAATTTATGTTTGAACACCAATAAGAATCTATGAGTTTTTTTGTTGTTGTCAATGACAGGAATCCTGAAAGTTTAAATTGTCACCCAGTCTTCTGTATTAATTAGAGTACAAAAGTGAGTACTCTCACTTATAATACTAAACAGCGAGAGGGAAAATTTGTACAGATGTTTGAAATAAGAAATACAAAGTCATGGTAAAAAATTCTGGTCCTGTTAGCCGCTTAAAACAGTAGGTCAAAGTTGATTCCAGTACTCTGTCAGACCAGGGAGCTGTGACTTTGAAACAGCTTCCTGGTCAGACAGGCATTCCCAACTATTGCATTCCACAGAAGGGTTTGATGATTCTAGGCTTCAGACCCCAAAATAACACCCATATCTTAACACCCATATCTTATCTTTTCAGCTAAATGCTAAGGCTTTACATTGCGATATACAAATCTGAGGTTTCAAAAATCTTGTTCTTAAGCTTGCTTCTGTAGTCAGTGCGGGATATGTGCCAAACGGGATACGGTTTGAAATATTTCCATCGGGATATGGTATCCCAATGAGATATCAAAACTGTCATCATTCCATTCAGGCTTGTAGTTGTGCATTCTCTTTTTATAAATTATGCATGACTGATAAAAGTCAAATTTTGATTTTTAACTAAAATTTGTTTTACAGAAACTATTGATCTATCAACATTCACATTTTCATTACAAACCTTCCATTTGCTTTCACCAGTTTTGCTATGCTTTGATGGATATTGCTAATTTCTGGGAAATGAAAGAAAACTATCTATTTAATGAATATTCATAACTTGATGCGAAATTGCCCAATTTTGCGCAAATCCATTTGAATAATTCATTTTCAGAGCACTGAAATATTCAGGTTGATATCCCAATGGGGATAAATTTGATAACCCTAATGGGATATGTTATCCCATTCTGGATACCAATGTAGACTAAGATGCAGCTGTATTTGATTGGGATATTGTATCCCGATTGGCAGTTATGCCACACTGGCAGTTATCCACATAAGAGCTCAAATGGAACAAATTACAAATTTCAAAATAGCAACATGATCATTTCATTCCTGCTGAGTGATATGTTATCCTGGGGTCAGTTCTTATCCTGGGGTCAGTTCTCAGACTTGTTACCTAATGCAATCAATTAATGGTACAACTGGAAATGGTTTAGACCTTGACCTATAACTATCAGGGGGTCCCCTTGACAGGAACCAGAACCCTGCCATGTGATGTTTAAATCCTGAGCAAGAGGTACACCTCCTTGTCCTGAGGCTGTTTTATTCAGAGAAGTTCGATGCTTGATGTAATGAAACTGCCTAGGGATTCTACCATTTAAAGGATTAGTTCAGTGGTCAAGCATGATTATATTATATGAAAGAGGACTTCAAAAGAAACAAAATAGTGAAGAAAGCATTACAAAATCTTATTCCGTTAAGGAGATACTTAAAGAGGCGAAATCGTCATATGTGCACAATATTTAGAATTCCTTTCAAATTTGTTGATTGCTTGAAATTTTGCTGCACGATTCGTTGTCTCGTATTGCAAGGTATATAGTTATTTAAAACGCCTTGAAGGTCACTACACAAGTTAGCCCAGTTAGTTACGGCGATCAGAAGCAGTTTTTTTTCTTATCAACAGTCGTGAGTTCGAGCCCCGGTCGAATCGTTTATTGCGACTTTTGCTTTCATCTTCTTTTTTTCTTTTTTCTCAGTAATTTTCATTTGGTGACTATTATTGTAGTATTATAATACTAATATTTCACTTTCGCTTTCTGACAAATGAGTGAAAAAGAAAAAAAAGTTTCTCGTTACAGTAACGTAATGTACTGTGTATGTAAACTCAGCACACACAACGTATATGCTAGTGCTGGCTGTACAAACCATGGGGTTATCTTTTAACTCCATGTACAAACAGACAGTGGATCGGATCTTGCGTCCACAACCAGAAATGACGTCAAACTATTGCATCCCTAATTTTACCGTATTTTAATGAGACAAGCCTCCCTCTTTCAGTTTAAAGTTTGGTATCATTTGTGTAGAAACAACTGAAATCAGACTAGTTGTGATATCTATCCTATTTTCTCAAAGCCTTTATGTATTCTTTCATTTTGTCTTACAATTTTGTGGGGTAAAAACCACGGGACATGTCAAAAAAGTATTAAAACCTAACCTAGGAATGGTATTCAGTATATACCACCTTTAGAAAGTTTGAGGAAAAATTATTTAAATAATGAAAAAATTAGATAAATTTTCTTTAAAATACATCAAGATTTTGAGGAATCTTGAGGCTGTGACATCACAACTAGTCCGATTTCAGTCTTTTTTTACAGAAATGATACCAAACTTTAAACTTGAATATCTCCTTAAGAGGATAAGATTTTTTACTGCTTTTTTCACCATTTTCTTTCTTTTGATGTCCTGTTTCATACAAGATGGACATGTTTGACCACTGAACTAAACTTTACACTTAAATATTTCCTTAACAGAATAAGTTTTTTTACTGCTTTTTTCACCATTTTTTTTCTTTTGATGTCCTCTTTCATATAAGATGGACATTCTTGACCACTGAACTATTCCTTTAATGTCAATGGCGGTACCAACCTTGACGCAGCTCAGTGTCCACAATTGATATTTTGGTGTTTAAAATTTATTTGATTTCAGGTGAAATTGCAAATTGCAGGAAAATAATCAGCCATCTGCATTACTGTACCCTCCCTCAGGTTTCTTATTTTGTTTAGAAATAGTCTTAAACATCCATTAAAGACACATTCTCCCACCCTGATTTTTGTTGTTGTAAACAATCATGATTCTACTACATAAATCTGCTTTCCATTTAATGTAGACTCTCATTCGAACAACATAAATCTATCATGGTACCTGACGCACATGAGACATCAGGATGCACCAACATGATAATGGAACATTGCAGGAATTACTGAAAGCAAAAGGTGAAACTTTGCACCTACCCAAGAACTCCTTGTTGCTTAGCAACACAAGTTCAAGTTTTCCAAACTGAAATGGAATCAAGTACAGTCATTTCCTGTAAACTATGGACTCTAGTTTCAAAACAATTTAAATGGTTTGGTTTGGTTTGGTTTGTTGAGGCTTAACAGCACCACGACAGTCCGTCCATCCAAGTCAAACGTGCCAAAAGGGTGTTAAATATTTAAGGTGCAAAGGTTGGGAAAAAATGATTGAAAAAGGAGGAAAGGATGGAAAGAAGTGACAATTTTAGAGGGAATAAGTTGTAGAAGAAAAGGTGGTAAGACGGAGAGGGATGTGAGATAGGAAAGAAAGGGGTGTGGGGAGATTAGATCAAGTGGAAAAGGTTGCTGTTGCAGAGGAAGGTGGTAAAGTTGGAGGGCGAAATGTTCTTTAAGAAGTTGGAAATAGTGGTGGCAATTTGAAACTTGAAAACTTTGATACAATTTGAAACTTAAGAAAAACATTATCATCAAACATTCAATGAAAGACAGCAAGCAATTTTATGTGGAACAAAACAGTTGAATATACCAAACTACTTAATTTATTTTGATAACAAACCGCAAGGTAATTATCGGTACCATATAAAGACTCACAAACTCTGGTAGAAATTACAGTAGGCTTGCCACGATATACATTTTTTGCACATCCATGTCATGGTCACCCAAGTTGAGTCTTGTGACGATAATGCATGTACTATTAAATGTCTAAGATGTAGTGATATTTTATTTAATATTGGTATTAAAGGGCAAAATCACTCTTCAAATTAGGGTTGTCGCGCAATATGGTGATATATCAGGATATTTTTGTCCACATAATCAAGATCTCACTTACCCATATCCTAACAGCCCTACCTTAAATTAGGCTGTTCAACAGGCCTGACAGAGGGTCTTGGCAGATCTGAATATAATACCCAGTTGTCATCTAAATTAAACAACAGTGTTGATCAATTTTCTGAATTCATGAAGCAAAATTCCATTTCTTAATGTTTACAGTCACTACTAAAGTTGCTTTACACAAAATTATAATTAACATCTTAAAATATAAAAAGACAATCTTGATAATCACAAGCACACTTTTTTATGATATCACCAGTTAATATTTGATATGAGTCATCATATCAAACAACAATTGATATACTGATATCTTAGGTGAAATTAAGTTATAAAATAGACGTGTCAAAATTTGAGGTCAGATTCTAATCATTTATACAAGGACATGTTAATCAATTCCATACGAGTAGTGTTAATGTGTGAATCTTGATTCCTGAAAGTTTTCTTCCCAACAATACTGTGACCAATTAGACCAAATGACCAATACTGACCTTGGACAAAATCCTTCACTTCCTTTACAGGGATGAGAAGCACCTGAAGGTCAAGCGCTAGTGCATTAGCTAGCTTTTCAGCAAATCAATTAAGCAAAGTAAATACTTTATAATTAAAGGTCAAGCAGATCCATCTGGTATGACAGCAGATAATTGACAACACAAACTGTCAAAAAAGTACTTTTGTTTTTTTTGTGAGATGAAATTTGAATAAGGCCTGATATTGTGCTAACGTGGACATTAAAATTAATTAAAAAAGTCAACGTTTCTGATTGGTAGTACACAAATACCGACAACCAATCAATAACCGCTGGGAAGTGACTAGTACATGGTACACACTGGAGCTGTGAACGTTTAGGGATTTTAGTAAAAGTGTACACGCCAAAAAAAGCGAGCGTGTATCGTGTACACGAGTTTAGTACCGTAATTTTCGGAAATACACCAAAATTGCTCCAAAACTAGGAGGCGAAGTAAAAAAATCGCACAACCAGTATGGCAAAAGTACTGATTGCATTGCCCAATAGACGCTGAGTTTTGCTTTTCAAATCGTAAAAAGTTTACTTCTACAGTATAAATCATCATTTTTGTAGAAAATATGCATGGAAATTCAGTTTAGAAAGAACATATAACTTCTTTTAATGTCATTTAAACTCAACATCGCATAACTTTTTTGTCCTATTTGCTACGGCTTTCAAAGTTCTGTGAAAATCTTGCATACCGAGGCCTATGATACACCTTGCCGTGAAACATTTCAAAACTACGCCACCACCACCAGGAAGTTCTGAAATATTAGTCCTCTCGAAAAATGGCCGCCATCTTTGCAAAGCATGCAGCATTTCAGCTCTGTTAAAATCTTTTTCTGTTTATTCATTATGCAATAATTTTTCTTTCTTGCAAAATTTATTTGACTCATCAGGTAATATTTACATGTAAATGTACTGATTGTCACGATTCAAGTGTTTTTTGGTCGATAAAACAAGCCTTGATTGCGTGGGATTTAAAGCCTTATGGCCTAACGTTAGGCCTATTGTTAGTTTCACTGTTTACTGCTGCACATTCATGGTGCATTTTACAAGTTAGATTACTCAGATTTCGGCGAAATCAAAGTGCATAATATCCCCATTCATTGGTGATTACTGCGCATTTGTCATTCGCACATTTAAAAAGGATTATGCTAATCGGGTTTACAGTTTGTAAAAAGTCATTGAATGGAATTTTTTCAACCGAATGTGTGTGATTTGAATCATGAATATTGATTTTCAATGGCAAGACTATGATGTATAAAAAAGCGATTACTGAGGTTATCCCATTTAAGATTGAGTAATGAAGTAGGAACAGCCTTTGAGTCAAAAAGTATTTAGTAAAAGATGGATGAGTGGTCGTTTACAAGATTTGCGAGCGCTGTCTTGTTGCCTTCCTTGGAGCCATCAGTATAGATGGAGCGTGTACAGGAATAGGTGCGCTAAACGGTCACAGCTCTAGTACACACACACACAATGCGTACAGTACAAAGTTAATTAGAAACGATCCACAACCGGATGTGCCGTGAAAGATATGAACATCGTAATTTTACTAACACGAGATTCCCTCTTTAATGTCTGAAGCTTTTATGGAAAATTACTTTTCCATAAAAGCAAACCAACTACTCTGAGTCAAGCATGTCCATCTGGTATGACAGCAAGAAAAAGGCAACACATACTGTGAAGGTTTGATTTGTTGATGTCTAACGGCACCGCAACAGTCAAGGGACAAATGTGCCAAGAGAGTGTTAAAAACTAAAAGGCTTGAGTTAGGAAAGAGAGGTGGGAAGGAGGGAGAGAAGGTGGATAGAACTGTGAAGAAAACCCTCTGATACCTTGTTCTTTTCCTGAAATGGAATTTTTTAATGCATCAAGCTTTTTTTTTTTTAATGATTTTTCCAAAAATGCAAGCTCACTACTTAAGGATTAAATACTATGAATGGAATACTATAATGAATGGATTACATTGATGAATGGAATACTAAAATGAATGGATTACTATAATTAATGGATCAATTTATTGAATGGAATACTATGATTGGATTACTAAAATGAATGGATTACTATAATGAATGGAATACTATACCGAATGGATTACATTAATGAATGGAATACTATAATGAATGGATTACTATAATTATTGGAATAATTTTTTAAATGGAATAAACACTACGATTGAATTACTAAAATTGTAATGTTTTTTTTTTCTCCAAAATTTCTTTATATTTGCTGAATGACAGAAAGCCACCTAACTCTCTTTTAAGTACATTTGCAGCATATCCAATGGCTGTCACAAAATCTCAGAATATTTTTCACTTTCAGTGAAATGCAAAGACTTTTGAGGAAGTGACATTTTGACAACACTCCTAATCTGATGATTTCAGTCATTTCCACCCAAAAACATTGATAGCACTTACAGGAGTACTAGAAACTACTGTGATTTGTTATCATGCTCTTTTCAAAAACAAAACAACATAAAAAAATATAAAAAACACATAAGAAATTCACAGGCTTGTATGCAAAATAGTGTAGAAAAAGGGTGGCATCACACCCTAACCATTTCAACGACTGTTTCTTGAAATTTACTAAAAATAAATCTTTTCTTTAAAACTTTTTTTCACTAATTGCAATAAAATTATACCAAAATATCTTCAAAATGGTGGTAGTAACAGTTACTTCACTAAACTCTCATTTTAGTTGTCACAAACTTTCATAAGATGTTTAAATGACTTATTTCACAACTTCTTTGGAATGCAACACTGACATCACTCCTAGTCTGATTTCAGTCACTTCTACACAAATCTGACAGCACTTTATGCCTACAGCACTTGAAACTTATTTATTTTGTTTAAAGGAACACAAGACCAAAAAGTGAGGACAAAATTTTCTAGAGACTAAAAATTTCAAACCATGTGAGAGCATCAAAACTTCTCTTACACCAATATAGTCATCTAGGATTCGTAAACAATGAGATTTTATGACTTTAGAAGGCAAAACAGTTCAACGAATATTTGAAAAATTCATCATGTATGGGTCTCCTTTAAAACAGAATAAGATTTTGATAATGAAGAAATTATTCTTCACGATTTTGTTTCTTATTCTTGTCCTCTTTAAACTTGAATTCATGAACATGCTCAAACACTTAAAGAGGGAGGCTCGTCTCAGTAAAATACGGTAAAAATTGGGAGATACTTTATTTTGACGTCACTTCCGGTTGTGGAGGAAAGATCCGATCCTCTGTCTGTTTGTACCACACAGTACAGCCAGACACTAGCATGTATGTTGTGTGTGCAGAATTACATACACAGCGCATTACGTTACTGTGACGAGAAACTTATTTGTTTTTTTCAATGCTTTTTTGTCAAAAAGCGAAAGTGAACTTTTAGTATTACAGTACTACAATGATAGTCACCAAATGAAAATTACTGAGAAAAAAAAAGAAGAAGATGAAAGCAAAAGTCAAAATTAACGATTCTACCGGGGTTGAACTCACGACATGATTTAAAAAAATGTTGATTTTGGTCGCCGCAACCGTCTGGGTTAACTCATGTGGTGACCTTCGGGGCGTTTTGAATAACTATATACCTTGCAATATGAGACAATGAATCGCGCAGCAAAATCTTAACCAATCAAAAAATTTGAAAGGATTTCTAAATATTGTGCACAAATGACCATATCGCCTCTTTAAATAGTCTCTCAGTTTTGGAAGGTTTCCCAGGTAACCATAAAATAATACCATAAGCAGGACACACAATAACACTTAATGTCCCTTCAATTGATACCAAGAAATTATGAGACTCTATGACAGTCATTAATGTTTTTTGTGTTTTTTTTGTAGGGTTTTAATTAACTAAATGAAATTAGGCTGATTTGAAAAAAAATTGTTTCTTGTTATCGCCGCAAGCATCTGGGCTATCTCGTGTGGTGACGTTCAAGGCGTTTTAAATAACTATATACCTTGCAATATGAGACAACGAATCTCGCAGCAAAATTTCAACCAATCAAAAAATTTGAAAGGAATTCTAAATATTGTGCACATATGACGATATCACCTCTTTAACTTCATATCCCTTTTAAAAATTACTGTAAGATTAAATGTCAGACATCATTATTTCCAACAATGACATTATAGCACTCCTACAGTGCTCATATAATGTTGTCTACAACTTTTGAGATTTAACTCGTATTCATGTTAGATGACAACAAAGAAATCTACTGTTGAACACTTAAGCAAAAACATGAATGTTGACTTAAAAGATTCTGAATCCAGGGTATTATGGTTTGGGTACAAAAGGAAATGTCAAGCAGTGTGCCCGGGAGATTGCCCTGTAAAGTGATGAAAGGAAGGAGATTTAATTGATCCAAAAAAATCCTGCACAGAGAAACCTTAAAAATGAAATGTTAGCCATTTTTGAGGACAATGACGAAGGAGAGCCATATTCCTATAGGAAATCGTATTCATTGCAATCATGATCGACTGGGGAGAATTATAATCAATTTTTTTTAAATTGAGCTTTTACAGGTTCAGATTCATTCACTTTGTTTGGCAGAATGTTGACTTTTCAGGTCAATAATGCCAGAGGTTTTAACTCAATTGTAACACATTAAACGCAAGTGCAAGGAGCAAGATTACAGAAAGGTTCCTAAAAATGGTGGAATGTGATTGCAAAATAGCAGTTTTCACAAGAGATTTTGTATTAAGAAGGATGTCAATCCTTAAAGAATTTATAGTCATGACCACATATAGTGTGTCATGTTACAAATAAATTTGTATGATAAAATAATATGTCACATCCCTAGTTACCTCACCTAACCTAGTCTCTTTAGGCCCCTGGCCCATAAGGCTGCAGTGCACTCTCTCCACTGGATGCCTAGTTACAGTAAGCTTAAACAGATGGGTGTTCCACCATGCCCTATTTTCCCTCCCTCTGCCCCTATGGCTGTTCCACCATGCCCTATTTTCCCTCCCTCTGCCCCTTATTACCCCCTCCTGCCTCTTTTTCACAAATCCTCTATATTTTGTACACAATAACCTAATATTAAGAATTGTTTCAATTTCCTGGTATGGTGTTTGTAGTTCTTAAATATACAAGCAGGCAGGTGCCGTACATTACATGTTGTATTGATTTATATCTTATTTACATGTTAAGTGCCACAGTTACCTTGTTTCATGCCCCTTGCTACCGTTTAAGTGCCTGTTTTGGTCACTGGCACCCTGCCCCTTTCTTGATCAAACAAGGGGTATGTCTGTTCATATCTAAACTTATCTTAAAGGTACTCTCAGCCAAAAAGTGAGGGCATTAGTTTGTGCTAATTTCTAGATATATTTCATATCTGTGGCTAATTTATGTAGATTTTAACCAATAGAAGTCACATCACATGGTCTGCACTTTACAGGAATTTTCACCATTGCATGCAAGCGAACAAATTCCAAAAAAGTCAATGGGAAAACATGTACAAATGTTGAGTACTCAGGTCGGGATTTAGTTATGTTTATGATCTTCCGTACCGCAAACATATTTAGTGTGAGACTCACACTAAACACGCCCTCACTTTTCGGCCGGGAGCACCTTTAATTTGCATCTGAAATGATGAAAACATTAGAAATGGAAAAAAAAAAAGATTCTCACCGACAACCATGAGAGTAAACTCAAATCCTTTTTTGACTGATCTTCTGTATACTTGGTTGGGTAGGTTTGCAAACCCTACATACCCCTCCATCTCTACTTTTGGTTTATTCTGAAAGATAAAATGAAAGAAAAATTAAATCTTCTTCATACTATCAAAACTTTGATAAATCAAAGATGAATTCAATGTGATAAGTTTCTCTAAAGCTAGCTGATAAGTCATTCTCTAAAAACAGGGAAAACTAATGATACAGCTTTTTATGTGTAAGCAACGTCATACATGTAACTAGTACTACACTGTACAGTGGTAACAAGGAAACAGAACAAAAGTCTTTTGTAAACAGGAGATACTGTAAACAGCAATACATGATGTTTTGGCAGATTAAATGTATATTTGTATTGTTTTAACTGTCACTGTCAAACCACCCCCCTACCCCCTCCCCCTGACCGATCAAAATTAAACAAAGTAAAGATTGAAATGAAAGAAAGAAATACAGATCATCAAATTTCCCATGGGTTCTGATTAAAGGTATTGAAAATCTTCACACGAAAAATCGCAACAGAAATAATATTAATGTAGTGTATACAACACTCTTTTGCAATGTAATGTACTTTTTATCCCACAAATACAAGGAGGACATTTTTAGAGAAAAAATTTACAACGTATGCTGTTTTTTACTCAAGAAATCTGAAGGAAAAAGTGTTTTCTTCCTGCAAATTCCTGATACTCCCGCGGTTATGCAGATACCGTAGATTTTTTCAAGCTCCGCAATCATGAACATAAATATTCTCAACGTTCTTTCCATTCGAACATGATACAGACCCCTAGCTTAATTTAAAAAAGGGCAGGGTGCTAGACTTGTTGAGGGGCACATTAATGCGGGCGCAAAGCGCTGCATCTTTTTGCTGTGGAGTCCAGGGGCCCCCTTAGGCTTAATCCCATGGTGAAGCTCTGGGATTTGAGCTATAATCATACCTCAGAACCAAACTATTCTGACTGATAAGGATTATTCACGAACCAAACAGACAATTGCTTACTATGCAATCATTTTGTGTTCTGTATCCATGTAAGGTATATCATTTATGAGGTTAAGATTATTAATCTACAAAAAAACAAAAAAAACCTAAAAGAAAAAATTTCATTTTTTTCTCATGAGGAGAGGGGAAAACTTCCAGGGGAAAAGGCAGACCCCCCAGGGAAAGGCGGACCCCCCAAAGGGGAAAGGTGGACCCCAGGGGAAAGGCAGATCCCAGTGGGCAGGGTGGACCCCAAGGGGGCAGGGCAGACACGGAGGAGGCGGGCCGCTCTGTGAAACAGCAAATGCTAAGGGTCTGTGATCAGCCATTACTCCATTTCAATTTTTTTTTTGTAACATGGAGACTAACTTCACCCAGAAGTTTATGTTCTATGTACTAGGTGATGTTTATGTTCTATGTACTAGGTGAAGTTTATGTTCTATGTACTGGGTGAAGTTTATGTTCTATGTACTGGGTGAAGTTTATGTTCTATGTACTGGGTGAAGTTTATGTTCTATGTACTGGGTGAAGTTTATGTTCTATGTACTGGGTGAAGTTTATGTTCTATGTACTGGGTGAAGTTTATGTTATATGTACTGGGTTGGTACGGTACTATAGATTGAGAATTTTGCATGGATCCCTTTCTCAACAGATAAGGTAATATATAGATGACTACTGTACATGAGAAACCAGTTGTAAAACAATGGAGAATACAGACCTTTGTACAGTAGAACTTCTGTTCATAATATAAAATATACTGCAATATAAAATAAACATATGTGCAGTAGCAGCAGCTAATTAAGCTTTTATGGGCCTCAGGCTGAGTCTGTATGACAAATAAATACTAATATAAATACAAATTTTTATGAATTTCTGACTTACGGTTTTTAAATAAAACCTTGATCACATGATCTGATAACCCTATAAAATTCATTTACTCTTTTTGCATGTTTTGAATCATGGTTTACTATTGCAATTTTGAAACTTAAAGAGCTAAGTTAACAGGTTAAGAAATTGTTAGCATCCATCACGTACACTTTGTAATCTTGCAACCTGTCAAATTCGGTGTGGGTAGAATTTATTTTAGGAGAACCAAGCTGCAGATTGTCTTTATCTATTGTATCTATTCTATTTTATAATGAATAAATCAAAACCTACATAACTTTGTTTTATCTTTAAGGGTTGTCTAGCTTTTCGTCTTTGAGGGGACTTAATAGCTAAGTATTGTCAATTATGCCGAAAATAGGTAAAATTTGTTTGGAAAATAGCTGCAATCAGCTAAATAGCTCAAGTCTCACATGCTGAAATTGATCAATTTTTAAATCAAAATAGCTAAGTATTGTCAATTATGCAGAAAATAGGTGAATTTAATTTGAAAAATAGGTGAAATCAGCTAAATAGCTGAAGTCTCACATGCTGAAATTGATCAATTTTCATCAAAATAGCTAGTATTGTCAATTATGCAGAAAATAGGTGAAATTAGGTTGGAAAATAAGCTGACAGCTAAATAGCGTCTCACATGGAAAAAATAAAATAGCTGAAATCAGCTAAAAATTAGCTTGAAAATAGTCTCACTAAATAGCCTGATCTCGCATGCCTGATATGTGTACATGTACAGTAGCTGTACATGATTTTCAATAGTTTGATTCTCTTTCAATAGACCTACTGTAATTTCCATAGGATCATTGTTCTAGAATGGTGGATTTGCAAATCTGTTACAAATCAAAAAGCCCTAGGTACTAACAATCCCGATAAAGCTACTTAGAGCTAATGGAAGGACGTGCAAAAGGATATGACACATACTGTATCTGGAACAGTACATAACCCCTAATTGGGATATGAAAATTGCAAGTATTTCAAAACAGGTGACAAAGACATGTTGCAGTAGTGTTACAAAATATAAAAGTGAGAATCATACCAAATTTTTTTTTTCAAAGATGTCTTTTACCAGGTCACAAGACAAATTCATATGTACTGTATTCAGCCCTAAAATCTAAAAAGTGCCCCAATTTTTCTAAAAATGTAGAGTTCTAAAGAGTTCTAAAAATGTATTATGATTTAAAGCTTTTTCGATAAATTTGTTTTTACCCTTCTCTTCATTTCAAATATTGAATGATTTATGCAGCAAGTCTGTGCTTCCTTTTGTTCAATAAAACGTTTAAAAAAATAGGTTTATAAATATATAAAAATAATTGTTCAATGTTACAATATGGTGACTTTAACATTGATGAATTTAGCCAATGTCCACCCAATACAAAATCATTAAAGGAATATTCCCATGTTTTTAAAGAAATATTTTCATGTTTTTCAAGGAATATTCTGATGTTTTTCAAGGAATATTCACATTTTTTAAGGAGTATTCAAGTTTTTTCCTAACCTTTCATAAGAGAACAATTTTAGAAACACTTTAGTACAAAAATCATGTTGTTATGTTATTCCTACCAGAAGATATTCAAATAGTAAGGTTCACCAAAAAATGCCAATAAACGAATAGGAAAAGGCTCAGTATGACATCACAGCAACACATTCTCCCACAAAGTTGATGAATTTCATTTAAATCTATCATCCTTTTTTATTAGTAAAACCTGCTATAAAAACTGATGAAAGTGAGGTATTTATATACATTGCCAAATATACCCTACTTCAATAACTTTTGGAAAATTGTTTCCAATCATACAAAAACCAATTAATGTTCAAAAAAATACAAAAACATTTGCAATGGAATTGCCTCTATGACATCATCAAACAAGAATTCATCATACTGTACTAAAACTTTAAAATGCAATTGGGAAATCTTAAAAATTCATATCTTCTGAACAGAATATGATATCAACCTGATTTTTAGTGATGAAAGTTAGGTATTTATATAAATTGCCAAATATACCCTACTTCAATAAATTTTGGAAAATTGTTTCTAATCATACAGAAACAACCAATTAACATTAAAGAAAAATACAAAAACATTTGCAATGGAATTGCCTCTATGACATCATCAAACACGAATTCATCATACTGTACAAAAACTTTAAAATGCAATTGAGAAATCTTTAAAAACCCATATCTCCTGAACGGAATACGATATCAACCTGATTTTTGTACCAAACTGGCTCAAAAAGTATGCTCTTTCAAATAAAATTTGACAAAAAGCCATGAGAATATTCCTTTAATTTAGAACCAGTGTGATGCAGCCATCCAATTAGTAGTAATAAAGTAGTATTTTACAGTTTTCGGATGAATGATCACAACCATACCAGCTAGGTATGATTAGGTCACACAGGGCTTGTAATGAAGTACATGTACATGTTATTTGATACCAGGTCAATTGCAATTAATACAGAAACAAGAGAAAAGCAAATTATGAATATTTCCTTGAATGGTTTTAATTTGATTGTGAATGTTAAGGACTGTGCATGTGTTGTATCCCTGTACTGTGCGTAGAGCATACCCTTTTTTATTCTCCGACCTTTTAATTTCATGTAATTTTCTTCTTTACTTCCTTGATATTGTCTGTTTAGAAAGCACTTCAGGGTAACCTTAGTAAAATTTTCAGATATTGAATTATGAGAATACACATTTGATTCATACAAAGTTTCTCACTGTTTCTTTGTTGCCTACCTCATCTTTTCAACTTTTTCAGCAATATTCAACTAGTGAAAATATGCAAATTGATGATGTTACAGGAGTCACTCCAGATATTCAGTTACATTTTTCGGGTTGCATTCCTGGCTTCTCTCTATTCTTTCCCTCTATATCTAAACCATCCCTCCACCATTTCCTCCATCCCTCACCCATCTTTTCCTCCATCTCTCATCTATCTTTTCCTCCATCTCTCACCCATCTTTCCTCCATCTCTCACCTATCTTTTTCTCCATCTCTCATTTATCTTTTCCTCCATCCCTCACCTATCTTTTCCTCCATCTCTCACCCATCTTTTCCTCCATCTCTCACCTATCTTTTCCTCCATCTCTCACCTATCTTTTCCTCCATCTCCCATCTATCTTTTCCTCCATCTCCCATCTATCTTTTCCTCCATCCCTCACCCATCTTTTCCTCCATCTCTCACCCATCTTTTCCTTCATATCTCACCTATCTTTTCCTCCATCTCCCATCTATCTTTTCCTCCATCCCTCACCCATCTTTTCCTCCATCTCTCACCCATCTTTTCCTTCATATCTCACCTATCTTTTCCTCCATATCTCATCTATCTTTTCCTCCAACTCTCACTTGCCTTTTCGTCCATCTCTCATCTATCTTTCTCTCCATCTATCACCTATCTTTTCCTCCATCTCTCACCTATCTTTTCCTCCATCTCCCATCTAACTTTTCCTCCATCTCTCACCTATCTTTTCCTCCATCTCCCATCTATCTTTTCCTCCATCCCTCACCCATCTTTTCCTCCATCTCTCACCCATCTTTTCCTTCATATCTCACCTATCTTTTCCTCCATCTCCCATCTATCTTTTCCTCCATCCCTCACCCATCTTTTCCTCCATCTCTCACCCATCTTTTCCTTCATATCTCACCTATCTTTTCCTCCATATCTCATCTATCTTTTCCTCCAACTCTCACTTGCCTTTTCGTCCATCTCTCATCTATCTTTCTCTCCATCTATCACCTATCTTTTCCTCCATCTCTCACCTATCTTTTCCTCCATCTCCCATCTAACTTTTCCTCCATCTCTCACCTATCTTTTCCTCCATCTCCCATCTATCTTTTCCTCCATCTCCCATCTATCTTTTCCTCCATCCCTCACCCATCTTTTCCTCCATCTCTCACCCATCTTTTCCTTCATATCTCACCTATCTTTTCCTCCATCTCCCATCTATCTTTTCTCCATCCCTCACCCATCTTTTCCTCCATCTCTCACCCATCTTTTCCTTCATATCTCACATCTTTTCTCCATATCTCATCTATCTTTTCCTCCAACTCTCACTTGCCTTTTCGTCCATCTCTCATCTATCTTTCTCTCCATCTCTCACCTATCTTTTCCTCCATCTCTCACCTATCTTTTCCTCCATCTCCCATCTAACTTTTCCTCCATCTCTCACCTATCTTTTCCTCCATCTCTTATCTAACTTTTCCTCCATGTCTCACCTATCTTTTCCTCCATCTCTCACCTATCTTTTCCTCCATCTCTCACCTATCTTTTCCTCCATCTCCCATCTATCTTTTCCTCCATCTCTCATCTATCTTTTCCTCCATCTCTCACCTATCTTTTCCTCCATCTCTTATCTAACTTTTCCTCCATCTCTCACCTATCTTTTTCCTCCATCTCTTATCTATCTTTTCCTCCATCTCTCACCCATCTTTTCCTCCATCTCTTATCTATCTTTTCCTCCATCTCTCACCCATCTTTTCCTCCATCTCTCATCTATCTTTTCCTCCATCTCTCACCCATCTTTTCCTCCATCTCTTATCTATCTTTTCCTCCATCTCTCACCCATCTTTTCCTCCATCTCTCACCTATCTTTTCCTCCATCTCTTATCTAACTTTTCCTCAATCTCTCACCTATCTTTTCCTCCATCTCTTATCTATCTTTTCCTCCATCTCTCACCCATCTTTTCCTCCATCTCTCACCTATCTTTTCCTCCATATCTCATCTATCTTTTCCTCCAACTCTCACTTGCCTTTTCGTCCATCTCTCATCTATCTTTCTCTCCATCTCTCACCTATCTTTTCCTCCATCTCTCACCTATCTTTTCCTCCATCTCCCATCTAACTTTTCCTCCATCTCTCACCTATCTTTTCCTCCATCTCTTATCTAACTTTTCCTCCATGTCTCACCTATCTTTTCCTCCATCTCTCACCTATCTTTTCCTCCATCTCTTATCTAACTTTTCCTCCATGTCTCACCTATCTTTTCCTCCATCTCCCATCTATCTTTTCCTCCATCTCTCATCTATCTTTTCCTCCATCTCTCACCTATCTTTTCCTCCATCTCTTATCTAACTTTTCCTCCATCTCTCATCTATCTTTTCCTCCATCTCTCACCCTTCTTTTCCTCCATCTCTCACCTATCTTTTCCTCCATCTCTCACCCTTCTTTTCCTCCATCTCCCATCTATCTTTTCCTCCATCTCTCATCTATCTTTTCCTCCATCTCTCACCCTTCTTTTCCTCCATCTCCCATCTATCTTTTCCTCCATCTCTCATCTAACTTTTCCTCCATCTCTCATCTATCTTTTCCTCCATCTCTCACCCTTCTTTTCCTCCATCTCCCATCTAACTTTTCCTCCATCTCTCATCTATCTTTTCCTCCATCTCTCACCCTTCTTTTCCTCCATCTCCCATCTATCTTTTCCTCCATCTCTCATCTATCTTTTCCTCCATCTCTCACCTATCTTTTCCTCCATCTCTTATCTAACTTTTCCTCCATCTCTCATCTATCTTTTCCTCCATCCCTCACCCAACTTTTCCTCCATCTCTCACCTATCTTTTCCTCCATCTCTCACCTATCTTTTCCTCCATCTCTCACCTATCTTTTCCTCCATCTCTTATCTAACTTTTCCTCCATGTCTCACCTATCTTTTCCTCCATCACTCACCTACCTTTTCCTCCATGTCTCACCTATCTTTTCCTCCATGTCTCACCTATCTTTTCCTCCATCACTCACCTACCTTTTCCTCCATGTCTCACCTATCTTTTCCTCCATCTCCCATCTATCTTTTCCTCCATCTCTCACCTATCTTTTCCTCCATCTCTCACCTATCTTTTCCTCCATCTCTTATCTATCTTTTCCTCCATATCTCACCTATCTTTTCCTCCATCTCTTATCTATCTTTTCCTCCATATCTCACCTATCTTTTCCTCCATCTCTTATCTAACTTTTCCTCCATCTCTTATCTATCTTTTCCTCCATATCTCACCTATCTTTTCCTCCATCTCTTATCTATCTTTTCCTCCATATCTCACCTATCTTTTCCTCCATCTCTCACCTATCTTTTCCTCCATCTCTTATCTATCTTTTCCTCCATATCTCACCTATCTTTTCCTCCATATCTCACCTATCTTTTCCTCCATCTCTTATCTAACTTTTCCTCCATCCCTCACCCATCTTTTCCTCCATCTCTCACCCATCTTTTCCTTCATATCTCACCTATCTTTTCCTCCATATCTCATCTATCTTTTCCTCCAACTCTCACTTGCCTTTTCGTCCATCTCTCATCTATCTTTCTCTCCATCTCTCACCTATCTTTTCCTCCATCTCTCACCTATCTTTTCCTCCATCTCCCATCTAACTTTTCCTCCATCTCTCACCTATCTTTTCCTCCATCTCTTATCTAACTTTTCTTCCATCTCTCACCCTTCTTTTCCTCCATCTCTCACCTATCTTTTCCTCCATCTCTCACCCTTCTTTTCCTCCATCTCCCATCTATCTTTTCCTCCATCTCTCATCTATCTTTTCCTCCATCTCTCACCCTTCTTTTCCTCCATCTCCCATCTATCTTTTTCCTCCATCTCTCATCTAACTTTTCCTCCATCTCTCATCTATCTTTTCCTCCATCTCTCACCTTCTTTTCCTCCATCTCCCATCTAACTTTTCCTCCATCTCTCATCTATCTTTTCCTCCATCTCTCACCCTTCTTTTCCTCCATCTCCCATCTATCTTTTCCTCCATCTCTCATCTATCTTTCCTCCATCTCTCACCTATCTTTTCCTCCATCTCTTATCTAACTTTTCCTCCATCTCTCATCTATCTTTTCCTCCATCCCTCACCCAACTTTTCCTCCATCTCTCACCTATCTTTTCCTCCATCTCTCACCTATCTTTCCTCCATCTCTCACCTATCTTTTCCTCCATCTCTTATCTAACTTTTCCTCCATCTCTCACCTATCTTTTCCTCCATCACTCACCTACCTTTTCCTCCATGTCTCACCTATCTTTTCCTCCATGTCTCACCTATCTTTTCCTCCATCACTCACCTACCTTTTCCTCCATGTCTCACCTATCTTTTCCTCCATCTCCCATCTATCTTTTCCTCCATCTCTCACCTATCTTTTCCTCCATCTCTCACCTATCTTTTCCTCCATCTCTTATCTATCTTTTCCTCCATATCTCACCTATCTTTTCCTCCATCTCTTATCTATCTTTTCCTCCATATCTCACCTATCTTTTCCTCCATCTCTTATCTAACTTTTCCTCCATCTCTTATCTATCTTTTCCTCCATATCTCACCTATCTTTTCCTCCATCTCTTATCTATCTTTTCCTCCATATCTCACCTATCTTTTCCTCCATCTCTCACCTATCTTTTCCTCCATCTCTTATCTATCTTTTCCTCCATATCTCACCTATCTTTCCTCCATATCTCACCTATCTTTTCCTCCATCTCTTATCTAACTTTTCCTCCATCCCTCACCCATCTTTCCTCCATCTCTCACCCATCTTTTCCTTCATATCTCACCTATCTTTTCCTCCATATCTCATCTATCTTTTCCTCCAACTCTCACTTGCCTTTTCGTCCATCTCTCATCTATCTTTCTCTCCATCTCTCACCTATCTTTTCCTCCATCTCTCACCTATCTTTTCCTCCATCTCCCATCTAACTTTTCCTCCATCTCTCACCTATCTTTTCCTCCATCTCTTATCTAACTTTTCTTCCATGTCTCACCTATCTTTTCCTCCATCTCTCACCTATCTTTTCCTCCATCTCTCACCTATCTTTTCCTCCATCTCCCATCTATCTTTTCCTCCATCTCTCATCTATCTTTTCCTCCATCTCTCACCTATCTTTTCCTCCATCTCTTATCTAACTTTTCCTCCATCTCTCACCTATCTTTTCCTCCATCTCTTATCTATCTTTTCCTCCATCTCTCACCCATCTTTTCCTCCATCTCTTATCTATCTTTTCCTCCATCTCTCACCCATCTTTTCCTCCATCTCTCATCTATCTTTTCCTCCATCTCTCACCCATCTTTTCCTCCATCTCTTATCTATCTTTTCCTCCATCTCTCACCCATCTTTTCCTCCATCTCTCACCTATCTTTTCCTCCATCTCTTATCTAACTTTTCCTCCATCTCTCACCTATCTTTTCCTCCATCTCTTATCTATCTTTTCCTCCATCTCTCACCCATCTTTTCCTCCATCTCTCACCTATCTTTTCCTCCATATCTCATCTATCTTTTCCTCCAACTCTCACTTGCCTTTTCGTCCATCTCTCATCTATCTTTCTCTCCATCTCTCACCTATCTTTTCCTCCATCTCTCACCTATCTTTTCCTCCATCTCCCATCTAACTTTTCCTCCATCTCTCACCTATCTTTTCCTCCATCTCTTATCTAACTTTTCCTCCATGTCTCACCTATCTTTTCCTCCATCTCTCACCTATCTTTTCCTCCATCTCTTATCTAACTTTTCCTCCATGTCTCACCTATCTTTTCCTCCATCTCCCATCTATCTTTTCCTCCATCTCTCATCTATCTTTTCTCCATCTCTCACCTATCTTTCCTCCATCTCTTATCTAACTTTTCCTCCATCTCTCATCTATCTTTTCCTCCATCTCTCACCCTTCTTTTCCTCCATCTCTCACCTATCTTTTCCTCCATCTCTCACCCTTCTTTTCCTCCATCTCCCATCTATCTTTTCCTCCATCTCTCATCTATCTTTTCCTCCATCTCTCACCCTTCTTTTCCTCCATCTCCCATCTATCTTTTCCTCCATCTCTCATCTAACTTTTCCTCCATCTCTCATCTATCTTTTCCTCCATCTCTCACCCTTCTTTTTCCTCCATCTCCCATCTAACTTTTCCTCCATCTCTCATCTATCTTTCCTCCATCTCTCACCCTTCTTTTCCTCCATCTCCCATCTATCTTTTCCTCCATCTCTCATCTATCTTTTCCTCCATCTCTCACCTATCTTTCCTCCATCTCTTATCTAACTTTTCCTCCATCTCTCATCTATCTTTTCCTCTATCCCTCACCCAACTTTTCCTCCATCTCTCACCTATGTTTTCCTCCATCTCTCACCTATCTTTTCCTCCATCTCTCACCTATCTTTTCCTCCATCTCTTATCTAACTTTTCCTCCATGTCTCACCTATCTTTCCTCCATCACTCACCTACCTTTTCCTCCATGTCTCACCTATCTTTTCCTCCATGTCTCACCTATCTTTTCCTCCATCACTCACCTACCTTTTCCTCCATGTCTCACCTATCTTTTCCTCCATCTCTCACCTATCTTTTCCTCCATCTCTTATCTATCTTTTCCTCCATATCTCACCTATCTTTTCCTCCATCTCTCACCTATCTTTTCCTCCATCTCTCACCTATCTTTTCCTCCATCTCCCATCTATCTTTTCCTCCATCTCTCACCCTTCTTTTCCTCCATCTCTCACCTATCTTTTCCTCCATCTCTCACCTATCTTTTCCTCCATCTCCCATCTATCTTTTCCTCCATCTCTCACCTATCTTTTCCTCCATCTCTCACCTATCTTTTCCTCCATCTCTCACCTATCTTTTCCTCCATCTCCCATCTATCTTTTCCTCCATCTCTCACCCTTCTTTTCCTCCATCTCTCACCTATCTTTTCCTCCATCTCTCACCTATCTTTTCCTCCATCTCTCACCTATCTTTTCCTCCATCTCCCATCTATCTTTTCCTCCATGTCTCACCTATCTTTTCCTCCATCTCTCACCTATCTTTTCCTCCATCTCCCATCTATCTTTTCCTCCATCTCTCACCCTTCTTTTCCTCCATCTCTCACCTATCTTTTCCTCCATCTCTCACCTATCTTTTCCTCCATCTCCCATCTATCTTTTCCTCCATCTCTCACCTATCTTTTCCTCCATCTCCCATCTATCTTTTCCTCCAACTCTCACTTGCCTTTTCGTCCATCTCTCATCTATCTTTCTCTCCATCTCTCACCTATCTTTTCCTCCATCTCTCACCTATGTTTTCCTCCATCTCCCATCTATCTTTTCCTCCATCTCTCACCTATCTTTTCCTCCATCTCTTATCTAACTTTTCCTCCATCTCTCACCTATCTTTCCTCCATCTCTCACCTATCTTTTCCTCCATGTCTCACCTATCTTTTCCTCCATCAGTCACCTACCTTTTCCTCCATCTCTCACCTATCTTTTCTCCATCTCTCACCTATCTTTCCTCCATCTCCCATCTATCTTTTCCTCCATCTCTCACCCTTCTTTTCCTCCATCTCTCACCTATCTTTTCCTCCATCTCTCACCTATCTTTTCCTCCATCTCTCATCTATCTTTTCCTCCATCTCTCACCTATCTTTCCTCCATCTCTCACCTATCTTTTCCTCCATCTCTCACCTATCTTTTCCTCCATCTCCCATCTATCTTTTCCTCCATCTCTCACCCTTCTTTTCCTCCATCTCTCACCTATCTTTTCCTCCATCTCTCACCTATCTTTTCCTCCATCTCTCACCTATCTTTTCCTCCATCTCCCATCTATCTTTCCTCCATGTCTCACCTATCTTTTCCTCCATCTCTCACCTATCTTTTCCTCCATCTCTCACCTATCTTTTCCTCCATCTCTCACCCATCTTTTTCTCCATCTCTCACCTACCTTTTCCTCCATCTCTCACCTATCTTTCTCTCCATCCCTCATTTATCTTTTTCTCTATCTCTCACCTATCTTTTCCTCCATCTCTCACCAATCTTTTCCTCCAACTCTCACTTGCCTTTTCGTCCATCTCTCATCTATCTTTCTCTCCATCTCTCACCTATCTTTTCCTCCATCTCTCACCTATGTTTTCCTCCATCTCCCATCTATCTTTTCCTCCATCTCTCACCTATCTTTTCCTCCATCTCTTATCTAACTTTTCCTCCATCTCTCACCTATCTTTTCCTCCATCTCTCACCTATCTTTTCCTCCATGTCTCACCTATCTTTTCCTCCATCAGTCACCTACCTTTTCCTCCATCTCTCACCTATCTTTTCCTCCATGTCTCACCTATCTTTTCCTCCATCTCTCACCTATCTTTTCCTCCATCTCCCATCTATCTTTTCCTCCATCTCTCACCTATCTTTCCTCCATCTCTCACCTATCTTTTCCTCCATCTCTCACCTATCTTTTCCTCCATCTCTCACCTATCTTTTCCTCCATCTCTCACCTATCTTTTCCTCCATCTCTCACCTATCTTTTCCTCCATCTCTCACCTATCTTTTCCTCCATCTCCCATCTATCTTTTCCTCCATCTCTTATCTAACTTTTCCTCCATGTCTCACCTATCTTTTCCTCCATCTCCCTTCTACCTTTTCCTCCATCTCTCACCTATCTTTTCCTCCATCTCTCACCTATCTTTTCCTCCATCTCTATCCCATCCTTACTGTTCTTTTACATATCTTTCCCTTCCCTTCCCTTCCTTCCATCCAAGTCTTATCCATCCCTCAAGGACTCAAACTCCATACATTGCGTCCAACCTTCATCACACCCATCTGTCTCTCTGTCAAAAATCCAACCCACCATCTCCCACCCATGCCCCAATCTCTCATCCACCTCTCCATCCCTCAAGGACCAGTCCTACCTACTACAGATACAAATTTATGATGTTCTTACTTACTCACAAACTACAGAACCTTTGCAAGGGAATCATAACAAGACTTTCCTGTATCTCATTTAAGTACAGTAACTTTAAGCATGGAGTTAAAAAAGATTGACATGTATGAGACATAAAGTCCATGCCCTTTGATCAGTATGGCTTTGGCGTGTTTTCACTTTATTCGGATCATGATCCCAGACAATAAACCAGCTCGATTGTAGAAAAACAATGTGTTCTCACATTAGTGTGAGCTTGTGATCAAACCCACTGGAAGGGAACTGGTCACGAGGCACTAGTGAAACAGAAGTCGAAAGGTACAGTAAGTAATGAAAAATCCACGAAATGTAACGAAGCACGCGAATGCGCATTATAACAGAATATTGGCTAACTAACGTGATCATAGTTCACTGATCTGCTTTCACACATGTTTTTGGAGAATCTCATTGGTGGATCTGATTGCCTGCTCTGGATCTTGATCCTACCCAGGACAAAGATCGTGATCCTACCCTCGACTAGAATCGTGATTCTACCCTCAACTACGATCATGTTCCTATCCTTGATCGAGATCATTATCCTACACTAAACTAGAATCATGATCATACCCTCGACTAGAATCAAGTTCCTACTCTCGATTGAAATCATGATCCTATACTCAAGTAGGATCATGATCCTGTTCTTACCCTTGATTGGGATCATAATCCTACACTCAATTAGGATTATGATCCTACCCTCGACTAGAATCAATTTCCTACCCTCGAATAGAATCATGATCCTGCACTCAACTAGGATCATGATCCTGTTCCTATCCTCCATGATCCTACACTCAACTAGGATTATAATCCTACCCTCGACTAGGATCAAGTTCCTACCCTCGATTGGGATCATGATCCTGCACTCAACTAGGTTCATAATCATACCCTCGACTAAAATCAAGATCCTACCCACGACTAGGATCCTCCACTAGGAACAAGATCAAGTGATTGCAATCAAATCAATTGAGCATTCTCATAATACAAAAAATGGCGGATCTGATCGCTTGCAGTAAGTCTGATCGTGAGCTCATACTCAAGTGAGAACACACTCATAGCCCACTCCTGAGGACATAAAAGAGGTGTAACTGAATACATCTTTAATGTCTACATTTCCAATCATATATAACAACATAACAAGCTGTACATTACTTATTAGTGTAATGAGCTTAGCAGACGTGTGATGAAGACATGTTTGTTCAATTTGGGCAATGAGGTGTGTAAACCAATCCCACACTTCTTTGAGGCCTTCCAGGGTTAGGGTGTACTGCATGGCTGTGAAACCAGGGAGCTGTTCCTGGTAAAACTTATTAAGTTTTGTGTATTAGTATAATCATTAGTATAATCTTTTTAGTGACTTGTAGGAAAATAGCATCAAAATAGAGTATGTGAAATCTACAGGAAAGAACAGCAGCGAGGTTTTATCTACATGTATATAACAGAGTACAGTAAATCAAGAATGAATGATATTTGTAGTATGAGAGCAAAATCCTTTGAAGAGAGGAGGTACGGGTATGACTCCGCTTGCTAGCAATTGAAGGTACAGTACCTCATTTCTGGGCAAAAAATTGCAAACTTATTTCTTCTCTGAGTTTGTCATTTCGATGTCAAAGGGGGTCACTGATAGGTAGTTACACAACAATAGGGTGGGTAAACCCTATGGGCCCCGATCATTTGGGGGTCCAGAGCCGAGCAATGATACTGTGATATGTTTGAATCTGAATCTAAATCGGTTAAGTCGGCAAAAATCCTTCAAGAGGACATAGACGCCAACAGAGCGTAAAAAGTTTGAGTACAAAAATGAGACCCGAATCCCATCAGTTTGTTATGGGACCCGAATGCTAAATTCCCCAAGGCTTCCCCCTCCCTCCCCCTCCCCAGACCTCGAGTTGCGCCACTGCTACCAGACAAATTTTCAAGCATTTCAGTCACTTAGCCAGGTCAGATGCTACAGGTAAGCCTGATGCACCCCTGATTATTGAATTTTGTGGTCTGGGACCGCTGCATCTATTTATGCAGCTCTGTTATAAGACCTATCCTGTGCTCCTGTTTTTCATCCTACATCCCACTTCTCTTCTACTTATCCCTTCATCAATTCCTCCCGCAGTAACTATCAACATGGAAAAGTAAGTTGTTTTTTCCCTTTCATTCTTACTTTTGTTTAAAAAGGAAATCACTACAAACCACTAATGAATGTATCACACATTAATACAGTGTCTATCTTTTACTGAACAGAGTCAAACTGATACATGAAGCCACATTTTAGAATGCCCTAAAAATGTTCCCAGCTTCAATAATTTGACACTACTGCCCTTACGTTCAAGGTAGAGCTTCCTGAATTAAGTTTCCTTCCTCTACCACCCTAGCAAGGCTAACATAAACCTACAGCACACTGTTATCACCTGTTTCCCCAGCTCATCTAACACGTAATGACATTTACAACTGCACATTAATCATACTGTCCTTCAGGGACCAGGAAGTACTGAGGCAGTTCAGTGTCACTATCACAGAGCAAGACCATCTTTGCTGATCTGTTCAGCAGAAGCAATATGAGGTTTAAAGTACATGTACAAGTGAAAAATATTTCACTTTCCCTCTTAGGGCAATAGAAGGAAGCTTATGCTATACTATGGTTAAATCATTTACTCTTATTAACAACACAGGTGTAATATACAGGCTTCCTGATTGAAAGAAGAAAAACATTCAGGCATTGGTAATATTATGGTATCAGCAAAATGTGTTTTATATTGCTCGTCAGATTTTTGAACCTTTTCTTGGCCCTTAAGGTATCTAAAAGCCCCCTTCTACAGTAGTGCTGTCATGACATGTCGATTATCGCGATAATTCTTTTCCCACGACATGAAATATGTCTCTCAACACATATCACGAAACCAAAAACTAATACTCAACTAAGAAATTTTCACGCAACTAGGCTAGGCTACTTCATATGTTACAATTCTTACGTTACGGTATTAAAACTTAAAAGTCAAGTTTAGGCCTTTAAAAACATGCAAAAATATTGTAAAACATATTTAAAAAAAATACTCAAAAAGTGTGCTCCTTCACCCCACACTGGCACGCTCTATTGTAAGTTAGCAGAATGAATTTTTTTTTAGCCCAGAACATGCCTCTCAGGCTCTCACTTCGATGATTCATGGTCACATTGGTTGAATGACCAAACATGTGTGTGGTAAACGTAATAGTCACACGATCATGTCGTCTGCTAGATTTGCAAATTTGCATTTTTTCTTGCATTCATCATAAAAGAAGTAACGTTAGTGATATTAACAATGTGTCCTGAGTCAATTTTCTTAAAAGTATCGCAATATACCAATATATCACAATATTTTTCTCCATGATAATCGATACATAATAGAGCCATGTCATAACAGCACTATCCTACAGAAGGTACTCATTATTATTTGCAAAATTTGACCCATCCAGAAAGATGTACTGTACCATGCAACTAGGAATGTACAGAATTCTCCCTGGGGTCAGTATCCCTACCACCCCTTCCCCCATCACATCCACTTTGACATTTACAACTCCATATCAGTCACACTCTCCTTCAGGGACCAGGAAGTGTACTAAGGCAGTTCAGTGTCAGCATCGCAGAGCGAGACCATCTTTGCTGAAAAATATTTCACTTTCCCTCTTAGGGCGATAGAAGCTTTTACTATACATTGGTTAAATCATTTACTCTTCTTATTAACGACACAGGTGTAATATGGCGGCTTCCTTACTGTATGGAAGAAACACATTCAGGCACTGGTAACATTTTGGTATCAGGAAAATGTTTTTATTTTGCTTTGTTAGATCTTTTTAACCTTTTGTTGGTCCTTAAAGTACCTAAACATCCCGTTGTTGAATGTTAATGTGTGCTTATTATCATTGCAAATTTTGACCCATCCAGAAAGCTGATGTACCATGCGACTAGAAACAGGGACTGCGGGGGCTTTAGTCCCCCCTCTCCCTCCCCCCACACTTTTCTTTAAAGAAAGTGGCACGAATTATCCCAAACATCGATAAAAATTTCCCCAAAATCAAGAATAATTATTTTGGTCAAATTATAATAAAGGAAATGTCCCGAAAATTGAAGAAAATGGCTCAAAAAAAAGAAGGAAATTTCCTATCATTCTAAATTCATCATTCTGATTTCTAGGGAAAGAGTCCGAAATTTCCCGAGATTCAAAGAAAATTGAACAAAACTAAACAAAATTTTCATTTAAAATGACAAAACCATTCATTGAAATAAAAGTGCCCAAAAATGCTAAAATTTCCCGAAAATGGATGTAAAATTGAAGGATAGTTTGATAAAATTATTTGTAATTCTAGTCAAAATTGTTCACAATTTGTAATTCTAGTCAAAATTGTCTACAATATTCCCAAAGATTGACAAATATTTCATCAAAATCCCCCAAAATTGTCTAAAGATGAAGAAGAGAAAAAGGCCCAAAATTAAGAAAAATTGCCCAAACATGTAGGAAAGATGATATTAATTGTGGGGAATGGCCCCAAAATGAAGGAAGGTTCCCAAAAGTTTAGGAAATCACCTAAAAATTGAATATAAAATTTCCCTAAAGTTTTTAGTAAATTCTTAGGAAAGTCGATAAGGATGGTGATTTATATTTTCGCCATGTACTTATTTAGCCCCTCTCCTATTGTTTTTGGTGGTGATGTCAGCATATTAATAGGTAGGCGGGGCTTAATGTAAACATCTTAAAATGCTCATATTTTAACAACCACATATCGCTTTTGTTTCAAATTTGGTCTAATTATGATGTTAGCTAGTGTGTACATCTTCACGGAATAAAAATGTTGAATTTCATTAATATGCATAGTGGGTGGGGCTTAATATGATTTTGGTGAAAAGAGCTTGTAAACAGGCTATCTCAAGAACAGTAGTGGATTCATATCATACACTATGTAGTACACAGATAACTAGGCTTGGGCGATATTGAACATTATGCAATATCGATATATCGCCTGAAAAATATCGATAATATCGAAATATTGATATGCAAATTATAAGACGTCATACGTAAGTTGTATGTACTGTTCTGGGCAAGGTAATCTTGTCTCGGCTCAAAAAAAGTGAAGTAAAACTTTTTGTACAAATTAACAGAAATCACTGCAAAATATATACATATGATCTTCAAATAAACACCCATTATGTTTAAAAATGTTCTTTACATGGTTTCTATCTCAAAAGATCAATCACAGAAACATTGAAAAAGTTTAGGCCTCAGCATATCTAAAAAAAAATAATGTTGTGGAACTAGTATTAAGCCTAGACTGTGTGCCTTACAAAAATCGGCTCCAATTCTTCTTAAAATTTTATAACTCACTTACTTCTTATGAAAGTTGTACTGAAGAGGCATTATTTTGGTAGCATTATATGGACTTCTAGAAATTCAGAAGTCCATATATAATGCATATTATCGAATTTCTAGTCTGCTTCAATCATCGCACGAGTGTTGTCACTCAGAAGAAACAGAGGTAGATGGTATGTGTGTACATAGTAAAGTACTGTACAGTAGTGATACTGTGTGTATGTAGTTACTGCACTGTACATTATCTGTAGTTACTGCACTGTACATTATCTGATCGAGTATAAAGTTGAAGTATTGCGCAATGCCTCTGTACTCCACGAGTCAAGTGGTTTTTTGTTCATGGAAGGATTTTTGGGTAATTGTTATCACAATATTAATGTTTTAATAAAGTGTTATCATAACTGACTGCCTGAAACTTTGATATAAATGAAATTTATTAACTTTTTGTGGCTGCTTAATAAAAAATACTTGGATGTTTGATAGTCATGTTTAGCTTTGTAATAGTTCATGTATTGTGTATTATTGAAAAAACATAATATCGATATATCGATACGACCCTTGAACTCAATATCAGCCATATCGATATAGGTCAATATCGAAATATATCGAAATATCGATATATCGCCCAAGCCTACAGATAACCAATGATGTGATGTAGATGTGCCCTATTGTTTTTGGTGATGTCATGCATATTAATGAATAGGGGGGGCTTAATGTAAAAATCTTGAAATACTCATAATTTAACAATCACATGTCTTGTTTTTTTTTCTATTAGATCGAATTATGACGTTAGCTAGTGTGTACATGTTTATGATAAAAAAAACGTTGAATTTCACTACTATGCATAGTGGGCAGGGCTTAAAATGATTTTGCTGAAAAGAGCTTGTAATCACGATATCTAAAGAATGATAAACTGGATTCAAGTCATATGTAGTACATAGCCCTAGGTCTAAGGATGTGCATGATTGGTTTTGGTGGTGATAACATGCATATTAATGAGTGGGTGCCGGCGGGGCATAATGTCAATTTCTTCAAATATGATACATGGGCAACCTTATGTCTGTTTTGCATCATCATACTTCTTATGGTAATGTTGTTGATTGTTGTGCACATGCAGGTGTTGTCAATTGGTACATCTATTTCATTGATCTGCAAGTTGGTCATGGCTTATTAATAAATATCATGGAACAAATATTTCATATTTCATGACCACTTGCCACAGAGGTGTGATGCAAAAGACCATGTGTTTGACATTAGTGTGCATGTAAAATTTTGTTCTGACATGCTGTCTCCTACACACATAAAAGGCTCGTGAAAACTCTGGATGACAGATATGAGTCGCATCTTAATAACACCTAAATGATTTCTACCAAGTAAATGGTGATTGACAGCTCGGGATTTCATCAAGATTAACAATATTACCCTGTATAAACATGGTATGTTTCTTTGTTTGATGAGGGCTTAACAGCACCACGACAGCAAGGGTCAAATTGTGCCTGAGAGGTTAGATCATTCCAGAAGTAGGAAGAAAAGAAAATAGGGGAGGCTGAGAAAAACCCAGGGACTAAAACCCAGGAAGCTGGGATCAAGAGAGGGGGAAAAAAAGGGGAAAAAGAAGAGAGAGGAGGTGGGAGAGGAAGACTCAGAGGAAGAGTTGTAGAGGGAAGCATGATGAAGGAAGGAGATAATTTTATCTAGAGGGTTGGTTTTCTGGAAGAGCTCGGCTATTGAGCTGTGGGGAGGGGGGGCAAGGTAAACTCTGGAAAGGTTGTGCAGGGGGCAGGCAAGGAGGAAGTGGTGGACGGTAAGGGTGAAATGGCAATTGTTGCAGAGGAGTGGGGGACACAATAAGGAGGTGGGAATGAGTGAGGTGGGTATGACCTATTCCAAGGTGGGTAATGTAGACATTGTTGGCACGGAAGAGATTGTGGATGGTGGGTTTGATCGGAATGGTGGGCTGGATGACATGGAGTTTGTTATCAATTTTGGAGTAATAAAAGATAGACTTTGAATTTACAGTGTACAATTTGGTACGTTGAGTTTGAGGGGGTATTGCCCCCCCCCCCCACTCTCCATGATACAGCCTTGACAATCATACTCAATATAGCCCTTTCGTCAGGGAAATACATCACATAAAACAATACAAGCTACAACAGAACTCAATTTTCAGAGAAACACAAAAGCATTCGCTACCAGAAAAGTTTTAATATCATACTTACCGCTGGTATGGGTACAATGTAAGTGGGCATGATGAACGCCGCAAGAGAGTGACGTCAATTAATCCAAAAAATTCCAATTGAGGATAAAGGTGAGCATCAACATGTAAAGAAATAGAAGAAAATATCACGTTCACCTTATAAGCTGACAATTAATGGCGGATGCAGAACTGTGCAGGAAACTTCAACACATAAAACAGTTTGGCTGGAGACTTAGTTTGTCTTTACTGAGCTATTCTACTTTCAATTTCGTTACTTCAAATCTAAAAATAGCTGATATTTTTTTTCTTCTTAAGTGTTATGATCACCAGCTGAGCAAAGTCCACAAACATGAATACTATGAGTCTCCTACCTAGTTTGAGAGCTTGCATACAGAGAAGCCAACACCCTCCAAATTGAAAAAGAAAAACCAGAAAAAATCCCTTGTGAATATGTTCACTGCTTTGACTGTTTGCTATGTACACTTTTGCACAATATAACTAATACAATTGAAGTAGCCCATTCTTCCAATTGACAGTCAGTAAAGCACTACTGTTTACAAGGCTGCATTCAACCCGATTATTTCACAAATGGTTTTAAAGGGGACCGGTGACTAAAGCTATTACACAGATTGTGCATCCAAGCATAAATCTGACTGATTCTAATCTTTTTTTCTTATTTCATAGCTTACCCTAGAAGCCTACAAATGAATATAATATCTCCTCTGACCTTCTGTCCATATTTACTTTAAAGAAGCATAAATCGTTTTGAGCAAACTTGCTTTAAAATCGCATCTCGACATGTGATTTAGATAAGGAATTATCCAACATGGCATCCTTCCCTATGTCCCCCATGGCATCCCACCTTATGTCCCGCATCAGTGGCTTTCCACCTGTTCCACATGTCATCCCACCTTATGTCCCACATTGGATCCCACCATATGTTCCACATGGTATCTCTCCCAATGTCACAATAACATCCTACTTTATGTCCCATATGGCATCACAACCCATGTCCCCATGGCCTCCTACCCTATGTCCCACATAGCCACCTACCCTATGTCCCACATAGCATCCCACCACATGTCCCACATGGCATCCCATCCCATGTCCCACATGACATCCCATGTCCCACATGACATCCATGTCCCACATGACATCCATGTCCCACATGACATCCATGTCCCACATGACATCCATGTCCCACATGACATCCATGTCCCACATGGCATCCATGTCCCACATGGCATCCCATGTCCCACATGACATCCCATGTTCCCACATCACATCCCATGTCCCACATCACATCCCATGTCCCACATCACATCCCATGCCCCACATCACATCACATGTCCCACATGACATCCCATGTCCCACATCATATCCCATGTCCCACATCACATCCCATGTCCCACATGACATCCCATGTCCCACATCATATCCCATCCCATGTCCCACATAACATCCCATCCCATGACATTCCACCATATGTCCCCACATGGCATTCCACCATATATCCCGCATGGCATTCCATCATATATCCCTGCATGGCATTCCACCATATATCCCTGCATGGCATTCCACTATATATCCTACATCCCCGCATGGCAATCCACCATATATCCACGCTAGCATTCCACCATATATCCCCGCATGGCATTCCACTATATATCCTACATGGCATTCCACCCAGTTCCACATGGCATCCCACCCCATGTCCCACATGACATACCACCCCATGGCATTCCACTTTATGTCCCGCATGGCATTCCACCATATATCCTACATGGCATTCCACCTTGTTCCACATGGCATCCTACCCCATGTCCCATTTGGCATCCCACCCATGTCCCACATGACATCCCATAGGCTCCAAAAGAAGTCTCATCCTAGCTACAGTATCAGTCCCTGATATAGCATACTGTGTATAAAAGTGTGAGTTCATATAATAACTTATATGCAAATGAACTAATAGATAAGAAAAAAGGTGGAGTCAAACAATTATGTCTGATATAGCCCTTGGTGTATACCACATAGTATATATTCTATCATATGTCAGGCATGGCCCCATCCATGTCACACATGGCATCCCTCCCTATGTCCATATGCAGTCACATCTTGTCACACTCCCTGACTGAGCATACTAAATAAAAAAGTCTGGTCAGGTCATATACTGTAGCAACTTTATACAAATGACTACCATAATAAAGGCGGAATTTAATAATCATGCCTAAAACAACCATTGGTGCCCAAATATTGTAAATTTTAAGGATTTTAAATATCCAGTGCTATGAGAAAGAAGCTTGAGGATCTCTAAAAAATATTGGAAAATTATATCATTTGACAGTTATCTTCTAAGGAAATATCAAATGTTTTGTAGACTTTTATAAGGAAACTAATCTTTAATCTGTCTTAAGTGTCTCTGAAAAACTAACATTTTGTAAGGAAATTCTAACCTTCCATAAGAATATCCTGACCTTCCAAAGGGATATTTGAAGAAACTAAGTTTTTCTGAGGAACTCTGAAAAAACTTTAACATTTTCTGAGGAAATCTCAGAAAAACTGTGATGATCATTGATGATACAGTCAAACAATTTGGAAGTATCTTTACTTTTTTGAACATTATCACAAATTGGATTAACTTTAAATATTTGAAAAATTCAAAATAAAAGTCAGCTTTCACATCCTGTCTGCATGACAAAACAAAACTCATGCACATAGTGACCTATGGTACTACAAGCACAGCCCTTTCAAAGGGGCTGGTCGTGGCCGTATCGACTTTTAATATGCCCTATTAGCAAGGTTCGAACAAAGGCTCTTGCATATACATTTTTTTCAATTACATTGCCATTTTGCAACAATATGATTTTGTTTCACTCCTTCTCCAGTTCTATCAAGTCTTAGCAGCAAATAAGAATAATAACGAACATAATGTTTTGGCATGAGTTTGATATTCATCCTATCATATTACAATGTAAATAACCGGAACCTGACAACACACATTTTGTTCACCTTTTTTATAATGGTAGTGCCCAACACCTATAGTAAATAAGACTTTCAATACAATCCAATTATATCTTTAAAGGAATATTCCCATGAATTTTCATTTTTTTTTATATATGATAGAGAAAATTCAAAGAAACAAAGTGGTGAAAAAAACTATGCTATTATCTTATTCGGTTAAGAGGTTTTAACAATTTAAAGAGTAGAAAAATGTTCTTAAAAACACCTCGTACAGTACGTCCTTCAACTTGGTGATGTCATACAATTCCTAAAATTTTTAACTCCTGAGCTTCCTGTCACATGAAATGGGACCTCTCGAAAATACTTTTATTAGCCTTTTCTCTGGGATTTCTGACTGGCGGTGTAATACTGTATCTAATTACTTGTGTGCTACTTACCGTACCTGTACAGTAGTGTATGTGCGAAAACATCTAACATGTCCGGAAAGAAAGCATGAGAAATTTGTGATAAATTTTGTAGGGGTTTTGGAGTGTCTTGTAGAAGGAGGGGGGACCTCTCGGAAATACTTTTATTAGCCTTTTCTCTGGGAGTTCTCACCGGCAGTGTAATACTGTACCTACAGTAATTAGTTGTGTGCTACTTACCGTACTTGTACAGTACTGTATGTACGAAACCATCTGACCTGTCCGGAAAGAAAGCATGAGGAATTTGTGATAAATTTTGTAGGGGTTTTAGAGTGTCTTGTAGGGAAAGGAGGGGTCGGGGTAAACACCACAAGGGAACAGTCAAAAGTACACCGCTGTTGTACCAAGTGTCCCAGCCCTAAATTCCTCACCTTACCCTTCAACACAAAGGATTTATATTACAGTACATATAAGATGTACTGTATGCCATCTCCTCTCCTACAAATGCTCCTGTGCCTTCTACTCATACATGTACATTACATTACGTCCATTCATTCATGTAGTTGACATGCGTATACCATAAAGGTACTCCATGCGTATACTATACAAACCTCTCCTTGGGTAAACTTACCAGCAACCATAAATAAATGACATACAGTGCTTATGTATATCATGACCTGTAAACAACCACTTGCTGTAGATATATGTTGCTCATGTTAATAGAATATTCCCATGGTTTTTTGTAAAATTTGATTTAAAAGAGCAAACTTTTAGAGCCAATTTGGTACAAAAATCAGGTTGATATCATATTCCGTTCAGGAGATATAGATTTTTAAAGATTTCCCAATTGCATTTTAAAGTTTTTGTACAGCATGATGAATTCGTGTTTGATGATGTCATAGAGGCAATTCCATTGCAAATGTTTATGTATTTCTTTGAACGTTAATTGGTTGTTTCTGTATGATTAAAAACAATTTTCTAAAAGTGATTAAAGTAGGGTATATTTGGCAATGTATATAAATACCTAACTTTCATCAATTTATTTTTCTAGCAGGTTTTACTAATATAAAAGGTTGATAGATTTTGATAAAATACATCAACTTTGTGGGAGAATATGTTGCTGTGATGTCACACTGAGCCTTTTCCTATTCGTTTATTGGCATTTTTTGCGAACCATAAAATTTGAATATCTCCTGGTAAGAATAACATATCAACATGATTTTTGTACTAAATTGTTTCTAAATTTGTTCTCATTCTTATGCAAGATTACGAAAAAGCATGGGAATATTCCTTTAAAGGTGTTGTACCGTGCATCATGACTAAGGATGTACCGGATATCCGGTCCGGCCGGATTATCCGGCCGGATTTGGGAAAAAAATCCGGTTCCGGTTCCGGCCGGATGTTTTTCCAAATCCGGCCGGAACCGGATTTTTGGCAATTTTAACAATTGAAGATTTACATTATGAGACTGTGGTACATTACAACTATATGAAATATAAAACAAACATGAATATCTGGATTTTTCTCGGTATAGATAATGTATTTTCTTCTTGAAAACACTGAACTGGCTTATGTTACGTGTATGATCATTTAAAACGGAATAAAGACATGTAGCTGTTTGAAATCAATAGAAATTTTGAAACAGATTGGGCTGTAACAGATAATAAATAAAACCACACCAGTTGTTAACAATTTTTCAGTTAGAGACATTAATGAAATTTGTAGATAAAAGTACATGTAAATGTAGGTTGACTGAATTTGTTTTCCACAATTTTTCATTGCTTAGATTCTCCTGCTATTGAAAAAGAGAAAATTGTTTTTTCCCCGCACTTATCTAAGCGAACTGTTTTACAAGTAATTCAGGGTACCAAGGTGTTTTAATGAAATAACACAAAAATAATTCAGAGAATAATTACTTTCCAAAAGTAAAACATGAAAGAATTCATATCCATTTCTATTACCTTGTTACTGTCCTTAATTATTTTAGTTTAGTTCTTACACAATTTGCACATACATGCACTTCAAATACATGTTAAGGTTAGATAAATAACCCTTTCCTCCCTCCCTAGTGTCATTTGACTTTTTGACTTCCTCAGTAAGAACACATGTATGACAGTCTCAAGTTTTATAATATTAAAGATGTTAGGATTAATCCAGAACTTTCACTAATTTTGATTTGATTTCATCACAATATGCCCAATAATTATTATTTTCCAAAATTTTTGGGTTGCTAGCCATTAGTAGCCAACTTGACAATCCCCTGCCCCCACCCCTTTCCCTTTGTTTCTTAAGATTATGAGAATTGTTGTAAGCAATGAAAAATCCGGTTCCGGCCGGATTTTATCCGCCGATTTCAACCTGGATCCGGCAAAATCCGGTTCCGGCCGGATCCAAAAATTTGGATCCGGTACATCCCTAATCATGACCTTAGATTGTTTAACTGAAAGTCATATGCATGTATGGTACAGTCAAAGTCATATATGGTACAGTGTACTGTTGTACAGTATAACACAAAGAAATAATCCCCAGGCAATAAATGAAAAACCCCTGTACTATAAAGAGTCTAAATGAACTTTTTTGAAGGGGCTGTCATTTTAAAAAGGCACTAAGTGCAAGATTTGTAAGTAAATTTTGGTAGGTACATAAAAGAATAAATCTCATCAGTAAAAACAGAATTTGGTTGAAATATCCTTCATAAAAAATTTAAATTAGGGGGACTATTTTATCATGCTATAATAATTGCAAATACGGGTAGTATCATCTGGTAAAGGTATTAATTACCCTATGAATTTTGGGTCAAAAATGTATTTCTTTTTGAAGAGAGAGGCTTGTCTCAGTTCGTTCATCGTTGGTCTAGAGCTGTAAAATTGGAGGATACAGAGTTTTTACGTCACTTCCGGTTATGGAACACAGAAGATCCCTATCTGTTTGTACATGTGCATACATAGATAGTGTTGTGTGTGTGAAGATTAAATTGTAGTACAGTGAATAAAGTTATACCAATCTATGGGAAACTTGTTTATTCAATGTATTTGTGCGAAGAAAAAGAAGAAGTGAAAGTGAAAAATTAGGAGATTAATACTACAATAGCTGTCACCAGATTAAAATTACAATGAGCGAAAAAAGAAAAGCAAAATTTGAGAAAAATGGTTTTGGCGGGATTCAAACCAGCAACTGTTGGTTCGAAAAAAATCTGAAAAAACAATGTTTGGGGTTTTATTTAGTATACACCATGTAATAAGGGCCAACAAATCATGCAGCAATTGGTTGAAATTTCAACCAATCAAACAATTTGAATGAAGTTCTAAACATTGTGTCCATATGACAATTTCGCTTCTTTATCTGGATTGAAGTAACAATAGACTGATGTATTTAAAAGGTACAGTATACAGAAAATCTACTCAGCAAAAATGAGATGAGATGTATTAGACATCGCTTCAAGTATTCCAATTTATTCCATCCAACTTTAAATTCTGAATCATAATAGGGAGCCTTGCCCCTCTCTCACAATGTCTTTTAGAAATTGAGTCAATTGAAGGCACGAAGAGCTGGAACCACTTATTATAGCCTGGCAACCACATAATATGGGTGATTTCTCTTGGAAAGACACACAATGTCTTACATTGTGTGTCACTTCCTCTTGAGAATAGCACATTACCTAATTACAAGGGAGTCCTCTTCTATTCTGTAGAGTAATTTTTGACAGATCAATCTCGTTTAGAATGTGACTTCGGGGGGAACATAAAGAGCGTTGCAAAATACCCTGAAGACTAAACGTGGTTTGTGCCCTCTATATAAAACATTCAATGAACGTTTGTTCAGTTTGCAAACACAACAAGGCTGAGAGCTGGATAAAACTACAGCTGGGACTCTGCTTAATTTTTAAGGCTTCTGAGCAAATAATTTAGGAAAACGAATTAAAGGAAGAAAAGAAGATTAGACAGTGGCAAGTATTCCAAACAAAGGGGATGTCATTTAGAATTAAAACTGTCCTCCAATCAACCAGAGTGCATGGAACATGGAATGACATTTTAAAGGTTTATGGACAGGAAGAGAACTTTTTTTTAATGCTAGACCACAGTCAATTAGCAAATATTCAGAACTAGGTAGGGCTGTGAACGTTTAGGGATTTTAGTAAACGTGTACACGCCCAAAAAATGAGCGTGTACCGTTTACACGCGTTTAGTACCGTAATTTTCGAAAATACACAAAAATTGCTCAAAATTTACGATGCAAAGTAAAAAAAAAATGGCTCAATTAGTATGGCAAAAGTATCAACTATATTGTCCAAATAGACGCTCGAATTTTGCTTTCCAAACGTAAAAAATTTACTTCTACAGTATAAATCATCATTTTGATGGAAAATATGCATGGAAATTCAGTTTAGAAAGAACAGGTAACTTCCTCTCAATGTCATTTAAACTCAAGATTGCGTAACTTTTTTTGCCGTACTCTCTACGCCTTTTAAATTTCCACTGTGAAAATCTTGCACACTAGGCCTATGATACCACGCCATATTACATTTCAAAACAACGCCACCACCCCGGAAGTTCAGCTAGTTCAGGTACCCACAACCATTGTATCACCAGTTCCTACCGCGGTAAAGCAAACACTTTCAACTTAATTTGTGCTGGTTATGGATTGGTTTGGTTTGTTGTTGTTTAAACGGCACCACGACAGTCAGAGTCAAATGTGCCAAGAGTGTGTTAAAAAATTAAGGTGTAAGAGTTAGGACAGAGAGGAGTCGGAGGATTGAGAGGGAGAAAAGGGGGCAAAATAGGGTGAATTTGGGAGAGAAAAAAAAGTGCGGATTATTGACACTAGCCCTTGTATAACTTTGCCCAAATTTTCTTGGTATGTATGCTTCAACATAAATATACCATTTGGAGTGGGAATTTCCCTACTGCACCACCCTCCCGCAGGCTAATTATTTCATATTTTGCAAAATTAATGCAAAATTGAAGAACTCTGCCAAGAGGATTTTTAAAATTTCATGAAAAGGATTTGGAGCAATTATTTTGCTAATTTTCTGACAGCTTTATTCATCTGCAATGTTTATAATATTTAGAATTTTACAAATTTGTATTTTATATGTACTTAAAATATATATATATTGTCATGTAACAATATGTAGGTTAGGGTGATTTTTTATACCATAGAAAAAGCAGCATCACGTTAAATCAACATACTGTACTAATGACTCCACTATTTCTGTATACATTTTTTGCCAATAAAAATATCTTACCTAACGGAAAGGAAAAGAGACTGAATCAAAGCGATCACATCTGTATCCGCACAAATTCAATTTAATTCATTTTCGTTTCAAACACCTAACACAAACACACATACATACACTCACATCTACGAAAGATGAATTCATTTTGTCTCAGTTTATATAAACAACAATTTAGAAGGTGTCTGTAGTCTGTGATGAATCGGACATATGTTCACAACTTTTCCATCAATTTCAGTCATTAGAAGCGAGTATATAGAGAAGATACAAGAAGGGAATGTCACAGATAAATACAGCATTACAGAATTCTCCTGCATGAAAGAAAAATATCGATCAGTTCAGTGATTGTTCAAGGTTGATAGGAGTGATAGTCCTCAGTAGACTTAAAGGATTAGTTCAGTGGTCAAACAAGTCCATCTTATATGAAAGTGAACTGCAAAAGAAACAAAATGGTGAAGGAAGCATTGCAAAATCTTATTCCATTAAGGAGATATTCAAGTTCAAAGTTTGTTATCATTTCTGTATAAATGACTGAAATCAGACTAGTTGTGATGTCAGCCTCAGATTCCTCAAAATCTTTATGTATTTTAAAGAAAGTTTATTTAATTTTTTCACTATTTAAATCATTTTTCCTTCAACTTTCTTCAGGTGGTATAATATAAATACCATTCCTAGAATTAGTTTTAGTACTTTTTTGACATATCCAATGGTTTTTAAAGCAATCGCAGGACAAAATGTGATAGAATACATAAAGACTTTGAAGAATCTGTGGCTATGACATCACAACTAGTCTGATTTCAGTCGTTTCTACAGAAATGATACCAAACTTTAAACTTAAATATCTCCTTAACGGAATAAGATTTTTGAATGCTTTCCTCACCATTTTATTTCTTTTGAAGTCCTCTTTCATATAAGATAAACATGCTTGACCACTGAACTAATCCTTTAAGTTTTGTAGAGTATGCCTGTCGGAAAACAATTTTTCAAGTAAAATGAGCTTTACAAAAGTTTCTTACGACAACATTCTATCACCTAGATTGCACACTTTGCACAGGTCAATGTCTAATGGAAAAGCTGCTTATATTTGGGATTGAGATATCAATTTGTCCATCACACACTGATGTTTGTACTTATGGTTGTACAGGAGAACATCTATGTTGCCCTAAGAATGTTAATGTACTGTACATATACTGTATGTACCAAAATTTTGTTACAGATAGTGTTGTCCAATAGATCAACCTAACATTAAAATATTAGCTGTCACGATATTTTGATTATCAAGGTATTGTTTTTTTCCACGATATCAAATACAACCCGACGAATATATCACAATATGTCATTATGATATGTACTGTGAACTGAAACAAAAATATCTGAAACAGAATGTCAGAAAATGTTCAAATAATTAAGACTTTTACAGAAAATTGCAGTACATCTGATTATTTTGTACTTCTTTTCCTTAAATCTTAAATTTTACAAAAAAAATTAAGATCTGAAACTAAAGTTTCACGGTTTTGACTTTTTTCAAAACCGGCCGGTTTCTATAACAAACCCACGGTTTAAACCGACAAACCGAGTATTTTCAAATTTTGTGTAAACAAAACTCGGAACGCAACTAAAGTGCATTAACCCTACCCGTAGGCCTGCTGTTACTGTTCTATCACTACCATTGTATTGCAAGTATGTTCTGTATATAATGCTTCAAAATGAGAATGGAGGTATTGGTGAATAAAATACATTAATAAACTTGTGTGTTGTTAGCGTGTAGTGTGATTTTATTAATCCATTTTGCCCTCAAATGATGCTGACTTTGATTCCTACTTCAGTCTTATGTCCAAAGGCATAAACCAACTCCCACTGTACCAGATCAGTTATCGTAGAAAAATTAAACTGCGAGCATGCAGTACAATGGTCCCTCATTCAAATATGTGGCTGGAAAATCCCTTGCTAATTGCAACACAACAATAATTTGATTTCATAATTAAGTGACATTTAGGCCCTGTATAAAACTATGCTTATAATTGAAGCAAAGAAAGAAGGAAATCTTTTGAATGTCTCAGGTTATTTTTAAAATATGCCTACATTCATCTTTATAGCTGTACTTTTAATCTGAATTGGCCCTTATGTGCATTTGCCACTATACAATAGCTACTCCGAGGTCCCGCCCTATATCCTTATATGGTATTCGTCTCTTGTGTCGGACTCCTTGAATGTAACTTTTGAGGTTACTCATATACAGAAAAGAAAATGGCCGCTACTGAGCATGAACAGTATTGCCCCACTGCGCACCAAATCCATACTTCCTTGATCAAAATTAAAAGCTGTACTTGCAGCAACATTAATACAACTCGTAATTTGATATCAAACCGAATTACTTTGTATTCCGTAAACCCATTTATAGTCTGTGTTCCGCAAGGTTTTTGATCATGGCAGAATTCAGTCGTGCAATACATTAAGCTACCAACTTCAAAAATCAAATAATAAAATGTGGTGCAACATTGTGTTTCAAACATTTAGCAGTGATAAACAATATCTTCAATCATTAAGTAATCATGTTTAACGAAAATTAACACGTGTATCTGAACATTCTTTTTCTACAAGCATTTCTTAAACGAAGTATAGAAATAATATCATTGATATATGTATGTTAATAAGCTATTATCTAGAGCATCCGCAAAAATGTATATAAACCAGCTACAATTAAAAGCAATGGAATCATTTTGAGCTAGTTCCCAGGCGATAAACACATGAAACGTCCAATACACGTGACAGCGACATAAATTTCCATCGCTAGCACTTACAGTAATACGCAATGAAGAGCAAAGCTTTTGAAAAGCTGAAAGTTACAGTAAATGGGGTCGAAATGTGTGTTTCTTTACATATTTGAACAGTTTTGACTAGGCTCAGTGGTTTAGAAATATATTATACCAATGTAAATGTCACGGAAGGGATGGAATTCAAATTTTTTGAGAGAATTAACGGCCATTTTATCTTGACAATCATATCGTGAATGGTTGTTATACAAAGTGACAAAAAATAAGTGGATATTTCATTCCCGTTGCACATTAATTATTACATAGCGATTTTTCCCTTCCTCAATCATACTATTTTTAGCGACGTTTTTTTTTAGCAGGAAGTTGCAATTCTCCCACTCCAAAAACACAAACAAAAAAGTTTAAAACAAGGTTGATCTTTAACCTAGTTACCATGTCTGCACTTAATTTAAGGAGCTGTTGACAGATCCCTACTTGAATCAAGGGCCTTAGGGTCCACGTCACAAAGGCTCTATGAGTCGGTCGTACGACGGAGGCCGACCCGTCGCCGACCCAACCAAACACCACAAACGCGACGCACAACTTGTTATGTTTTCCAACACAACACAGACAAGTTCAAATGCCATACACTTCCCGCACACTAAACTCTACTGTACATACAAGTGAAATGATAGGCCTCAGTGATTAGATGTGTCAATGAACTTTTCATCATGACAAAGACCTTGAAAAGAAGTTTGTCCACTGCGGATTTTATTGATTTTTGTTTTCAAAGAAGCAAATACCATTCAATGTTTTTCTTTTCAACAATGGACAGCATGGCCGGTGGATTCATGTATAAACCCTCTGCCAGCAATCTTGTACTAACTTAGTGCTATAGTTCATGCATCGTAAATCACTGTATGATACTGTAAGTACGTTTATCGCGGGGGAAATAAAGATTCACGAAATATAATGTATCTTACCTGAAAAAATACACATGCATTCGAACTCTAAAAGTGTTGTTATGAGTTTGAAATGAAAACTTTGTGTCGTATTTTACCTCCACTGTCCTTTGCATTTACGTTCTGTATAATCACTCTTTGGGCCTACTTCGTCTCATACCGACAAGGAACAGATGTGGTGTTTACCATACTTTCATTCTGTTTATAACAGTTTGGTTTGCATTCTAACTTTTAAACAAAATTATATCTTTACTTAAAATCAAATGTACAGTATATCCAAGCCCTTGATATTCCGAGATAATTCAACTAAACAGAAGCTGCCCTTGGAAATACAGGTTCCGTAGTGCTGAAAACATTTATTCCCAGGCTTCATATATCTTACATCGCGTAAACTTTTGCATTAAAGCAATGTATTGCGAAAGAAGGGAGTGATATAAAATGTTTGTTCTTTTGTCAGTCTTATCTAAGTCAATGCTACTTACGTTTCACTAATCAAAATAATCAAAATTTTAATTGTTTCAAAATAATTCGGGAGAATTTTCAATTGCTGTATGATCATCACCTTACCTAGCGCGGCACTACGAGATGGGGGGGAGGGGGACCCCTTTCCCCCACGAGATCGCTTCCTCCCCATTTGCCCGCCAGAAAATTGTTTAATTTGCTCCCCCCATGAGACCAAATTGCCACTCTTGCCCCATATGACCAAAATCCTAGCGCCGCCACTGCACTTAACCCACCGAAAGTGTATGTTTGTGTGTGTGGAGGGGAGGGGGTTATTAAAATTGCACGAAGATACAAAGCATATACCACAATACAGAAGATGTAAATATGGGAGAAAATAATTTGGAACCTTTCCCCCCAAATCCCGCCTATGCCGCCTGTCACATTTACAAAAAAATACTATTTTGTAGTATCAATACAATTCGGAGACAGGGCTTGCAGTTTATTCCACGAGTGGGTATATTTTGTAGTATCAATACAAATCGGGAGACAGGGCTTGCAGTTTATTCCACGAGTGGGTAGAACCCCCCCCCCCCCTCCCACTTTTCCTGTCCTTCCTCCCCCCTCCATTTAACAACTCATCATTTCAGATTGCGAGTAAATAAGTTGCAAATATTGTGAGAGAGAAATGCAACTTGAGCTTCTACAAGTTTTGTAAGACGTAAAAGTTATTATTTTGTGCTTGGTTCAGTCATACAAATATAGCTTTGGGTTGCAAGACCCCTCACAAGAAGAAATCAAATTAAAAATATGACAAATACGAAATCACCCCGTAAATTACCCTTCAAATTTAGTATTATCAGTCTTTATGAAACACTTTCTTCTATGCAAAATGTGCTCTTTGCTGTTTCCAATGATATGCATCAATGATGATAAATCAGTATTTACAATGTTTATACCTCTTCATTCTTTTTACATATACTTCTTTAACTGTTTAAATCCCAGTGGAACTAGGCCGAAGTAAAAGTAGATCGTCTTTTTTCACTGAGCTGACTGGATAAATTAACACGTGTTTCAAGGCAAAAAGAAAGTTTTGGGTATTAGTGTCATAAAACAGACACGTGCGAGGGATCCTTGCTTATTATGTAATACTACATCATACATGAAGCCTGAATTTTTAGACCGAGGCAATTGAAGGAGCGATTGTGAAATGTTAAGGGTACGACTTGGGGTTAAAACGAAAACTAAATAGGTCAGTGAGAATATGGTAAACAATAAATTCCCCTGCAAAAATTACTTACATGACCTTTTTATCATCTTCTACTGTCCTAGTTACTTGTACAGAATGACATTCATTCAGCCATAAACAAACACGTTTTTCTTCACACAAGAAATTAATTTCAAAGGAAATAAACCCCACCCATTTTCCTTCTCCATTAAGCAATTCAATTCAAAATCCTTCTGAAATATTAATAATTCTGTGAAACTTATCCTTACTTATGAAAAAAGAAATCATTTTATAAATCCGTAATAGGCCTACATTAAGTTTGTGAAATTTCCCAACATCGAAATAACTACTCACTAGTAAATTCGTACAAAATTTGCAAATGTAATATGGGGAGGGGGGGGGGTAGGGGGTGAGTGATCATTCCCTTGCCCCGTGATCTGCGCCTGTGAGAATTTAAGTGTTCAGGTCCTTTCTCTCACTGGTATTGTCTAAGGCGGAATGTTTATACCGAAAGTTAGGTGGGATGAATTACTTAAGTCAGAAATTCAAAGTACAAGATAGGCCTACTGTACTTCCAGTAATATTCTTCCAGAAATATTCACTCTATACAGAAATACACAGCAAATAATGGTAAACATTTGCCCTTGCTCACCCAGTCGTAATCAGATTACAAAAACTTAGTTCTGGTTTGCCAACAAAATTATTATCCTAAAATCTGGTACCTTGTAACACAATTAAGGTCGAGGGGGCGGGCTTGGTGTTCTCTATGTATCATAAGCTAACAAAAATCTAAGCCAAGTCGAAAGTTTTCTCAGATAATGAGTTACACGGATAAAGTTATTGTTTGATATAATTTAGTCCCAGAAGATTTTATACCAAAAGCATATTTTCTCAAAAGCGAATGGTGTTTATATGTATTTTAATCTAAAGATAACGAAATTTCAACGCGTTTTGGGAACAAATGCAATCAAAACAATGATAATTCTGACTGTTTTCAGTCATGAAATGCATACTATTTCCAATACCTGAACACATTGACGCTAGCGCATCGCTGATGGAATGAATCCCAGGGTATCAAGTACACAAGGAACGTATCACTTTGTGTATGAATATAAGTTTTAGGTACAGGTGGGAGCTGGTCTTATATTACGCAATGTAGGTTAGTTATATATCTTACGGTCAGGTATGCTAATTACCACGTGGCGATACGCGATGCGTACTGCGGTAATGACATTGCTCGTTAAACATGTCCCTTTGAAATTGCCAATATTTGAACGGTAGAAGCAAGTATTAATTATCAAATGATTCTTATTCTCTTTGAGTATATCAAGAAAGCAAACATCGCCTTAAGATTATAATAACTTATAATATTACCACCACCCTGGGTCCCAAAGCCTATATGGAAGCGTATGAATATTTGGGACCATTTATAATATTGCAGTGCCTGGATTTGATTCATTACGCTTGCATGACATGGGAAATTTCCATTACATCGCGGAGAAATGCTTAATATTTTAATTTAAAAGAAATGTTTGGTGTGAAGTAAATTAATAGGAAGGAAGGGCGGGGATATCTATTAATAAATTTCATTAACACTGGAAAGCAAAGAGGGAGGGGAGTCGTGTAACTCCACTTTCTTTCTGTGTGGCGGGGAATGCTTAATATTTTCATTCAAAAGATGTTTGATGCATGTTTGGTGTGAAGTCTATTAGCGGGAGTAGGGGAGTAATATCTGAAAGATGTATAAAGCCTTGGGGTTTATAAATGCCAGTTTCGGGGGGGTAATATCCGAAAGATCAAAGGGGTTAGTAAATGTCAGTCTCGGGAGGGCTATCCATTAATAAATTTCATTAACATGAAAAAGCAAATTATGTGTTAAGTCTATTAACGGGACAGGGGGTAATATCTGAAAGATGTAGAAAGCCTTGGGGTTTATAAATGCCAGTTTCGGGAAGGGATATCCCTTAATAAATTTCCTCATCACAGGAATGCAAAGGAAGGGGAGGGGGTGGGTGGGAGTGGTGTAACTCCATTTTTGTTATGTATCGCGGGGGAATGCCTATATTTTCATTCAAAAGAGAACAATTCAAAAATTATATTATCTTTGGGAACATTATCAGCTGATATTATCTAAAGTGCATAAGAAGGCGCGGTTTGGTATTCACAATCTAATATACTATCAAACATTTGGGTAGAAGCTCTTTGGTCAGAACGAAATTTGTCCCGACGTATAACTCTTAATAGTGTTGCTTAATATAATGTAGTACGCCTGGGTAGTTAAGTATAACAAGAAAACAGTTTTTCGCAAGTGATTGGGTTCTTATTCATTTTAATTTAACAATAATATTTTAGTGGTTCTAGATGACAAACAATCAAAAGTATAATTTAATTGTTTTCATTCTGATTTTTTTTTCTTCTCAAATGGGGCCCTATATCAAAAAAACACGTGGGCGCTTAACTCGACATGTTAGCGGCACGTGTGCTATACAAGGAATATCACTTGATGGAAGAATATTGTTTGTTTCAAGCGGGAGCACGACTCATATTACGGAATCTAGGCAGGGACTGTTGTCAAAGTAATAGCTTCCTGATCTAGGTCACTGCTCGCAATTGATGATTACCTCGTGGTATTGGTGGTTTCGTAATACGGTTGATAAACATTGCACAGTAATAAATAAATCTGTTTTGATTGATCACAATTACCAATTGAACCCACAATTCCGTATCAAATCATTTATATTCTCAACAACGAGTAAATATATTTTATCACCGTTGTTTATTAACACAGGAATTATATTAAAACAAAGGAAACTGTCATAAAAAAGACGGAGTTAGCTGTACCTTTATTTTCAGAAGCGTATGGATATTTTAAACCTCTTCACAAATTTTCAGGGTGCCTGATTTAGTAACATTTGGAAAGTTGCCAGGGGCATTTAATTTACGTTCCAGTGTATGCGTAGTATCGTTGATAATTTCATCAAAAAATGGGTGCGATGTAATTCTACTTTTTTCCCCGTATGTTCATTTTGTGTGTGATAAATTTGTGACCTTACAACATTTTCGCAGGGGTGGGGGGGGGGGGAGATTTTTCCTTGCCCGTCACTGGGAGGGTCACCAGAGATATCTAGAACATTTGCCTACACAGGTGAAGATAAGGGGAAGATAACAACATTTTTGTTTAAATATTATGGAAGCATATGAATATGTTTAAAATACCCCCAACGCCTTGCTCTCCTATGCCAGTATATGTCGGTTTCAAAAATTCAATATAAGCCTGGGCTATAGTAATGAAAGCTTTACGGTGAAAACGGGTGCTTCATTTCGCCACTCCGTGTGAAGTTTATCAGGCCCTAAGGGCTATGATATGAACTAGAAACATTTTTTAACGTTTTTATTTTTCAGGGTTTGATCAAGTCGAGCTTCTTTTTTTTTTTTTTTTTTTTTTTTTTGGTTGAATTAGAGTAGGTCTAAACCTGTAAACTTTGTGGAAAGAAAAGACACAACACAAACTAGGACCTAATTTATTTTTTCAATTACCTTTGGTATGAGAACACAAGAAATGCTTTTGAAAATATATTAATGCTCTATGAAGAAAAAAAAAGGAATAGCCTATTTACATTGATTATGATTTATCTGTTGGAATTATAAAATAAGAGAGTGAAAAAGTTCAAAATCAGCAACGATCAATATGTTTATTTTTTAAGCAATTCATCAAATCCTGGAAAACAATTTTAATGTAGGGCCTGCTGTACACTGTTTAAGACAACCATCACACTGAACTTGTGACATGATATACCCACTTTTCACTTCACAAAGTCGAATTCAAAACAAATCAATAATTTCTCCAACAAACCATGGGCAAACAAAAGAGATTATCTTTTGTTGAACTTTCACGGAGTTAATCCCTATTCATACCGAGATAAACACAGAAAGCTCACACACATTGTACAGTGCACTCAGTGCATACAAACTAAGAGTGAATGCGTGGACGCTCGTTTTTTGTGTTGACATTGATTCAATAGGCAACTCTGTGCTATTTTCAGTCGGCCTCCGCCCGCGACCGGTCGCCTGTCGGTCGGGTGACGGTCGCATAAAGCCTTAATGACGTGGACCCTTACCGAGTTGTCTGTGAACAGAACTAAAATATACTGTAGGGGTTTACTATGGTCATGGAGGTACACTTGAAAAAAACCATCAGGGTGTCGTAAGTGCATAAATTTCAATCACTTTTGTGTTTCTGTGTTTTGTTGTTTTCTGTAATTTTTATTAGTGACATTGTACACTTTAACCAAAAGTAGTTTGTTCAGAGAAGAGGTGAAATAATGTTTTTATATTGCCAGATGCCCCCATGTAGTAAATATTTCAGCCTGTATGTGTACAGTATGCCTACATGGTATTTTAATACTATTTATAAAATCTGAAGAAGAGTTCTCATTGGGTAAATGTGACGTGTGTTTTGGACCTCTGGCTTGTCCCAGGGCTGCATTTTCTTGGGAGTTGAATCCAACCAGGATACTTTTAAAGACAAACTATCTGCATTATCACATTGATGTTTGGATAAAAACTTGCATAGTGGGTTATTTTTTAAATAATATACACTAGATCTTTGCTTTCCGTTTTTTTTTTAATTTCTTTTGCATTCAACAAACATCATACAATCATATATCAGTTTAGTAAATAGAACAAGTTTTCAATAACAAAACACATACATATTCAAATCAAAATGATAGTTTGGTTTGTTGATGTTTAACAGCACCACGACAGTCAGAGTCAAATGTGCCAAGAGGGTGTTAATAAATTATGGTGTAAGAGTAAGGATAGTGAGGAGATGAAAGGTTTGTAAGGGAGATAAAGGGGAAAAGCTGAATGTGGGAGAAAAAGTAAGGTGAAAAAAAGTGGTGTGTAAGGTTAGGTGTAGAAGGGGGAGGGGAGGAGATTATATGTGGTGGAAGAAGTTGTTGTTGTGGAGGAAGTTAAGGAAGAATTGTTTTTGAATAGGTCTAAGATTGAGGAGAGTGAGAAGAGAAGAGATCTAGAGTTCTGGTATAGGGGACAGGTTAAGAAAATATATTTGATGGAGACATCGATGTTGCAAGTGGGGCAGAAGGGCCAGATAAGAGATGAGAGTAAGTAAGAGAGGAGTGGCCGAGGCAAATGCGGATGACAACAATGTCTTCCCTTGCGCTTGTGACTATGCAGAGGGGTGTTGGTCCCGACTTTGGATTTGATGGTGTAAAGTTTATTACTGGTTTCATAATTCCAGGAGTTTTGTCAGGTGTTGTTAATGTAGATGGAGATGGAGAGATGGATCAAAATGATGAAAATCAAAATGATCTTAAAGAAGAAAAATATCAACTTTTTGGATTTTCATGGTTTTTCTGTTTTAGAAAAAATGTCAAATTGAGTATATTTATAAACACTAGTAGTAGGTTAAAACAGGAAAACCGGTCTACTGTAAAACTTTATCAGAAACCCAAGAAGTTTTCTGGAAATTAATAACCATAACATAGGATATCGCAATAAGGTGCTATTTCATTTTTGTCCACGCTAATATTTATTAAAATTACCCATTATGACAGCCCTAATACTTCAGATTGTTTTGGTTCTGCTTTTAATTTCAAAAGACGAAAACCAAAGTTGCAGAATGGATAAGAAAATGTGAAAAAATCTCATTAGTTCTGTTGAAACAGTTCTGTTTTTTTATTTTGTAACCTTTCTTCTGTTTTGTGCAATTCATCTTAATTAATCGCATAATATTTGCATTCACTTGTAGTGAGAGCAACAATTCCAGATATCCATATATGTACTGTATTACTGTATTAGTTTTACAACTTATAAAGCATGTATTGGCCTACTGTTAGTGAGAATTTATAAGCCCAGTAAGAATTGAAGCCTCCTGCATGGGTCAAAACTTAATTTTTTTGCCATGGATCCATGGAACAGTACTTTCTTGAATAATACTAGGGCTGTACATTTCCATTTAATAGCCTAAACATTTAAACGGACCGAATTTCCTTTTGATTAAACGTTTAAACTGATCCCCCTTCCCTCCCCCCACCCAACCATAACAAAATATTTATAAATCCAGACCTCAAAATGTTGAGAAAAAAATGCAAAATTTTGCAGAACTGGTTATATTCACTGCATAACCATCGCGATGGCCTTCCAAAATAAGCAGGAATGTCACAAAACTTGAGTAGGGGCCTTCTAATAAGTCTTTCAAATTACCTGTAAAGTTTCAAAAAAAAATGATCCCATGGTTGGAACCCACTTTAAACAAATGCAGAAATATAGCAACATACCAGCAAGTAAATTTGCTGTGACTTGCAAGCATTTAAAAATGTTTTTAGCACTTAAAAGATTCCTAAAGTGCAATATCCTCAACCAGCTATATCAGACCCCTAGCTTTGCTGTTTCACAGGGGCGGCCTGCCCTGTCCCACTGTGGGCCCACCCTTCCCCTTTGGGGTCCGCCCTGTCCCTCATGAGAAAAAATGTAATTTTTTTTTTCTTTTCAGATTTTTTTAATTTTTTAGATTTAATTTTTTTTTAACTTAATTATCTGAATTAGCCTCAAAAATGAAATACTATACACAGATACAGGACCCAGAATGATGGACTTATTTATTAGTCAGAATGGTTTATTCTTAGATGTATGATTATAGCTAAAATCCTAAAGCTTCTTCACTAAGGAATTGAGCCTTAAGAGTGCCCCTGGACACCACGACGAAAAGACGCAGCGTTTCGCACGCGCATTAATGTGCCCCTCAACAAGTCTAGCACCCTGCCCCTTTTTAAATTAAGATAGGGGTCTGTATATTGTACAACAAATATTCTAACCCATCCCTATTCCAACTGTGCTGTATTAAGTTTGAAACATTTTTGTTCATTTATTTTGCACTCTTTTTTCCTTTTGTGCAATTTATTTGACTCATCAAGTAAACTTTGCATTTACATGTATTTGTGGTGAAAATAACAATCAAAGCTGCCCATGAATTTCTGGGTCAGTTGCTTGTAAAACAGGAGTTAACTTAACTGCCTAATACAGATTTATACCTGTTGTTAATCGGGCCTAAGCCTCCACATCAAAAAGCTCTTAAAATTTGGCGAATCAAAGCGAAATATAGCCCCATTCATAGCTAATTAGAACGAAAATCAACTCCTGCCTTAAAAGGGATTAGATCCTTTGTTCATCGTATGTAAAGAATGAATTGTAAAAGTCATTGAATGAAAGTTTTTTGTGTGTTAAAATTGTTATTGATTTTCAATTACAAGTGTGAATTGCAAAATTTTGGGAGGATTAGACTAAACCAGACCTGCCAACCTTTAGGATCACCAAATTGTACTCTGGAACTACAAAAGTTATAATTTTGATAAAAAAAAACTGTACTCTTCAAACAAAATGTACAAAACAAAGGTTTACTAATAGAACTGGAGTACTTAAACTTGATCGGAACTCTGTTGTAGGTAGGTTGCCTTATGCATAATTAACTTGTAGTCTACACTTTTTGGCGGCAGCCGCAAATAGTCATAAATTGTATTCTGAATCGGTTAAGTCGGCAAAAATCCTTTAAGAGGACATGGACGCCAACTGAGCGTAAAATGTACGAATAATAAAGAATGTATTCTGGTGCCAAAAAACGTACAATCGTATTCTCAACATTTTCCTGTATTAAATACGGCAAAATCGCACTAGTTGGCAGGTCTGCTAAACGTTTAATTGAAGGTTCATTGGTTTAAACGTTTACATGTGTAATCCTTACAGCCCTAAATACTACTGTTCCAGATCACCAGATCAGATTTCACTGCTCCAATTTTTTTGCCGATAACCAGAGAAAATCCTTTCTTCAAAATAAGACTTAATTTACAACTACTTTATTGGTTAATGTGCTAATATGTATGTCGGTTATTAATTTACATGATGTACAGCAAGCGCCTTGCATACTATACGTGTATTCATTATCAATTGTGCAGACAATTGCATGTAAGGTAGTAAAAGCTTTTTCTTACTGGACAAAGCTATTTCAGAGGTGAGTGATTTGGGGTATGGCAGTCACCTACCGGTATGTGACTGTGTATCAATGTACATGTTTGTCCACCCACTTTGATGCAAGGACTCACCTTGTCTGGGGGTGTAGGGGTGAGTCACACAATTGACATGTGCATAATCCTAAAACCTAACCTGAAAATGAGGGTCTACATTAATTATGCACACGTTTTTTTGTTTATTTCAATTAAACAGCAAAGCGGTTTGCAGTACAATAGTGCAGTAGGTTAGCATAGAGCTCACCCAAAACTTAATTCATAGGGGCACAGTTTGTTGTGATTTCAACCAAAATTGCATGCATACCTCAACTAAAAACACCCAGAAATCTAATTATTGTCGGTTTGTCATGATATATCAGCAAAAGAAACAAAATCCCACACCCTGGAATGGCTGAAAACAAAGTGTTTTTGTGGAACAAATTAGGCCTTGATTGTTATGCTATGGAAGTACCTATTATGCAAAAATGATGTTTTTGGGTAATGCACATATCAGTTGTATGACTCACCCCTACTTACACCCCGAAATGTGAGTCAAAGGTGGGTCATTGACATATGAAATAGTGACTTACATGTGCGTCATTGTACCAAATTGTCAGTCACCAGATTGACTCTGGGGTGAGTCAATTTACTTCAGACCCATTGACTTTGTACAGAGATGGGTGATTTAGTGTAAGTCATTTACACAAGAAATTTCAGTCACCTAAGTGACTGAGGGGTGCATCAATGTACATGTTTTGACCATCCACCTTGGTGCAATGACTCACCTTGTCCGGGGGTGTAGGGGCGAGTCATACAATTGACAAGTGCATAATATGTACTATCAATCATAGCGTGACGGACTGCGCGAAAAGCTGTGTTTTTTCATCGTTTCCAACCATTCCAGGGTGCAAAATTTAGTTTATTTTAGTGACATAGTATGAACAATCAGATAATAATTACAGGAGTTTTCAGCTGAAGTAAGATTCTACTTTTTCTTTTAAATCACGAAAAATGGTGTTTTGCTCCCAGTGACCGTAACGTTAAGTGCCCCTATAAATCAAGTTTCAGGTGAGCCCTGTACACACTGATGAGTAAAGTTTTAATCTGAAAGCCAAAACTTGAGAATTATTCCTATTTTTTAAACAATTTTGGCTTAGTTTCTTCTTAAAAGATCCAAACTTAAAAAGGAAAAAAGTTAAAATACATAAATAACAACGGAATTAAACCAAAATTAAAAAAGAAAAGGCAAAAATCCTTATACAGAAATTTACCGCTAGGCCCTATAGTATTTTACCACAAAATCTTGTCTCATTAGGATTCCAGAAGAAAACCAAAATAAACATGCACCCATTATATTAGCGGCAGCAATTTTTTTTGTTTTTTTCACATGTTAATGATTTCTGTTTCAATCTTTCAATGCCAAACCTCAGACTTGTGACCTTGCTTAGAGGCTACATGTACTTACTTAAGTTACGTTAGGCTAAATTTTAAAATTTAAGTTAACTAAGTTCTAAGTAGTGCTGATTGCACTTTGACTTCGAGTTCCACACAATTCTTCATTCGTTTAATAATTTACCTTCCATATGTTGTTTCAGATGGCACTAATTTTGAAGAATTTTTTTTTAATCCACAACTTTAAAAGCGATAGAAAGGTGGTGAACCAGTTACACGTAGTAACAACCAAACTCCACCGGGCCTTAGTGCTGTACTACTGGAGTGTACAATGTGTGTGAAGATGAGTAAACAACACTAACGTTAATAGGCCTAGGCCTATCAAGTATCATTCCAACACACAGAAGAAGGCGTTAACATTAGGTTTCATTTCACGATGATTTTTTTTTCTTTCACATTTATAAAATAACGAGAATAGAACAAAAATGTTAAATTTATCAAAAGTATTTAACCTAACAAATATCTTACCCATTCTGGCTATTTCTGGAAAACGAATCCTTTGTAGTTATTTAGTAATTAATTCCGATATTTCGTCCTGTTTTTGCACAGTATTCAGATGCACTTGACTTAGAAACAATGAGCAGCTTTGTTGAAAGTGATGGCGTTTTGTCAAATCATAATAGCAAGCCAGACGATCTTCCTGTTTTGGGCTGTTGGAATTATAAACAAAATCTGGTGTAGGCCTACTTCATGTTTCAGAAACTATTATTTTTGAAAAAAATATGCTTAAGCACATTAAAAGTGATCTTATGACTCAGTTAAACAGTTCCAACTCATTTTTAACTGTCTGGAACTTTGATTTTTTATAACTTACATCTGCACAAACATCTTTTTATTTGGCCCTCACTTTTTTTACGATTTTATATCTATTGTATCGTAATTTTACCCACTCACACACACTTTTAATACCGGACGGCACATATTATTTTGAATTCACCTCCTTCCCCCCCCCCTCCCTTATCCCCTCCCCCTCACACACACACATTCCCCAACCACATACACTTTTGAAAGGCAAATCCGGCAAATACCACCTATAAACACCATTTGAGAATTATCCCTCTAAATGTGCCAAAGCCCCAAACTTTTAAAAAGCCATAATTATACTTCGCTAAATATCAAATGAATCATAAAAACAGATTCGTATCAATTGGATTTTTGTTAAGTTTGGACATCAACTCTTCCAGTTTGTGACTACAAATTTCAATTTTGGAACCAAACATCTTTAACTGTGGACCACAAATCTTCAATTTGGACCAAAATCCCTCAATTTTGGAACAAAATGTACAATATACAGCCAAAATCTCCATCTTTGTACTAAAATATACAACTTAGGACTACAAATCTTCAATTAAGGAGGTGAACATATTAATAAGATATGTTTTTCCGAGGGCTTAAGTCAAAAAGGGTTGTAGGGTTGAAATCTTTTGTTTTGCTTAAAAAGCACTAAATAATGAAGTTTACAGATTGATTGCAAGCAAATCCAGAGGCACTCTCTGATCACCAATAGACCCAAAAAAGAGAAAAACAATAGTTAACCAATATCCCCAGGTGACTCATCATGTGCGTGGAACAGCTGAAGTTTGAATTTGGGGGCAACAACAGGGTACGAAGGTGCATGGGTAATCCCCATAAGCCCCGAGCAGAAATCAAGATTTTGGGGCTCCAGGCCAGTGGAGAAGCTTCCCCCCCATCCCCCCCCTTCTAACCTTCCGCTCCTCCCCGGCTAGAAATTTCAAAAAGTTTGAAATTTGCACAATAGAAATTCAGTGTGTTGGATTCAGTGTTTTGAAAATTCTGATAAAAGCGATCAGTATGAGAGTTAAGTTGCATACCAGCTATCTAATTGGGAAAAAGATGATCACAAAAAATTCTTAAAACTATTCTTTTGTAAGTTATAGGCCTATATAGAGTTACTTAAATTTCCGACTGTATAATTGACTGTTTCCTCAAAATTTTGGAAGGTTTTCCTCAAAATACCCGAAGTTCTTCCTCAAAATATCTGATTTTTTCATCAAATTGTTTGATAAATTTCCTCAAAAGTTTTTAGGGTTTCCTTAAAATTTCCAAAGTTTTTCCTCAAAACCTGCGAATTTTTGAGGAAAATTTCCGGCAATAGGGGGAACGTTTGTTTTCCTGATCGCAGGATCATTTACAGAAGTATCCCACAACGCATCAATCCAAATTCAAAGTTTGTATAGGAATAACATAAAACCAGACACATTTCGAGTGCGGAGAACTCAACCACTGCGAAGGGTTCAAATTTTTCTTCAAGATTTGAAATAATGGTATATGAATAATCTTTTCACCGTGCACTTTGAAAATTCACCATGCGGTTTTTGAGAAATTTGAAGAAAATTGGTGACAGTGACTTTTTGTTAGTCAAAAATATTTCCAGAACAAAGTTTAAAATGTTTTTTCTTCAGAAAATCTTGTTAAAACGCGACTGTCTAATGGTAACTCATAATACAAGGTCACTAATTTTCTTCAAATTTTGAAAAGCGCATGGTGAATTTTAAAAGTGAACGGTGAAAAGATAATTCATATGTCATTACTTCAAATCGCAAAGAACTTTTGAACCCTTCACAGTGGTTGAGTTTCCTGTGCTTGAAATGTGTCTGATTCTTAATTATTCCTACACAAACTTTGAATTTGGATAAATACATTGTGGGATACTTCTGTCAAGGATCCCAATTGGGAGAACAAAACTGTTCTCCCTATAGGGGTTACGAACCGGACTGCAGATGATGTGAATAATTTAAGATGGTCATTTTAGATGATATGATAAGATTCTTAGGATATGGATCAATCTATTCTCCAGATATTTTAGGTAACGAAAATTACATCCCTTTATAGGGATTCGATGTCGGGGAAGGGGTGAGGTTATGGTCCAATAATTTTAAAAGCAATAAAATGTTTAAAGAGGTTTTAATCTCTTCAACCAATGGGCAATTGCCGACAATGGTCCTATCTATGCAGGAAGGGCACCTCTCAGCAAGGCTAGAACTCCAAAAATGTCATAGATACAAGCGATACATTGCACTGGTTTATTAAGTTTCCATAAAATGTTGCTGCTAATTAAGAACATTGAATTTTCGAGAAATCTTTTCAATTTTAGAGGGTAATTCCTACTTTCTTAAATTTCTATAAAATTTTCTTAAATTTTTAGGAAATCTCTGTCAATTTCCATAAATGGTACAAAATTTGTTACACATTTTTACCATTTTTTCAATTTTATGTAAATAATATCAGCATGCAACCAGTAATTACAAACCCCTTTCGTCGGGGGTGGGGTGGGTTAAAGGGAGGGGGTCGAAGGGGAGGGGGTCGAAGGGGGTCGAAGGGGAGGGTCAGCTCCCAAACTCCTACATCTCTGGTCCTGGTCCCCAATCTCAAACCTTTGTCGGGGCCCTGCTTTTTTATGTAACGTTCATGGCTACTCATTACTCAAATCTTTTAAGGCATGTTAATTTTGTTTTTGAAGAAAAAAGTTTCACAGACGCTGTCACATTCCACTTTCTATTAAGTGTAATGACGAACGAACAGTTAAATTATGACTGGTACGGCAAACACGAAGGAAGGGAAGGGGGGGGCTAGAAGGGGAGGGGGTCAGGAGGGAATGGGGGGGTCGATGGGGGGTCGAAGGGGGTCAAGGGGGGGGGGTCGAAGGGGAGGGGGGTCAAAGGGGGGGGAGGGGTAGAAGGGGTAGGGGTCGAAGGGGGTGGAATGGGGAGGGGTGGGTGGGTCGAAGGGGGTGGGGGTGGGTCGAAGGGGGTCGAAGGGGGTAGGTGGGTCGGGGGGGGGAGGGGTGGGTCGAAGGGGAGGGGTCAAGGGTCCTGAGGGGGCCCTACTTTTTCATGTAATGTTCATGGCTACTCGTTACTCAAGGGGTTTTTGAAGAAAAAGGGGATCAAAGGGGGAGGGATCAAAGGGGGGTCGGGGGGTCAAAGGGGGAGGGATTGAAGAGGGGGGGTAGGGGTCGAAGGGGAGGTCGAAGGGGGTAAGGAGGTCAGCTCCCCAAACTCCTACATCTCTGGTCCTGGTCCCAAATCTCAAACCTTTGTCAGGGGCCCTGCTTTTTCATGTAATGTTCATGGCTACTCATTACTTAAATCTTTTAAGGCATGTTAAATTTGTTTTTGAAGAAAAAAGTTCCACAGACGCTGCCACATTCCACTTTCTACTGAGTGTAATGATGAACAAACAGTGAAATTATGACTGGTACAGCAAACACAATTAAAAGGTGTTTACAATGGACAGGTTTCTCACGCTTTGTGAGGCATATTAGAGACACTACTTTAAAGCTGGGGGCCGGCACCAGGGCAGGGGCACATCGGTCATTGAAAAAGGAACCGACTGACCAATCTGCCCCTGGGTATAACATATCACCATAGTTTTTTCCCAGTTTTATTTTTAATTGTCCGCTATCATGTGAAATGCATTCTAACCAGTGGAATATTCCTTCAAGTATACAAGCAAGAAACACAACAAAATTTGAGATGATTGCAAAATAATTTTTCAAATAAATGTCACAAGGCAATATACAAAGCTCTTTATAGTTTTCAAAGAAAAAGAAAAAAACAACAGTTTCTATTTTCAAAATGGATTTCTATTGTCAAAATGTATTGGGAAAAAGCCTTCACATTACCACTATACTCCTTTTTTGGTACTTAATAAACTCTGTACCAGAATAGCTAACAATACTTTTTGTTTGCTATTCTGGTACAGAGTTTATTAAAGTACCAAAATTTAAAGGCTTTATTCCAGTTTATTTTGACAATAGAAGTCGATTTTGAAAATAGAAGCTGTTATATGCAACAAACTGTAAAGTAATCATTGCTACATTAAATCAAGATTAGCCATCAAATGACATGAAAAGTAGTAAGAAACTTAGAAAGAAAAGCCACTGAAATGGATTTTAATTTACTTGCCACATAGCCCATTGGTCTATTTCTGAAGAAACTTGAAACCAATAAATACACTGCTCTTATACATATGCATATTTGAAAGAGTACCATTCAAATTTTCAACTCCACATTAACAGAGAACTTGTGAGAATTGTATTTGGCAACAGTGAAGTGTATAAATGCCAATGACATCAGATGAATTATATCTTTAATACAGCCCACGTCCTTCGACTTAAGAGCAACATTAGCTAAATTGCATGATCTATTAAAAATAATCATAGTAGCAAACAAATACATGAAAATTGCTTGAACATTGACAATTTTATAGTAAATTTATGTCTCAGGTATCAATTTGAATATTTTATGCAAATTTTGTGATGTATCACAGAGCAACCTTGGTATTTTCTTGTGCAAATATATTGTTTTTTAAATGTCTATCTTTATTCTTTTTCTATCCCCTCTGTAAAATTCTAGCAAGAATTGACTTTCTTATCATTTTCAGGGCCTAATATTTAGGAAGAAATTTAAAGAATTATGCAAAGATTTTCAGCTGTCTGCTCAGTCATACGTCACAAATTTTGCAGGAAATAAAAAATGAAAACTTTGATCAACTATAAAACTAATTTGCAAAAAAACTTTTTTCATCTCCAAATTCAAAACACTGATTTTTAATACTCTTTCAACCAATATAGAAATTGAACATGACGATGGCAATGAAGTTCAGAATAAGATATTTTAAGCTTGACTCCAGAAAGTAGCCAAGAGACCAGACCCCTTAAAAAAACTGGATCTATGAATGTTACGGACGGATACTTTTTAAATATGGAAGGGTAATTAACATGTTCTTTTATCTTAAGGTCAGAATAAGGTAGAGGTGGAACACCCTCTCAGAACGCGTGCTAATTACATCTCAAGGAATAAAATAATTGTCGCTGTTTCATGTACTGATTTTCATTGTTTCATATCTTTTCCATCCTACAAATTTATTACTACGTGTATTTCATACTTTCTTTTCCATCCTACGAATTTATAACTACGTGTATGTCATACCTTCTTTTTTATCATACAAATTTATTACTACGTGTATGTCATACGTTCTTTTCCATTCTACGAATTTATTACTACGTGTATGTCATACGTTCTTTTCCATCCTACGATTTTTTATTACTACGTGTATGTCATACATTCTTTCCATCCTACGATTTTATTACTACGTGTATGTCATACGTTCTTTTCCATCGCATTTAATTTATTACTACGTGTATGTCATACGTTCTTTTCCATTCTACGAATTTATTACTACGTGTATGTCATACATTCTTTTTCATCTTACGAATTTATTACTACGTGTACAGTATGTCATACGTTCTTTTCCATCCTACGAATTTATTACTACGTGTCATAGGTTCTTTTCCATCCTACAATCTTTTTACTACATGTATGTCATACGTTCTTTTCCATCCTACGATTTTTTTACTACGTGTATGTCATACGTTATTTTCCATCCTACGAATTTATTACTACGTGTATGTCATACGTTCTTTTCCATCCTACGAATTTATTACTACGTGTATGTCATACGCTCTTTTCCATCCTACGAATTTATTACTACGTGTATGTCATACGCTCTTTTCCATCCTACGAATTTATTACTACGTGTATGTCATACGTTATTTTCCATCCTACGAATTTATTACTACGTGTATGTCATACGTTCTTTTCCATCCTACGAATTTATTACTTCGTGTATTTTTTCCATCCTACGAATTTATTACTTCGTGTATGTCATACGGTTTTTTTCCATCCTGTATGTCATACGATCTTTTCCATCTATGAATTTATTACTACGTGTATGTAATATGGTCTTTTCCATCCTACGAATTTGTTACTACGTGTATGTCATACGTTATTTTCCATCCTACGAATTTATTACGTGTATGTCATACGTTCTTTTCCATCCTACGAATTTATTACTTCGTGTATGTCATACGGTCTTTTCCATCTATGAATTTATTACTACGTGTATGTAATACGTTCTTTTTCATCCTACGAATTTATTGCTACATGTATGTCATACGCTCTTTTCCATCCTACGAATTTATTACTTCGTGTATGTCATACGTTCTTTTCCATCCTACGATTTTATTACTTCGTGTATGTCATACGGTTTTTTCCATCTACGAATTTATTACTACGTGTATGTAATATGGTGTTTTTCATCCTACGAATTTATTGCTACGTGTATGTCATACGCTCTTTTCCATCCTACGTATTGATTACCAAGTGTATGTCATACGCTACACATATGGGGTTTTACTCTTAATTTTCACTTTGAAATGGGGCTTTAAAAGAGATTTTCGCCCCTTTTGGGTCACGCTATGAATGATGAAAACTTGTGAGGAAAATTAATACAAATTTCAATATTATACAGTCAGACTGAAAACGGGTTAAATGGAGGTCCCCATTTGCGTTCTCCATCTAACGAGGGTTAGTGATCGATAATTATAGTATCAATGTAAATGTTACGGGTATATGGACAGGTAGCAACCATTTTGCATAAATTGATACAAATGTACAAATCAATCCCAAAATGAGAAAAATCTGGCTTAATTTTAGGTCTCCAAACGTATGCTCATTACGCATTGCTTTTTTCATGACAAAAGATAAGACAGTACAACAATAACGCTCAATAACACTATGTGAAAGTTACAATGTGCCATACAGTACAGCCTAACGTAACAAGTGGAGTTCACCAAAGATAAAGAAATAATGGATCGTAACTTTAGTCAATATTTACTCTTTATCCACAACAAAATGTCCTAAAATAATTTGTATATTGCTAAGTAAGCGATATTCTGATGTCTGATTCAATGAAACAGATGTTTTGACGTAGCCTAGATCAATGTGACACTGTGGAACGTTATGCATTGTATGCCTCGCCGTGTCCTTATCCTTACATCACCTTTTTTTTGTATAGTGGAAGTCCAGCCGTTTCTTGGGGCATAATTTTCACTTTTTCACGAATATTTCAGAAACAAGTGGAAATTTCTGATAAATGTATGTTAATGAAATGTTCAGAATATTAAAAGGAACATATTTATGGCAAAATCACTACCTGTCCATATACCATTAATAGTAGTTTAACAACGAAAGTTAGGTTGGTAGAAACAGGCAGGTTAGTTTGTAAAATGAAATTCTATAACTTGAAGAGGCAATGCAAGTAATTTAGATCCCTTTTCTAAACAGCTTAAGATATATAGAGATGTCCACGGCAGTTAACACACCAGGAACTTACAGATAATACAAAAAGGAAACTGGAAACAAACACACACTATAAGCCTTTTTTCATTATTGATATTACTTTTATTAACTCAATGGAATATTCTTTTTCAGCAATGGCAAATAAGAGAGGGAAAAAAAGACAGAACATGAAAGTTTCGTTAGATCCCCCCCCCTCTTCCCCACCCCCTCCCTGTACAATTCTGTATCAACCTAACTTCAACATTAACTTAATGTTTCTACAAACTTAGCATATCAAGCCTAAACAAGTCTTTTAGTTGCTGGTTTTAAGTTTATAATTTGATACTGCCAAATACCAGCATCTTGAACGGCAAATACAAACTTACTAGTACTAGTATGTTTAGCACGTTGTAAGGAAACATCCGGTTAAGTTGTGCAGGGTGATATGAACAACATTGATATAATTTTCATGCTATCAGGTATATGCATCAGTACATTATTTGCTTCAAATTTGAGCAAATATTTGAAACAGAGTTTAAGATGGGGTGAGGTGGTACAGTCATGAAATTTGAAACATAGTCAAAGATGGGGTGGGGTGGTACAGTCATGAATCTTTGAAACATAGTCCAAGATGGGTTGAGGTGATATAGTCAGTATATTTTGAGTGTGTGCATAGTTGTAGGTGGTGGAGGTATAGGAGGCAGCAATAGTCCATTTTCAGGCAGACATACGCGAAATTCAGGCAAGGTTATATGCTCAGGCAAATGTCAGTTACATTACAATTTTTTGGTTCTTTTCAGTTGTCCTCCAAACAACTCTTGGTGATTCAGTTGAGCGCCAAATTGCTCACAAGTCACCATTACTCTAGTTGTGCCACTCAATGGGTTCTTACGCCAACGTGGATAAGGGATATTAACAATTAATGCTTGTGTATAAGCAGATTGTTTTCTAAGAATATCTATTGCAAGAGTTATACCCATATAAACAAATATGCTCCATCTGAGGTATAAAAGCAGTCTTTCAAACTGCATTTCACCTAAATATGTAATACATCACGAACATACGTACATTAATAAATAAGTAATACATCACGTACATACATACGTACGTTCGTACATACATACTTTAATAAATATGTAATGCATCACGTACATACATACGTACGTATGTTCGTACATATGTACGTTCATAAATATGTAATACACCACGTACGTACATACATACCTACCTATGTGTGTATGTCTGTCTGATGCTTTGCTTGTAAACACGATATCTCTTTAGCAGTACATCACATGCCATGTCATATTTGGCACATAGATGCATCATGACCCATAGATGGTTCCTATTGTTTTTAGTATCGATATCATGCATATTAATGAGTGGGCAGGGCAAAAGGTAAAAACCTTCAAATGCTCGTATTTTAATAAACGTATGTCTGTTCTGCATCTTTGTCGACCAAAATAAGGTGTAAGGGTTGATGCAGATGCCCATCTCATAAAAATGTTCAAAACCACTGATATGAGTTGTGGAAGGGGCATCATGTGGTTTTACTAAAAACAGCTTGTATAAACAGTTATCCCGTGAACCAATCATCAGTGGCATGTCAAATTTGGCACATTGATTAATGACTCAAAGATGGTCTTATTGTTTTTGGTGTCGATATCATGTTAATGAGTGGGTGGAGCTTAGTGTATGCCATTTTTGGTTCTTATGTGGCATTCTTATGTCATTAGATAGTGTGCACATGCTTATGTTGTAAAATTGCCATACTTAATTAATTTTGAAATAAACAAATATCTATCTTGACTCTACCCACAACCTGTAAATTTCTATCAAATTAATCTCTTTTTATACTGTTGTGAATTATTACCCTTTCATAAACGGAAGTACCTTTGTTTATTATCTGTAATAACATTATTGTTCTCTCGGGACAAAGACTAAATGAATTGATAGACGATGGCAAGACTGCCACCTTTGAAGTGCATTCCTTCTTAATGCTGAACAATCACAACAGTTGCAAAGGATGTTTCACGGATTGGTCATCATTAGTGACTGTATACTTATCTAAAAGCTTAGAAGTAGCATATACTTTGGTCTAGTGCAGACCTGCCAACCTTTAGGATCACCAAACTGTATTCTGGAACTACAAAAGTTGTATTTTTAATAAAAAAAACTGTACTCTTCAAACAAAATGTACAAAACAAAGATTTACTGATAGAACTGGAGTACTTAAACTTGATCGGAACTCTGTTGCAGGTAGGTTGCCTTATGCATAATTAACTTGTAGTCTACACTTTTTGGCGGCAGCCGCAAATGGTTATAAATCGTATTTTGAATCTGAATCGTTAGGTCAGCTAAAATGGACAAAAAGAAAACATGAACGCCAAACAAACGTAAAAAGTATGAGTAAAAAAAAAAAACGTATTCTGGTGCCAAAAAACGTACAATCGTATTCTCAACATTTTTCTGTATTAAATACGGCAAAATCGTACTAGTTGGCAGGTCTGCTAGTGGTCATATCATGACATTGCCAAATTAGATATCCCTGGTTGAATTCCCAGCGGGTCCTTATCCATCAGTTCTTCACAGGTGGATTATCTTTATATAATTTTAACTATTGGAAGACTGGATGTAAAATACCCAATATATCTATTTACATTTTAAGAATTAATGTAAAAGCTTTGTCAGTTTAAAACACAAATATTAAGTGTATTAGCACCTACCAATCAACTAAGGGAGGGGGGAAATTGACATCAACTGGGACTATTGCTTAGAACAGGACCCGTAAACCTCAGCATAGATTGGCTGATAAAGCAAAGAATTCTTTCTCTTATTTCAATCCTTAACGTAAACTCACCACTCGATCGTAGTCTTAAAATCATTATTTCCCCTATACATGTTTAAATCCCCTACTTTCCCACATATGACTTCAAAATCCCCTATATAGCTAAGAATTTCCCTCCCCCCCTCCTTAACACACACCTTGTAATTAAGCCCCTAGCTTGGAATTAAGCCCACACAGCTTGGAATTAAGCCCACACAGCTTTAAATTAAGTGCCCACAAAGCTTGTAATGAAAACCAGCAGAGCTTAGATCCAAGCCCCACACACAACTTATGATTAAGCCCCCTCCTCCCACAGCTTGAAATTAAGCCTCCTCCACCCACAGCTGGAAATTAGCCCCACACAACTTGAAATAAAGTCCCCTCACAACTTGGAATTAAGACCCACGGCAAGTTGGAATTAAGCTCCCACGGCAACTTGGAATTAAGCTCCCATGGCAACTTAGAATTAAGCTCCCACGGCAACTTGGTATTAAGCTCCCACACAACTTAGAATTAAGCCCCATACAGCTTGGAATTAAGCCCTCGCTATATTCTATGACTCCACTGACACCCCTCAAGGGTAATGAATATTCATTGCATTTTCAATATGCTCCATGCCTTCCACCTATCAAAATATATTTATTCAAACTTTTCTATGCAGTTACAAATTCCTGAAGTTACAGATAAATGTCTCTATTAAGCAATTCTTTCATTTATTCAGATGATTCATTCATGGGTTGATTATCATTAGCAGATAACCTATGGCTGTTTAATTATCTATAAGCTTAAGCAATTAAAAGACCTCAGTGATCTATTGATCATAGCAGCAGCTTGACAATCTAGCGTCCCTGGTTCAATTCCTGGTGGGTCTCCAAAATGTATAACATCTCTGAATACAAAATTATTCCAACAAAATATTTGGATTTCCCCTTAAAATCTGGACTATTACATTTTCATTATTTAATAATCAATTATCAATCCTTTTCTTTATAGATGTCTACCCTTCCCTCCACTCACACACACACTTTCAGATAATATTTTAAAAGTTCAGAATATTCTTTGATCCAATGGGTTTCTCTTAGACCCCAAAGTGTTGCCTTCCTTGATCAAGCTATGTCCCCAGCCCAATTCATGGATGAAGCTTGAAGGGATGTTAAGAGTTTATTAAGCCATTTCGATGAAGATGAAATGCCTCTCTCCCATCTAATAAAATAGGACTTTTTAATTTACGATGGATAAAAAAAAAAATCTCTTCTTTTCTTCCATGGTCGCCTAGTACAAAATTACTTCAATTATATGACTATAATACCAAACATTTCTCTGTTTCGAGGAACTTGGGGTCATGAAACATGCTGACTTGAAATTCAAATGGGATCTCACTGGGGGCTCTTAACTGATTAACAAAATGAAATTAAGCAGATCTTAATATCCACAAATGTTAATTATAATGAGTGACATTTGATCAAATAATGTTATCATCCCACCTGCACTACATGTACAACAGCTTCTAAAAATAAGGCATTGGAACCACACAACGTTTGGCTTCTAGTTTTAGTGTTGTTATGTATAACCATTGCCTTAGTACAACAAGGCCAAAAACAAAATAACTGATTTAGCTTCTAGTTTTAGTGTTAACTTATAAGATATTGCCTTAGTACAACAAGGCACTGTACAAAAAGAAAAAAAAAAAACAGAAGATTTGATTTATTCACCTTTTGAGGAAAATTTTACTTTCTGTTATTTCTTGCTAGGACTATCTCTTTTCCTTATTTTGAAAATCACTTAAAAATGGTCCGTCTGCAACCGGAAACTGCATATATTTTGAACTGAAAAAAGCCACTGTTCCGATGGTTCAATGGAAATTCGCGGGAAGAAATTGAGTAAGCAACAGTATATGCGCTAAAAAGTTAAGGTTTCGTCCACATTTGTTTCAGGTTCGTTGCTCTAAGAACGTCTCCTCACATAATTGTGTGATGAATAGTAAATTAGGAATATGTGTAAGTATATAAAGATGTTTTTACTACATTAATATCATTTCCGTCACAATGTTTTTGTGGGATGATTTTTGACACCTTTATTCAGGACCGTGGAATTTTTTTAATTAATTCCAACTCTGCAAATATTATATTTTGGCTCCAGAGTATGTAGAAGAGCAGCTGCATTTGACTCGAGAATTTCTTCAATTCTTTGCTTACATTCCCAATCAACATTTCCATGGGAAAGATGCTATAGGAATGTTTCAATTTGCAACATAACATTTATAAGAATTACATACAATTCTTGAAAATGCCTTCACCTTGCAACAAATGTTGTACATGAGAAAGGTCTTAAAATTGTAATCCTCTGTAACACTGAAACTGTTCTACTTAGAAATGAAATTCTCTATTACATAAAATAAGTATGCTGGAAGTACATAGTTTTTTAATTTTAAGTAATTTCAAAACAAAATTAAGTCTAAAAATGAAATTTCAACTAATACACATTCCTCATACAGAGATCCTTGAAATAAAAGCCATTCAAAATTGTAAAGAAAATTAATAGAAAAATTATAAATCTTAGGTAAGCATAGCTGCACACATATAGATACATTAAGATTATATGCATGTTTCATTGCATTTCAACATTCAATTTTTCTTATTTCATGAAAGATTCTTACAAATATTTGGTAAGAAATTGTTTATTTGTCATATATATATGAACACAACTACAATTTCATATACCTTTATACATGTCACGGATAGTGTACAAATTAAATAAGACGGATTTTCTTAGTTGCATTTTCAACCATTTCATCTTCATCGGAGCAGCCGAGAGGCGAGACAGCCTGGAGGAGGGATGAGTTGGAAGCCTTTCCAACAAGGCAAGAAGAAGCGCTACACCAACACCAGTGGCTCTTTCACCCTGTAAGGAGATGGCAAAATATTCCCAAATAAAGGTATGTTTCTAGATGATTAATATAAATGCTTAAAGGTGTATGGACATGCAGAGGCAACATTAGCTCAATTGTTTTCCAATCTATTACAAACCATGAAAGAAGCAAACATTTCATCAAACTCAATTACCAAATCTCAGGCATCAATAGAGGGATTCATCACTTCAACTGGACTCCATTTTGCAGGGCAGAGGCGTCGTTGCATTTCAACTGGACTTCATTTTGCAGGGCAGAGGCGTCGTTGCATTTCACGTGTCTTCACACAGCCCAGTTACATCACACATACAACAAACATACTACATGCTATCCTTCCAGTACCAGTTCAGTGAATTTTACTATTTGCAAAAAAAATTCTGCGTCCGATTTTACTTCATATTTTCCTTAAGTTTTATAGACTCACTGGGTATACGAAGAATAACTTAAACACTAATGCCAGCTGATTGTTCGCTATACTCAGACAAAGCCTATATAAAGTGCTTGCTGCAAATCATATGTATGTTAGTCTAAGGAAAGGCTCACATTTTCAACTGCCCAGACATGGCCAGGGATGTCGTGCTTCAATGCACATAGACTATTTTTTCTATAAATGTACTGAAACATGACTTCACTGGCCATGTCTGGGCAGTTGGAAATGTGAGCCTTATCAAATTAAGAGTACAGCAGAAAACAGTTTTTTTACCAACAAAATGGCAATGTAAACAAAGAAATGTGACCTCATGACGTCAGCTGAAACACCCTAATTTGTGATGTATTTACATCACAAATCACTTTTGGTAGATTCTTTTGTAATATGTTTTTTTTAAACATCTTTATAAATACTCTTTACCATACAGTGGTCGAATTTGCCACTGTTCCAAGAACAGTGCTTTTTATGCAGGAACAGTGATTTTTCAAACACTGCTGTTCTGGTGAAACAGTGTTCTTTTCACAAGCATGTGGCATCAATGATCAATACCTGGATTTCTGCTAATAAAATATGCATGCATGTCAAACAAGATTATCATGAAAATAATTTCTTCCTATTTACAATTGTTTTTTCCCACCTTGCCAGCAATTAATCATTAATACACATATGCAAGGCTGCCTGTACTTGTAGGACTGTATGCAACTGGATGTCACATCATATAAATACTAATAACCAACATACATATTTCCACATATTAACGAATAAAGTATTTGAAATGAAGCCCATTTCGAAGAAAGGAATTTGTCCTGCATTCGGCAAAAAGTTGGACTAGTGAAATTTGGTCCAGAACAGTATTATTGGAGAAAGTACTGTTCTGTGGAAAAGTGGCAATTTTTTTCCAATTTTGACCCCTGCCATAAGCCCTATCATATTTACTCTTTACCATAGGCCCTACCATAATTACTCTTTACCATAGGCCCTATCATAATTACTTTTTACCATAGGCCCTATCATAATTACTCTTTACCATAGGCCCTATCATAATTACTCCCCAGGCATTTTCATAATTACTTTTCACTACTGAGGCCCTTGGAAAGAAATTTCATCATGAACTACATCAAGAAACCATAATGAGATGTCTTTACCATAAGCCCTATCATAATTACTCAATGGCCATCTTTTTACCTTAAAAATTACTCTTTACCATGAGCCCTATCATAATTATCAAGGCCCTATAATATTATTTACCAACTTAATAATTACTGCTGTGGGCTTCATAATTACTCAAGGCCAAAATTACTGGTTACCATAGGCCCTACTATAGTTACTCTTTACCCAAGGCCCTATCATAATTACTCTTTACCATAGACCCTATAATAATAACTCTTTACCATAGGCCCTATCATAAAAACTCTTTACCATAGGCCCTATCATAATTACTCTTTCCCATAGGCCCTATCATAATTACTCTTTACCATAAGCCCTATTATAATTACTCTTTACCATAGGTCCTATAATAATTACTCTTTACCATAGGCCGTATCAAATTCCAGCAATTTGAAATATGAATTCCTGGAGTTATTGATCAAGACGCTGGCCAAAATTAGAGACTTGACTTCGTCAGTCACCTGCAGAAGTAATGATCTGCTAAGATTTGATAACTCTTTTAACCAATTTAGAAATTGTTATATGTCGATAGATATTCAAGGAACTATCAACACCTTTAGGGAGCTTTCATTTTACATTTTCACAATTAAAATTACCTTTAAAATACATTAAACCTCCATGATTAAATCAATTAATTATTTCTGAAGTGGATCTCATTTCAGATGATCTACACAAATTAAAATACAATATTCAAGAATTGTTGTTGCTCTTATATAAGTTTGCCATTGACTAACTATATAACAAATTTAAATCATATCAACAACGGCTTTTGCAAATTACTTAAATGTGGCTCATTGATAGAAAATGAGAGGGATTACGAGGTCACCGCTATTTTTGCCTAAAAATGAAATCAACATAAAAACCCATTGATTTAGTAGATTAATGAGATTTGGTGGTTTGTTTGTTTGAAGGGCACCACAACAGCAAGGTCAAATTGTGCCTGAGAGTTAGACCAATCCAGAGGTAGGAAGAAAAGAAAACAGGGGGATTGAGAGAAACACCAGAACTAAAAGCAAGAAAGCTGGGATCGAGAGAGGAGGTGCATGGGTGAAAAAAAAAGGTAGAGAGAGAAGGGAGGAGGTAAAAGAAAAAGGAGGACTAAATTGGTTGTAGAGGGATATGTCTTTTTATCCGGATTTTTGCAATTTTGATGGAAAAAATTTCTCCCATGAATTTTAAATGCAATGGACATAACACAAATTTTTCTTTGAAATTCCTTCAATCCAAACAAAAATTGTTGAAATAAATTGACTTTCTTAAATTATTCAGCACCTCCCCCCTTCCGCCCCTTCCACCATACACACACTTCATATTCCAACTTACTGAATAGCAAGGAGCGGCTATGTCCAAGTGCAGCCAAACTCCAGGAAACTCAAATCCAAGATGGGAGAAGATGAAAAGACCTGCGCAAGAGCTCTGGGCATTGTTGCGATCCTGCAGAGGTGATGGCAAATGAAGATTTCACATTTTGGAAAACAAACAAACCAAAACGTTATTAAAGGATTAGTTCAGAATTTAAGCAAGTCCATCTCATATGAAAGAGAACTTCAATAAAAACAAAATGGTGAAGAAAGCATTGAAAAATCTTATTCCGTTAAGGAGGTATCTAAGTTTTAAAAGTTTGATATCACTTTTGTAGAAATGACTGAAATCAGACTAGTTGTGATGTCATAGCCTCAGATTCCTCAGTCTTTATATATTCTACCATATTTTGTCCTGCGATTTTGTGGCTTAACTAGAACGGTAAATACCATCATTGGTCGCATGCCCATGCAAATTGACACCCATATCATATGACCCAGCCAGTTATAAAAATGGCATCTCACACTAAGTCCGACATGGCATCCCATGTACCACATGACATCCCACCCATGTCATCTTACTCCATGTCCCACATGGCATCCCACCCCATGTCCCACATGACATCCCATCACATATCCCACATGGCATTCCACCATATCTCCCACATGGCATCCCACCCCATGTCCCACATGACATCCCATGTCCCATGTGGCATTCCATTATGTCCCACAGGGCATCCCATCCTATGACCCACATGGCATTCCACCCTATGTTCCACATCCCATGTCCCAAATGACATCCCACCTCATGTCCCACATAACATCCCATACCTTGTCCCACATGGCATTCCACCATATCTCCCACATGGCATTCCACCATACAGTATCTCACATGGCATTCCACCATATGTCCCGCCTGGCATCCCACACTATGACCCACATGGATCCCATCCTACATGTATGTCCCACATTATTCCAACCATATGTATCACATGATATCCCTCCCTTTGTCCCACATGGCATCCCTCCCTGTGTCCCACATCAGTGGCTTCCCACCTCATGTTCCACATGGCATCTTACCAAATGTTCCACATGGTATCCCTCCCAATGTCCCAATGACATCCTACTTTATGTCCCACATGGCATCACATCCCTATCCCCATGGCCTCCTACCCTATGTCCCACATAGCCTCCTACCCCATGTCACACATGGCATCCTACCTGATGTCACACATGGCATCCTACCATATGTCACACATAGCATCCCAACCTATGTCACACTCTGTGTTACTCGTGGAATCCCACCATGTCCCACATAGCATTTTACCCTGTTCCACATGGCATTCCACCCCATGTCCCACATGACATCCCATAGGCTCCATAAGAAGTCTCATCCTAGCTATCAGTCCCTGATTGAGCATACTATGTATGAAAGTGTCAGTTCATATAATAACTTATATGCAAATGACTTGTTAAAATGGGGTGGGACGCCATGTCCCACATGACATCCCATATCATCCCATGTCCCACATGACATTCCATCCCATGGCTTTCCACCCTATGTCCTGCATGGCATTCCACCACCTACCCTACATGGCATTCCACCCTGTCCCTCGTAGCCCCCATCCATGTCCCACATGGCATCCCTCCCTATGTCCATATGCAGTCACATCCTGTCACAATCCCTGACTGAGCCTACTAAATAAAAAAAGTCTGCTCAGGTCATATACTGTAGCAACTTTATGCAAATGAGCACAATAATAAAGGTGGAGTTTGATAATCATGCCTGATACAACTGTTGGTGCCTAAATATTTTGAAGAATTTTAAGGATTTTAAATCTCAAGTGCTACAAGAGAGACTTGAGGATCTCTAAAGAATATTGGAAAATTATATCATTTAAGAATTATCTTCTAAGAAAATATCAAATGTTTTGTAGACTTTTTAAGGAAACTAGTCTTCAATCCTGTCTTAAGTATCTCTGAATAAGTTTAACATTTTATAAGGAAATTTTTACCTTCCATAAGGATATCTGAAGAAACTTTAACTTTTTCTGCGGAACTCTGAAGAAACTTTAACATTTTCTGAGGAATTCTCAAAAAACTTTAACATTTCTGAGAATATCTCAGGACAAATCTGTAACATAGGTTCGCATGCGAACCAAAAACCATGGGATATGTCAAAAAAGGTAGTAAAACTGAATCTAGGAAGAGTATTTATAATATACCATCTGAAGAAAGTTTGAGGAAAAATAATTTAGATAGTGAAAAAAATCAACTTTCTTTAAAAATTGTTAAAATTAACAATTGTTAAGAATGTGAACTTTGGATAAAAATGCCAACTTTCCAAAGTAGACTTACTACACCAGTCATTTTACACAGAACACAGATAATACAAGAGCTTTAAACTTAAATATCTCCTTAAACAGAATAAGCTATTTGAATGTTTTCTTCACCATTTTCTTTCCTTCAAAGTCCTCTTTCATATAAGATAAACTTGCATTACCAATAAAATATTCCTTTCCTTTACCTTTCCAAATGGTGTACTTCTGTATCTGAAAACTTGGTGACTGATCCTACCAAACCCAAAATTTCTGACGGCAAATCAAATTACACATTTTTGTGTAAATTCAAAAACATGAATTAACCACTGAAACATTGTCAATAATGCCGTCTTCATTGACGCCTCCTTTAAAAAAGGTTGCACTACTGTATCTGAAAAAACTTTGTGACAGATCCTAACACAAACATTGTTATTGAAGCACCTTTTCTAAGACCAACGCTATAATTAATTACTACATTTGCATTCATACATATTTTAAAATTATTCACAATCAATTTAAACAAATGATCTAAGTGTTAAAATACAACTGCACTTTTTTGAATTTTGAAATATGAAATTTTATCCAAATTTGAAATTGTATCCAAATTACTTTGGGAATTTCTTCTTTTCACCCTTAAAACAGCAAAGTACTTCATTTACATCTTTCCCATGAAATATGTACAATCACAATTATCCACTACACCTTTATTTCATTCTTAGTAGTTCTTTTTCTTCTTTAAAACTGTATAATATTTTATACTCATTAACTTCCATCTTGTTTTATATCTGGGAAAGTCACCTTTAATCCTTTAGAATGAAACAACTTTACATGTTATTAGTATGTATGTAAACAGCCCCACACATAACTTCTGTAAAACAGCCCCACCCCTAACTTCACATGTTATTAGTATGTAATGGTATTCTGAAACAGCCCCACCCCTAACTGCCATGTTTCGTTATACTTTATTTTAAGCCTGAGGCTTCAGACACAATGACAAGACATTTTAAGTTGATTTCACTGTAAGTGCATTCACCTTTCCAGAGGAAGGTAGTTCAAGCATTTTATTTGTTTTTTTCTTTAATGAGGGCTTAATGGCACCACGGCAATGAGGGTCAAATTGTGCCTGAGAGGTTAGATCATTCTAGAGATAGGAAGGAAAGAAAATGGGGAGATTGAGAGAAATACGAGAACTAAAAGTCAGAAAACTGGGATCGAAAGAGGAGGTGCATGGGTGAAGAAGAAAAAGAAGTAATTAAAACATTTTACACCCCTTTTTCAACAGCTAAGGTTATATAGAGATGGCCACGACTGTTTTATAAACCAGTTGTGAAGCACTAGTGAATGAAGACCCACAGGAAAAAGAGGTGCTGTTTCAGAATACTGTTAAAATAATAATACAATTTTGCTGCACATCACCAACTTCGAGTGAACAGAGATTCAAAGCAGATCCACAACAGAACAAACTATAGCATGGCTGCCACTTACCGCAACTGAGTTTTTCATATCAGCAACAGCACTTGCAAATTCACTGAAATGTAGCTCGGGACAGAAAACGAGAGGAAATACGAGGTCACCGCTATTTTTGCCTAAAAATGAAGTAAACATAAAAAAAACATTTGGTTTGATTGATTGACGCAACTGGTAGGAAAAAGTGCTAGAGAGGTTATATTATACATCAAAATAACCAATGGTAGGGGAGAGGGGGGGGGGCACAGCTCGGCATAATACCGTATCGTATTGGTTTCTTATAACATACAATATCACAATTCTACATCGTCTCCTTGGGCGCCAGTCACTTCTCCGGCTGCCAACAAATCAGCGCACATGAGCTATGGCCTTGACTGGGCCAGGACGAGAAGTAAATGAACACCATGTTTTCACGCTTCTCTTCTCGAATAGTGTTCAGAGAACCAGGCAAGAGGTGACGGTCCTGCTGCCGGGACTGACAGCTTAACGTCCCCTCCGAAGGATCGTGTGCGCCATTCAACCATTGTCACTCCTCTCAAAGCTGAATGAGGAGTAGGAGCTGCAGACGAAATGATTCCTCTTTGATGTTTGGCATAGCATAGCTGTGGAAAAATCAAGGTAGACCTGACCCAACCTTGAACCCGGGACGTTTAGCATCTCAGTCATGCACTCTGCCAGCTAAGTTACCTGTTCTCCAATGTATTTCAAATAACTGAAGAAAATCAGCAATGTGTGCTAACAGTTTTGCTTATAAGTACGTGTACATGAAGGGGCAACACCTGCGAAATTTCTTTAAAATCTTTGAAAAACCATCATAAAAGGGAAAAAATTCATGAAAATTATGACCAATTTACAGCATCTTTAAATTTCAGGCATCAATTTAAATATTTCATGTAAAGCCTTGTGATATACTACAATGTGACCTTGGTATTTTCTTCTGTAAATCAGTTGTTTTTTAAAATGTTTATCATAAAATTTTTTTTTAAATGGTCAGCAAATTCTGACCAAAACGTTTTGAGATTTTGTCATGCCCCCAATAAAATTCTAGCACAAATAGACTTTCCCATCATATTAAGATTTAGGAAACAAATCTAAAGAATTACATCAAAGATTTTGAACTGTCTGGCCAGTCATACATCACAAATTTTGCATGAATTAAAAAAAAAAAAACAATTTGCTCAGATTTTAATACCCTTTCAACCAATATAGAAATTGCCTTGTTGATAGATCTTTAAGATAGTAGCTTTTATACTTATGAAGAAGCATTAACAATTATACTTACAAATTTATTTTAAAACTAGTCTATGTCATTTCTGATTGGTCACTCACCTGCTATAGAACAAGCGCGTTCCCAGTCCTCGTTATTGCATAGCACTGCGGAGTGGTACTTGCCTGTGGCGATGCCCTGGGCACCGGTGAGGGTAGCCATGTCAACGATGATGTCAGCTTTTAAATCTTTGGCAGCGTATGAAACCTGTAAGATTGTCATACTGTTTGTTTAAATCTTTATGTAATTTGAGAAATGTAAGGTTGTTATTCGACTTACTTTAACACATTCAAGCAATTACAGACTATACCACCTTAATGTAATATTTGTTAGGTTTGTTTTAAAATCAACTGAAAATCATTTAAATGACAAGAAAACAAAATCAAAGTACTGAAATCACTGGTGATGGGTTCTATTCATAGTTGTCATTTGTGTGATAGATATAAAGTATAGTCATCTTATACATCATCTCATTTCATAGGCCATATTTTGCGTTAACAGGAAGATTACAACAATTTAGCAACATAATTTAAGTTTCTCAATGGTCAAAACATTGACTCAATTCATGGCAAGACAATCAATAATTAACCTTTCCAGGTTTCCAAATAAGCCACGCCCACCATAGCAACGCGGTAACTATGTGGGGCAAACAAACCTACCTCAAATCCGCAATTGTGCATTACCAATGCGTTGACATTTAGATGTTCGCAAAGCCTGCCGCAAGCTTTGATTCATTTATGGCACTTCTCCGGATCTTTAGAGTTTTTAGCAAATGGAATAAACAAAATTCAGTTTGCTGAGTGTTCTAGGCAACAGCAATCAGATTTACAAAAGCCCGCAGTAAGCGCAATTTTTGTTCACCATCTTGCTGGCACTCAGTCTATGTTTGCAGAAATTTGTTTTGTACAGAAAGTTGCATTGACTAGATGAGCATGCGCTGCTAGCTAGCTGTACTCTACCAGTACCACGTAGGATGTTTGCCCCCACTTATGCACGCAGATTTTGTTGCGATGGCAAATTCGTGCGGTGATTGGTTAAAACAAGCTGTCAATCATTAAACCCAGAAAGGTTAATTGGTTGGGAATGCCAACCACCACTGGCTGAGACTAATAGATTCCCCCTTCACGTTTGTATCTCCCAGGCTTCGAGGTACAGAGCACCTCAGAATGTCTCCCATCATCACACACACACATGTACAGATGTATTTGATTCCCAATGGCACATACAGTGCATTTACATTTACCTGTGTATGTATCAATCACATCGGGATCACATCATGGAAATTTTCATATTGTTTCGCCGCAGAGGCTTTTTCCAGAAAAATTCATCATTACACACCAAAAAACGTATTCAGATTTTCTTAGTTTGTGTGGTTTTGAGCTAAGGATCCTTTGTGCAATCTTTTTAAGGCAAAACGTTCCTTGATAAGAAGTTATCCAAAAAACGTTTGCTCGCTGCGAAGTTTGTGTAAAAACACCATACACACCACGATGTTCTTCTATTTCTTAAATTTTAGTCCATTTTAAGGACTTATTGGTATTTTTTGCTGGTATTTTTTGATGTAATGCCTTGCAGATCATAATTGATATTATTCTAATATAAAAATATCATCAAACCTACTTTTGCAATTTTTGTATTTCGTGTACACATTACAAAGTATATGATTGTTTAGAAATTTGACAAGCAAACAATGATAACTCACCATACAACAGAGAGTAACAATACATAGAACTAATCAGATTGCAAAATTTATCTCCGTAAATATATCTTATAATGTGCGCATATTGCGTTCTGAAAAATATGTTTGATTGATGGAAGAGAAAACCAATATGAAAAAGGAGAAACAATCAATATACAAATAATCTATTAATAGAATCCATCGATTAAGTAATAATCAAAGTTGATCGCTGGACGTATTATTTATATTCAGAGGAACTACTTTTATTGCGTAGGACTATTGAAAAAAAAAATCTTCTAGTATGAACACAACAGCTAAGAGGATTTTAAAATTCAAACCCATCAAAATAAATAAAAGTTGCCACACATAATTATATATGGAAATATGCATGTTTGTCACAAATTTCCAATGAAAATCCATTGCTTTTAGATCTCTGGCACAATAGTTGACGAAAGCAGGTGATTTGACAAAAATAATCACAAACTCTTGACGTTCTTGTTCTTGTAACTAAAAGGAAACAAACCTGTAAAAGTTACTTACCCCATCCCCTAAAACAAGACGCCCCTCTGCATCTGTGTTGTTAATTTCCACCGTCCTAAAATGGTGAAAGAATAAAACAATGAATAAAACTCGTTCCCAAATTACATATGGGAGACGTGTATCTGTTAAATATATTAACTTTCTGCTAAATAACTACAAACATAATGAGAAAAGATACGTCCAATCTGGACAAGTTGCTTTCAGGTGATTTGTCAAACCAAATTTCAGCAGACAGTAAAGTAACTGGGTGCCTCCCCCCCCCAAAAAAAAAAACAATTAAACATGAAGTCTACTTTTTTTACAGATTAAAAACTTAATTAAAAATGATACACTTAAATACAAACAATTTGAAATACACACTTTATCAATTAAATGAAAATGATATCAGAGATGTTATGGTAATTAAAATATGAAAACCATAGGTTTACATAATTGTTCAAATTTAACAAACAAAATAATGCTATAGTGAAAAACATATCAGGTATGGTAGGTAGAATGGGTACTTTACATTCCTTTCTCACCAGCTAAGGTTATATACAGATGTTCACAGCCATTTGATAAATCAGTTGTAGAGTACTGGTGAATGAAGACACACCAAGGATTGGACCTGGGACCAATTGCTTGCCAAGCTATAAACTAGCTGTGAAGCACTGGTCCATAAAGACACACCGGGGATTGAACCCAGGACCGCTAGCTTGCCAAGCTATAAACCAGCTGTGAAGCACTGGTGCATGACAAACCACCAGGGATTGAACCTGGGACCACTTGCCAAGCTGATGTATCATCGCAAGACCACGGAGGTCCTTATATCATAACAACAGAAATACACAATGATACCTGAAGATACATTCTCTTCTACATGCAAGCAACAAAAAAGTTCAAATGACAGATGTACATGTACTGGTCCACGTAATGACCTGAATGCTATTTCATGATCTCAATTTCTCCTCATAATGAAAAATATGCGAAGCAAGAAGTTTGTGTGTTTACCTGCCAGAGTATAATGTGTGTACATCGTCTGGTCTTGTGGCCTCCGGACCAACTGCATTTTCTGCTAAGCATAACACCGCATGGAGATTCTCCCTGAAACCCTTGAGTGAATAGACCAATGGAGATTATGACCAAGATATTGACAGGAGACAAATTTAAATAATATTTCATGCTGCTCGAGACATAAATCTTATGCAACAAAGAAGATTAAGGATCTGCACTAGTATTTAACTCTCTATTCCACAATTCTTTCTTTCACTGTTCTATCCCCTAAATGACAAGCTCCAGGCAAGAAAAGAACAGGTACCATTTTATTACAGTCTCTGGAATCGCCCGATCCAGAACTGAATCTGGGTCTCCCAGCTAAACCACTACCACTGATATTTTGTAGTATATGTTGAATGGGCACCTGACATAATAAATAACGTGTACTGTAAAAAAAATATCTCCAATATTTAATTGACCCCAACCAATCACAGATCATTAACCTTTTTCAAGATAACAAAAATAATGATGACAATGACTCTTTCAAAATATCAACAACCAGAACAGAACCAAAAGGTTTTGTGGTTCCAATGCTTTTTCATCAGCTGATGGATTTGCAAAATTTATATTAACTGTCATGTGAAATTGCATATCATGAAATATTTGTACCTTATTTATTCATAAGCCACACCCACCATTCAGATCAACAAAATTGTTGACATTAGCATTTGCACAATAAGTAAAAACATCATCAAAGTAAGTATGATGCAAAAACGATTGTTCATTTATCCTATTTCAAGAATTTGTCAGTAAGCCCTGCCTACTTATTAGCATTCACAACATCACTACAAAACATTAAAACATACATACAGACCATGACCCATCTGTGTACTACATATAGCATAAATCTGATATTCACATTAAGCCACACCCACCATGTATATGAATGACACTTCTTGATAACATGGGCATGTACACAATAACCAACAAAATTACCATGCCCTGTATGATGCAAAACGGACATAAGTTAAGCCCCGCCCACTTATTACTATGTATGAAATCACTACCACAAACATTAGGTCATATCTGCAGACCATGAGCTATCTGTGTACCATACATGATGTCAATCCAGTTAATAGTTCTTGAAATATCATGTTTACTTGTGCTTTTAGTTTACAAAATCATCTTAAGTCCTGCCCACTACACATTTAAATGAAATTCAACAATTTTATGTCATGAAAACATACACACTAGCTATAATCATTATTATAACAAATATTAAACAAAACAGACATGTGATTGTTAAAATAAGAGCATTTTAAGCTTTTTATATTAAGCCCACCCACTCAGTAATATGCATGTAATCCCCACCAAAAACAATGCCTATTCATTAATATTAATCCAGTTTACATGACATCATCAAGCTCAAAAACAATTAATAGGGCAATGTTTTTACATCTACAGAACATGGGCTAAACAGACATCAAAAATGAACATTTCAAGATTTTCACCAAAATATGACATGAATCATTATCAAAACCAATAGTTTACAGAACATGGGCTATCTGTGATAAATATGACTTGTTTACCAGCTACTTTTTACAAGATCAAAATCATATTAAGCCCCGCCCACTATGCATATTAATGAAATTCAACATTTTTACATCATGAACATGTACACACCAGCTAACATCATAATTAAAAAAAATATGAAACAAAACAGACAAATGGTTGTTAAAATATGAAAATTTCAAGATCTTTACATTATGTCCCGCCTACTGATCTACAGAACATTATTATTGAATAAATCCAGTAGGTTCTTGTTTACACCTTATTAAAAATCCCCATCCACTATGCATAATAATAAAGTTCTTTTTAACTCATCAATATAACATGAAATATGAAACAAAAACAGACCATCAAAAATATGAAAATTTCAAAATTTTAACATTATGCCCCGCCCACTCATTTGCATAAAACACCATGGGCTATCTGTGTACCAAATATGACATGAATCCAGTTTACTGTTCTTGAGATATCGCGTTTACAAACTGGCTGTCACAAACATACATACATACACCCATACACACCATCATGACCGCAAAGGTACCTAATGCTATCGCATCAGAACCAAAAATGGAATCAAAGTAAATCACTTTAGCTTGACTTACAGACTGCACTGCTGCCTTGAAAGCTCCTAACACTGATGAGGCACCTCCACAATCTCTCTTCATACCAGGCATGCTTGTCTGTGAAGATGTGAAGGGTTGAAAGTATTTAGATGAATTACGCAGTACAGTGAAATGTTTTTAACTGAAAATAGAAATCTCTTAAATATAAAACAATGAAAGTTTTAAATTATTTCTTCATTGTTCATTTTCAGTGAGTGGGCAATGGCAATTATTGCAGAGGGGTGGGGGAGCCAGTAAGAAGGTGGGAGTGGGTGAGGTGGGGTTGGCCTATTCTAAGGCGGGTAATGTGGATGTTGTCTATTCGGGAGAGGTTGTGGATGATGGGTTTGGTTGGAATGGTGGGCTGGATGTTATGGAGTTTTGTTTTTAATTTGGGAGTCCCATGAGGTTTGCCAGCAGTCATGAACTAGGGAAGTAATAAGCGGTTTGATGTCAGAATGGGGTTTTGGGAAGGGGTTGGGGAGGTTAAGAGCAAGCTTAGCAGCTGAATCAGCTCTGTCATTACAGGGGATGCCAACAGGCTGGGTATCCAGAAGAAAATAACCCACTTGAGGTTGAGTAAAGAAGGACAGACTAAGAGTCTGAGAAGATGGCAAAGTGTCTGATCGGGGACTCAATATAGTTGGGGGCGAGCAGGATGGCCTTGGCCTCAGCCAAGATGATGGGACGAGTAGTTGGAAAGCCTGCTACTGAGGGTGATGTCTTGGATGATGGCAGCAGCAGCTGTCTTGTAACCTTTCTTGGAGCCATCAGTATGATGAAGGTGTACTTGGAGAGTTGGTCTTTAGTTTGGTTATGGGATTGATGAAGAGGTTGGGGTGGGTTTAGGCTTTGTGATGAGTGGAGAGGTCCAGGTGGATGGAAGGGGGTGGGGTGGCCCAGGGAGGAAAAGTAGGCCAAGAGAAGGTGTCAAGAGTGGTGGGCTTGATGTCCATACGATGGAGGTTGGGTTTGATGCATAAGCTAAAGGGAGGGATATAGTTTTAGTCCTATCTAAGAGGGAGGAGAAATTGGGATACCTTTATAAGGTTGTGGACAGGGTTTTGATGTTGGTAAGGCCTCTAAAAGGGTAGGAAAGGGGGGTTCGTTGACTTTAATGTGAAGGCTGGTGATGGGGGAGAGCTCTTGTAGGCACCCAGGCAAAGCCTGAGGGCTTCATTTTGGATAGTGTTGATGAGGTTGAGGTAAGACTTGTAAGAGGCACAGTAAACAATGTTGCTGTAGTTGAGCTTGGCACAAATGGTGAGCCTGAAGATTTTAAGGAGAGCAAGGGGTCCGCACCCCAAGTTGTGTTGAAGAGGAGGCGAAGAAGGTTGAGGGAATTGTTCCATTTCTGTTTCAGGTTGGTGATGTGTTGCTTGTAGGAGAGCTTGGGGTCTAGGGTTAGACCCAGGAACTTAGTGTGGTCAACTTTGGGATGCAATTGCCATTGAGCACAAGGTTCGGGTGGGGTGGAGGTTGTTGAAATAACAGAGTGCATGCATACTGTCTTATCTTTGGAGAAGTTAAAACCATTATTCTTGCACCAGTCTTTCAGCTGGTTAAGGCTGAGTTGGAGCCTATTTTTGACGAGAGAAAAGCTGAGGGAGGAGTAGAAGGTGGTGAGGTCGTCAACGTAGAGGGCACATTTGATGTTGGGACAGAGGTTGTAAAGGACCCAATTAATCTTTTGCCTCCTGCACTGACCCACCACAAATTCATGAAAAAAGTTTGTCACAAATTGAATTTTAATATTTTTAAGATTAAAGGTGTCAAACAAGAGGCCTGAGTGAGCAAATGGGGAATCAAACTATCGATGATGATCCATGCTGACAAACCAAGAGCACAAGACATAGTGCTATAGTGTCTCAATATGCTTCAAATAAAATTATGAAAAAGATCTTGTTCAAATTTATAGTAAATTTTACACTACCATTAAGACATTCATTTATCTATTTATGCATAAAAGGAGAGAAATAAGGCAGGGTGGAGAACAGACAAAGAATGTAAAGCATGTTTCTACATTATTTGTCTTGTGGGGTTTTGCCTTGATAAACCAATCTGGCTTAAGTAGCAACCCATCACTTATATTGAATTATGTCTACCTGTGTAAAATGTAAATAGTACTTATTTGTGTTGCAATCATTGTATTTGTAAGAATTAAATAGAGTGTGTTCAATCAATCAACATTGTGTAGAAGCTTTTAAGTGCCACTTGGCAAAAGCAAATAGGTCTAGTTATGCGACGTAACACGTGGTGCTACAAACTTACCTTCCCTTTGATACAAAGGCCTCCAGTGTCATAAACTATTCCCTTGCCGACCCATGCAATCGTCTGAGTGGCTTCTGATGGTCTGTGGCTGAGTACTACCAGAGCTGGGGGATGGACAGCCGCTTTTCCTACACCGTAAATACCTGAAAAATGAAATGGGATGATGTTACTTGCTGCACCTCCAGTAATGGATATAACTAAATGAACAGTTCATAACCTGAACTCAATACTTGTGATGAGTTGTCTCACATGCAGATTTTTAGTACTGACATATCAAAGTTGTAATGTTAAACACTATTTTTGCTTTTACATTTAAAATTGTTGTATGTTCTGTCTGTAGTGTGGAGTGGAAACAAATCTATGGTTCCGACGATTCAAAAGGGAGGGGGGGGGGGGGATATGTTTTAAGATTTCTTGAATAAACAACAGTATATGTGGTAAATATGTGCTCTAAAGACATTCCCAATGTAATTGTGCAATGAAAAGTACATTCATTGTTTGTTTGATGAGGGCTTAACGGCACCATGACAAAGAGGGTCAAATTATGCCTGAGAGGTCAGATCATTCTAGAGGTAGGAAGGAAAGGAAACAAGGAGAGAATGAGAGAAATTCAACAACAAAAGGTCAGACAATCAGAAAGCTGTGATCGAGAGAGAGGTGCATGGTTGAAACAAAAACAAAGTAGAGAGGGGTGGAAGAGGAGAAATAAATATGGTTGTAGAGGGAAGCATGATGAAGGAAGGAGATAATTTTATCGGGAGGATTTTTCTGGAAGAAGTCAGCAATTGAGTTGTGGGGAGCAAGGGAAGCTCTGGGAAAATTGTACAGGGGGCAAGCAAGGAGAACGTGATGGATTGTGAGGGTGCAGTGGCAATTGTTGCAGAGGGGTTGGGGGGAGCCAATAAGGAGGTGGGAGTGAGTGAGGTGGGTGTGACCAATTCTAAGACGGGTAATATGAATGTTGTCGATACAAGAGAGGTTGTTAATTATGGATTTGATCTGAAATTGTGGGCTGGAAAAGTACATTAAATTGTGAAAGAGGGAAGTATATAAAGATGGATCTACTATATTAATATTATTTTTGTCACAATTTTTTGTAAGAAGATTTTGGACACCTTTATTCAGAACTGTGGGAAATTTACAATTCCAGCTCTGCCTGCAGAGTTGTTGGTACTAACACATCAAAGTTGTAATGTGACACACTTTCATTTGCTTTTTCATTTAAAGTTATTGTATGTTCTTATACAGTAAGACATTACTATACAACATATGACTGGGTCTTAAAGGTCTTGGACAGATACAACAGTTTCCTGTTCTACCACATACCAAAAAGAGCATAAATTATAAGTTTAAGCCTTACTCTACCCCGTTTTTAAACCTTTTTTTCTATAAATAAAATCAGGACTTTACCAAAGTCTACTATAGAGTAATCTTGGTATCATTTTAAAGTACTCAGATATTTTTTCACAAAATGTACCTTTTTTGTGGAGGTCATATTACATATTCTGAGATAAAGTAAAGTAAAAAGAAAGATAAAGTAAGTAAAACTCTAAAAGAAACTAAAATAATTGGCAAAAAAATGTTTGTTTTTTCCTTTTAAATCTTGCAATAAGTTTAAGATCACATTTGTGCTTTAAAATCAAACCTGCAAATCTTAAGACATGATATTATTAATTTCTGGTCTAATTTTTTATAATCCCTACCTGCAATCTTCTGTTCTGGAGAAATTTCTTTAAAAATTCATGAATTTCTGCCATTTCTGACCAGTTTTTCCCCAAAAAAATTATGTACCAAAAGCGTACATGCTTTGTAAGACAGCCGTTCAAAAGTGCTTGAAATTTCCTTTCATTTAAAATATAAATACAGGCATAACCCCCTCCATTTGGACCTTTTTTTATAATAATTAACTTTCAACACAGCATTTTCAATGATCATCTGGTGTAATGGATATGAACGTGGTCAGCATGTGACAGCACCAGGTTTTCAAGTCTCACCATGACGTGACTACTGCGTATAATTTTTTTGATGCAGTTTTTATGGGTCATTTGACTGAAATCATTTTTGGTGTTTTTGTATCTTTCCTTTCTTTCTAAAAATTCTAGATTAGCATCAATGAAAAAGAAATTTGATAAAAATCTAAACATGTAAAACAAATCTCTCTTTTTAAATATTGACAAGAAGTTATACTTTGTTGACCAAATTTAGCCAAAATTGCTTAATTGCATATTTTTGTCCAATATTTCCTAATTTGGCTTTTATTACTCAAAAAGACATTTTTACCTTCCATTCCAACAAACATGTAATGGAAGAAAATGAAAGGAAGGTTGTCAAAAATATGAGAATTTTTTTTTACGAAAATTGGGCTCGCATTTTTCAAAGCCCTGGTAGAGAAAGGGTTAATAGTCTTTGAAGTTTAAAAATAGCAAGTGAAGTTTTTAAGTTATGAAATCAAAGTTTTTAAAGTTTTTAAATGTGACATGTGAAAAAGGAAAAAACCTAAAATCTTTTTGTGTTTCTTTATTTTTTTCCCTTAATTTCAGACCGTGTAATGTTTAAAATGCCTTCTACCTGGAGGTTGGTTGTGGTACAGTAAAGATCAAATCCTCTTCATTATAATTATTTTCCTTTTTCAAAGAGAAATGGCAGAGGGTTAAAATACAATGGATTTACATAAGAAAATAAAGACAATGTCTCATTCATACATCACAAGAGGAACACAACAATGTGCATATTTGCCAATATTTGAACAATTTGTTTTCAAAAATCTGTCAAATGGCCAAATTTTAAGTGATTTTGATGAAATTTGTTGCTTTCTTCATGCTTTTAAGTGGATTTCAAATCAAGTTAGCTAATGCTGCCTCTACCTGCCCATGTTTGTTTGTTTGTTTGATGAGGTCTTAACGGCACCACGACAACGAAGGTCAAATTGTGCCTGAGAGGTCAGATCATTTTAGAGGTAGTAAGGAAAGAGACCAGGGGAAGAATGAGAGAAATTCAAGAACAAAAGCCAGAGAGCTGTGATCGAGAGAGGAGGTGCATGGGTAAAACTAAAAACAAAGTAGAGAGGGGTGGAAGAGGAGAATTAAATATGGTTGTAGAGGATGCATGCTGAAGGAAGGAGACTATTTTATCTGGAGGATTTTTTTGGAAGAACTCAGCAATTGAGTTGTGGGAGCGAGAGAAGCTCTGGGAAGGTTGTACAGGGGCAAGCAAGGAGAACGTGTTGGATTGTGAGGATGCAGTGGCAATTGTTACAGAGGGGTTGGGGGAACCAATAAGGAGGTGGGAGTGAGTGAGGTGGGTGTGACCAATTCTAAGACGGGTAATATGAACGTTGTCGATCACGAAAGGTTGTTGATGGTGGATTTGATCGGGATTGTGGGCTGGATAACATGGAGTTTGTTATCAATTTGGAAGTTCCATAAGGTTTGCCAGCGGTCACGAACAAGAGAAGCGATAAGCGGTTTGATGTCAGAGAGGGTTTTGGGAAAAGGGGAAGGGAGGAGGTTAAGGGGCAAGCTTAGCGGCTGTATCAGCCCTGTCATTGCCAGGGATGCCAACATGGCTGGGTATCCAGAAGAAAAGAACACTTTTCCTGCAGAGGGTGGGAGAAAAGAGTTTCGGAGGAGGAGGTGGCAGGTGAGGTTATCCCATTTAAGATTGAGTAATGAAGTAAGAACAGCCTTTGAGTCAGAGAAAATGGCAAAGTGACTAAGAGGAGAGTACTCAATAAAGTTGAGGGCGAGGAGAATGGCCTTAGCCTCGGCTGAAAAGATGGATGAGTGGTCAGGAAGTCTGCTACTGAGGGTGATGTCTTGGATGATGGCAGCAGCAGCTGTCTTGTTGCCTTCCTTGGAGCCATCAGTATAGATGGAGGTGTAATTTGAGAGTTGGTCTTTGATTTGGTTGTGGAGATTGATGAAGAGATTAGGGTGAGTTTAAGTTTTGTTATAAGTGGAGAGGTCTAGGTGGACAGAAGGAAGGGGTGGCCCAAGGCGGAAAAGTGGGCCAGGAATAGGTGCCGAGAGTGGCGGGGTTGATGCCAAGTTGAAAGAGGTCTGATTTAATGCGTAAGCTGAAGGGGGCGATAGGGTTTTAGTCCTATCAAAGAGGGAGGAGAAATTGGGGTACCTAATGAGGTTGTAAACAGGGTTCTGAGTGTTGGTGAGGACTCTAAAAGCATAGGAGAGGCTAAGCTTTTTACACCTAAGTAGAAAGGGGGTTCGTTGGCTTCAACATGAAGGCTAGTGATTGGGGAGGTCCTGTAGGCTCTAGACAAAGCCTGAGGGCTTCATTTTGGATGGTGTTAATGTGGTTGAGGTATGAGTTGTGAGCGACACAGTAAACAATATTGCCATAGTCAAGCTTGGCACGAATGGTGAGCCTGAAAATTTTGAGGAGAGCATAGCGGTTCGCTCCCAAGTAGTGTTGGAGAGCAGTCGGAGGAGGTTGAGGGAGCTATTGCATTTTAGTTTCAGGTTGGTGATGTGTGGCTTGTAGGTGAGCTTGGGGTCTAGAGTTAGACCAAGGAACTTTGTGTTTTCAAGTTTGGGGATGCGATTCCCATTGAGCACAAAGTTCGGGTTAGTGGAGGTTGTTGAAATGACAAAAGTGCATGCAGACTGTCTTGTCTTTGGAGAATCTAAAACCGTTATTGTTGCTCCAGACTTGCAGCTGATTGAGGCTGGTTTGGAGCCTATTTTCAACAATAGGAAAGCTAGGGGAGGAGTAGAAGATGGTGAAGTCATCCACGTAGAGGGTACGTTTGATGCTGGGGCCAAGGTCATTCCCGATGTCATTAATGCTCAGGTTGAAGAGAGTGGGGGAGAGGATGCTGCCTTGGGGGACGCCCTCTTCTTGGGGGTACGGCTTGGAGAGGGTGTGGCCAATACGAACTTGGAACTGCCTGGGTGAAAGGAAGTTTTGAATAAAGATGGGGAGGTGGCCTCTGAGGCCAATGGTGTGAAGTTTCCGGGTAATGCCGTATTTCCAAGTAGTGTCGAAAGCTTTCTCGTTGTCAAAAAATATGGCAATGAGGTGTTCCATTTTTGCAAAGGATTCCCGGATAGCGGTGTCGAGCGTAATTAACTGGTCTAGGTATTGCGTTTTGCTGAAGCCGCTTTGGTGAGGAGAGAGGATTCTGTTGGTCTCGAGGAACCAGTTTAGTCTCTGATTAATGATCTTTTCCATAATTTTACAGAGACAGCAAGTAAGGGCGATGGGTCGGTAGCTGGTGGGGTCGGTGCTATCCTTCCCGGTTTAAGGACGGGGATGACAATAGCTGTCCTCCAGATAGGGGAAAGGAGTGTGAGGACCAAATGTGGTTGAAGATGGTGAGTAGGGTAGTGGTGGCCTTGATGGGGAGGTGTTTCAGAAACTGATAGGGGATGTTATCTGGGCCCTTGGAGGTGCAGCCAGCGTCGCTGATGGCTTGGTTTAATTCAGAAAGGGTGAGAGGGTGTTGTAGCTTTGGAGTTGTCAGAGGGAAAAGTGATTCTCCGGGCTTCATCGCAAAGCTTTTTTGATTTTGAAAGCATTGGAGTAGTTGGTCGAGGACGAGATGTTGCTGAAAGAGGCGGCGAGGTGGTCAACGATGTCTTTTTGGCGGTGAGAAGGTCTCCATTCCAAGAGAGATGGGAGATGGAAGATTTGCCTACTCTGCCGTGGAAGCTGTTAACCATTCTCCAAATCTTCTTAGTGGGGTGTTGGTGGTGAGAGAAGAGATAAAGTTGGTCCAAGTGTTGGTTTTACTGTCCTTGATAGTGCGTCTGGCCTTGCACGGCTGATGCGAAAGAGGTTAAGGTTATGGGTGGTCGGGTTAGTTTTAAAGTTCCTGAGGGCTCTTTTCCTGTTCTTGATGGCGGTTTTGCAGTCATCTGAGAACCAGGGTTGGGGATGATTTGGGGTTTGGAGGTTTTGGGAATTGAGCAGGTGGCGATGTTGATAAGGATATTACTGAAGTTAGACATGGGATCCTCATCCTCGAGAAGATGGGGGGAGAGGTGTGAGTCACAGAGGTTTCAAAAAGGGACCAGTCAGCCTTGTCGAGGTTCCAATTGGGGGTGTGTCAGTGGGGATTTGAAGATTGGAGTGTATAAGAAGAGGGTAATGATCACTACCACAGAGGTCAGCAGTGACTCTCCAACTAAAATCAGGAGGAGGTTAGGGGAACAGATAGACAGGTCAATACAGGTGAGAGAGCCTGTGGCAGGATGAAGGTAGGTCGGGGAGTTAGTGTTCAGTAAGGACAGGCTGTGCTGACGGAGAGCGTTTTGATGAACTTGCCTCTAGGGGTGGTGGTATTAGAGCCCCACAGAGGGTTGTGAGCGTTGAAGTCACCAAGAAGGATGAAGGGGGTGGGAAGCTGAGAGATGAGGTTGTTAAGGCTGGTTGGTTGAATGTTGGTGTTGGAAGGAGATAGATATTACAGAGAGTGAAAGTTTTGTGGAGGGAGATAGAAATACAGATGGCCTGAAGGTCGGTGTGCACCCTAACAGGGCTGTGTGGGATATCGTTTCTACGAATGGAGACGCCACCACAGGCCCTGTCAGCATCCACTTGATGTTTGTGATAGCAAGCAAAGTTGTTAAAGGAGTAATGGTCGGTGGTTTTCAAGAAAGTTTCTTGTAGGCAGAAGACGACCGGGTTGAAGGTGGAGGCCAGAAGGTCGATTTCTTCAGAATTGGCCTTAAGGCTCCTAATGTTCCATTGTATGATGTTGTGGGTGTTATTGTAATTGTTTGTGGTGTATGCCATAAAGGAGGCGGGGGGTTATCTGGAGGAAGATCTGCTGGGTCTGAGTTCGCTTGTTTTTTCTTTGGATCTGTTTCTTTGGGAGCGATTGTTTTTGAAAATTGGACGAGAAGTATGATCGGTGTGTTCGATAATCGAACAATCCATACTCTCTTCAGTGTGGGTTTGGGAGGTGGGTTGTTTGTTGATTGGTTGTTTGTTGATTGGTTGTTTGTTGATTGGTTGTTTTTTGGTTGGTTGTTTGTTGGTTGATTTGTTGGTTTGTTGGTTGTTTGCTTGGCTGGTTTTAGCTTGATGTATGAAGGTATTAGTGGAGTTGGTGTAGGGGCGGTAGGGGCTTTAGAGTAGGAAGGGGGGTTGAGGAGAGAAGTGGTGGTGGAGGTGGTGTGGGTATTGGGTGTGATTGGGTTGTTGGAAATGGTGATGGGCTTAGGACTAGGTAAGAAGAGCCAGGTGAGGTCGGTTTGGGCATGGGAGTTAGTTTTTGTTGTGTTAGTTGTGTTTGGGGGCGGAATTAGAGTTAGAGGAGACTACGTTTGAGTAGGAAGGCTTGGAGTTAAGGGAAGCGAGGAATTGTTTCCTGGCCTCGGGGTAGGTTATGTTGGGGTTAAGGGTTTTAAGTTTTGTTATTTGTTTTTCCTGAAGCCAGGTGGGACAGTCTTTCGAGAAGGAGGGATGGTTTGCTGGGTGTTTACCGTCACAATTTGTGCAGAGTGGGGGTTGGTGCAGGAGGTGTTGTCATGGTCCGGGGCTCCGCAGTTACCACAGCGCTTGGCTGTGGCAGGAGTTTTTCCCGTGGCCATACCTCTGACAATTATAGCAACGTAAAGGGTTAGGAATGTAAGGGGCGACCTGGATTCTCAGGTAGCCCGCAATGATGTGGGAGGGGAGAGTTGGTGTTGCGAAGGTGAGAAATATGGTGTTGGTGGGAGTTTCGGCTCCGTCTCTCTTTAGAACGAGACGACGGGCTTCGTTTACATGTTGGTTAGCTAGTTCTTCTTGGAGTCGTCATCGGTCATGTACGCAAGATCGCGGGTGCGTATGACGCCTTTGCTGGAGTTTAGGGAACGATGGGGGGTGACTGTGATGTCGATACCAGAGTTGGATAGGGTTTTGGTGGAAAGGAGGGTGGTGGCTTGTGTCCCTGGTGCAGTGCACCAGGAGATCACCGGATCTAAGGGTAGAGACTTTGGGGAGGGTACCGACAAGGCCAAAGAGGGCTTTATGGATGAAGAAAGGAGAAACTTTTTTAAAGCTTTCCTGCTTCTTGGTGGCATGGATTATAAGGATTTTTGGGATTGGGGTTGCAGAATGGTCAATGATGGTAGCAGGTGGGTCACAGGGAGGGGAGGGGGGGTCAAGATCACTGCATAGGCGCTTTGTCATTATGAAAGAAAAACCAAGGGCCGAGAGACCCGAGGCAGCTAGAAAAAAATCGCGGAACCACTATATGGGGACCGCTGTATTAGTAACAAAGGGTGTGAAAAGTCGGGACAGAACGAGGGAAAATATAATAGAAAAAAAGAAAAGAAACGATCTCACCGAGGATAAAAGCCCATCCACCGAAAAGAAAATCCGAAAATGAAGTTATAAAACAAAATGGTGCAAATTGGAGAGAAAATGGAGCGAAAATAGTTTAAGAGAATAGAAGCAGTTGTCACGTCGCTCTCGTACACAAGTATTAGTCACCTTTAAAGGCCCATTAGTTTGCACAGTATGAGATACAGCACTTGAAGTTATTGTAACTGGTGGAGTTCCAATTGCTGGTGATAAGTGACTTATCATGGCTGTATATTGGCAGTGCTGTTCATTTCATGGGTGAGTTTTCTTGAGAAAACACCTTTGCACCAAACAATGACAAAAATAAATAAGAAAGAAGAAAGACATTTTCTGTTTTTTGATTAGGAAAAAAAACATAACTGGATATTTTACTTACCTCCAAAACCTTTGCTTTCTAATTCTTTGTCTCGAATCACTAAAATTTCTTTTCCAAGTTCTTTGGCAACTTTCTGAGCTTCCTAAAATTAAATATTGAAGGAAATTGTCAAATGTACATGCGCCAGTATAAACAAAAAGATTATGTACAATGACTCTCACTATAATTTTTTCCTATAATTTTTTGGATAAGAAATTTATTGAGGAAATTCTTATCAGTTATGATCATGAAGGCACATATTTAGTTGCGATACCTTTATAATTTAAAACAAATAACAAAAATAGCACAAAAACAAATCAGATTGGAACAATATACTATAGCATTATCTAAGCTTGCTAAATCCAACTGAGCCTTTAGGCTCATTGAGCCGTGTTTATCCCTGGTTTCCATGGCGCAAACGGATGAGAGCACATGACTCTCCCTGGACGAGACGCCAGTTCATCACAGGTTAACTCCCCAGCAATGCTGGTACTCATTTTACAGCTGAGTGGACTAAAGCAAGTAACATGCCTTACTCAAGGACGCAATGCAGCGCTCACAGGAGGAATCGAACCTGGTACCTTTCGCATACAAGCATGACTCCTTAACCACTGCACTTCTTAAGTATAAGAAAAATATAATCAATAATGTTTCTTTTATTTTCCACATTTAACAATAAACAAATTATTTCCATAATGGATGCATCAACTTGCAGCTAGCGTACTGTATAAAAAATATTCCAACCCAGTGTTATTCCCAACTGAACTGTATTTTATGCAATTCTCTTGGCAAAATGGCGCTGTTCCTTAGAAACTACGTTGAAATCTCAGCAACTTCGAAACATTTTTATTGGTTTATTTTGCAATCTTTTTTCTTTTTGCACAATTTATTTGACTCATCAGGTAATCTTTGCATTTGAAAATAACAATCAATGCTTTTTTGTCCATGTATTTCTGGGTCCATTTGACAGCTTGTAAAACAGGTGTTAACCAAATTCAGATTTTGCCCTAAGCCTGTATTGTAAATCGAGCCTAAGCTTGCATCAACTAGCTCAAAATTCAGCGAATCAAAGTGAAAGATTTGTGCAAATTCAACTCCCGCATTAAAAAGGATGAAATCTTTGTTGATTGCTCATTAAGTTTGAATTGCAAAATCATTGATTGAAAGTTTTGTCTTTGGTGTGAATGAATATTGATTGTGAATGCAAAGTATTGTGGAAAGTGATACAGTAGGGGCACTTTCTGGGTGATTTTTCCGTGTAAACGATGTATTAATTTTGTAAACCGTAAACGCTGTTTTCGATCGTGTACACGATAATCGGTAAACGGTCACATCCCTAAATTCAAATAAAATTTGTTGTGTAAATTAACAAAAATCATTGCAAAATATGTATATAAATATTCAAATAAACATTCATTATTCTTAAAAAATATCTGTTTACATGCTTTCTTTCCATTTCAGTCCATGTACTGTATCATGTATTATCACCTGAGCCTGATGATAATATCAAGAGTTATATCGCTAATATCGATATATCAAAATGACCCTTTAACTCAATTTTGGCCATATCGATATGGGTTAATACATGCTGAAAAGTTTCTCTTTGAGCCTAACTGCACCCGACACCTGAGTTAATCCTGAAAACTCAGGTATGACAATTACCAACCCGACTTCCTGTTCAGTGTATTGTTTTTCCACTCCAAACAATGATTGTTTATTTGCCAACCATCCACAGTCAAGTAGCCCAAGGCTATTTGTGTGTATAAGACTACACAATGCCAGAGATGAACAATCAAGGCGCTTTTGTGATTGAAATCACCCATCTGTGTTAGGTGTCTTAGTGGGAGAAGTTTGTTTTCAAACTGGTGATAAAAATAGCTGTGTATCATAATGCCTGAGGTAATGTGTGCATTTACTGTGAATGATTGCCAGACCATTTCTCCCAAGGAAAGATATTGCTTCATGATCAAATTATAACAAAATATTGATATATCGCCCAAGCTTAAAGAGTAGCAAAATTGATGATGACTGTGGTAAGATATATGGGGAGACAAGTTTTGATGATGCAAGATAAAGAAGTTGGCGATGTTTCATGCGAAATGTCAATACACAACCCGATTCTGGAAAATGAGTTTTAAAGTCTTCAACAGTTACCTCTATAAAGTGGTCCGTGTTCATCTCATTGCAGGGTTTGTCAATAATACATTGTGATAATCTGATCCCCTCAGCTGCATACGACAGTGTGGACATCTCCGTGTCTGATAGAGGGCGTGTATCAGTTCCCACCAATACAAATTCCACAACGACTTTGCGCTGATTGATCTTTGCAAAGCCAGACTTTCTGGAATAAAGTGGGAATGCTCTGGCAACGGCACAACCAGAGGCAAAGACATTGCTTCGTTCGCATACAATCTGCAAAAAGATATATCATGAAAACTATGAATAAGTTACACGGACACTCATACCATAAGACTTTTAAATGTACAAATATTGAACAAAAGAATATCATATAAAGAGGGAACAAACATCTCATCGACGGGGTGATATTCCAATTTATAAATGTAACTGCTAAATTCACAAAACCCATCAAACAATAAGAGGTTTTGTAGAAGGCCAAAATTAAGAAACTTATAAATCAGCACTTTCTTCCTTAGCCATTGTTAATTAAAGCTGTCATCAAGTAAGTTTAATATAAGTTTCTTCCTTTATTAATTTTTCATTCTTTATTTTATTCTTGGATGAAAATTTTATTCTTAGATGAAAATTTCATTTTTATCACAAAAATTTATCAACCTTTTCAGGTATAATTATTTAATTAAAATTTATCAAATTATCAAAAAATTTTGAATTTCTAATAATTTTAATAGTAGAATAAAGTTGTATTACAAGAAACTCATTTTGCCAAAAACAAACCGCTATATTAAAATTTAACCAAAGTAGCTTGTCCACTGAGCAATGACCACTACATTTATGGCTATCCAAGACAAACTCAGGAAAATTTCAATTTATTTTCTCTCCACAAAAAATTAAAAACATATTTCAAGATTATAATATTTTTACCTGACAAGTCAAAATAAAACAATTTCCTTGTATAATATTACAAAAAGGAAAATGATAATGCCCAAAATTTTGTATGTATATATATGAAGGTCGTGATGGTTATCTGTTTAACCATTTACCCGCCCGTTTGATCTATTATCCGTTTAGGAAATTATGCTCCGTGTAAAGGAATGTTATTTCAATTTTTAACTTTTCTTAATTCTTAAATTTAAATAAATTCACAAAACCATCTAACCAACATTTTTCTTCTTGTGTCAATCATTACCCACTAAGTTATTGCCTTTACATTTCACCCGGGGTCCATATGCATAACACATAACCCATCAACTACACACACAAGAAATTTCCGCCCATATCCATTCACTATCGAATCACAGTACACATCTCCCAACCACTGACCGTCCAACGTGCAAATCTTTCGCTCACAGCCACACTGTAAGTCCTAATAAGGTCATTGGGATACCATATTATTTTACATTCCACGTGGAAGAATCATTGAGTGGGCCATGCAATATTTGAGAGGAATCCTACGTTAAATCCAATCTGCGCATATCTTAGACACCCCTGGATATATCTCAAGTGCAACGTATTGTGAACTTACTGTGTTTGTGAACATGTGCTGTACATTTTATAGCGGTTTTGGCCTACTCAACTTTGTTGACAGTGCTTGGATTATTAACGGGATTATTGAAAATAAAGTTTTGTTTTAAATTATTTTGTAGGATTGCTTATGGTATGTTTCTTACATATTTTCTTCAATGAAAAACTAGGTTTGTTAGTGTGCAGTATTGTGATTTTTGCAATTGTTTTTATTCTCTTGAAGACATTCCATCATATGTAATGAAAATGATTAAACCCCGGTGGTGTGCATTGCCTTTCCATTAGTACTATTTATTTTCCATGAACTTTCATTGTCTTGCATTTATCAGTTAGGATATAAATTTACCTCTCGTTTATAGTATTTGTCCCAACATGGAAACGCAATTCATCCCCATAACGGCAGTAGGCTTTGCAAGTTTCCATGAGGGAATGACTGATACATGCATAATGTGAGTGATTACGCACACATAAACAGTATAGAATATCACATCACTGGAAAATTACGTCATCACTTACGGCTAAACGATTAACCGACCGTAATGGTGACGGCTGTACGTTTATGAAAAAATGCTAACCATCACAACCTTAATGTAAATAACACATAAATATTTACATATATATTTAGAAAAGTGGTTGTCTAATGGGTAGAATTTAATTTTGCCCAGAAATGATATTTGGTTGTCATGGGCAACTAGATGCGTGACTTGTTGATCTCTGGATAGAGCTAGCTAATACAGTATAAACTCGAATAGAGTATCTCTTTGGGAACAAGCATTTAATTCTTATATCACCTGCTTTCACAAAAAGTTAGACTAATTAACCTTATCCAAATAAAAACAAAATTGGGAGATAACCATAACCACATCTTTAATTTGATTCTTATTTTGATTAGGTATTATATTTTTTACAAACTCCAAGCCATCAGTTCAAGGGCTTCACAGATTTTTGTCGAATTTTGTTATGCTTCAAATAAAAGATTTACAAGACAACCAAAAGTACTGAATGGGATAAGTTGTGGTTTCCCTGTACACCATTTAGGGATTGCAATTACTGCATGTTTCATTTTAAATTAAATTATGCTATTTCATATTTATATTCTTCATGTACGAAAGATCATTTCAATCTGTCAATTGTTTCCTGCAAGTATTTTCATGACCTTATCTGTTTTGCTCAACAAGAAATATACAACTTACAAGAGAGAAAAATATGAAAATACTCCCTTACAACTATGCATTCTTCGGATGACCCAGTAAAGCAGCTTTTGACAATTTTGTGGATGGCATGTGACCGTGATGGCGTGTTGTGACGGCTGGCTTTAATTGGGAGGACAGCAACAGTTGCATTGTTACACCACAGAGATACAGTGTCCGTCGGAGATGGGTGGAGATTTGAAATGGCTATCTTGTAGGTCTGTAAAGAAGAAAATAGCAAACATGAATCCATTCACTTTTTATCCGGACCACAAAATGAGCTAAGGCCTAGTTCTACTCAAAAAGTTGTGAACATTCCTCGAGGTCGGGAATCAAGGTATTTGATGACAAGACAGTGAAGAGACTTTAATTTCATTTGATAAATTTTGGGAATAAGCCACGCTTGAAATGGCAACCATAAGGTCATTAGTGTTAGGCTGCATAGGAAAACCTTTTTGTTGCCCTTTTATTCTTATTATCTCATCACCCACATATACATATATGTGGGGATGAGATATTGTAGTCCCTTTGCTGATAGGCAAAAAAACTGCATATACCTCCTATACTACATGGTCACCACCTTGATTTTAGGGGGGCTGGTGGGGTGCACCAGGAGGTCTCATATGATGAAAACTGTAATACACACATGAACCAAAATTTTGGTTTTTGGACATATGGTACCCCAACTCAAAAACTGTAATACACACATGAACCAAAATTGGTGGACAGGTACCCCTTGCCCGAAACCTTTGTCTCCAAGGTTTTGGGTACAAAGGTCAAAGATCACAGGTTAAATGGGACAAGTCTTTGGTGATGGCTGTATCTTTTGAAGGAATTACTTGGTATCTTTACAAATTACAAAGGTGGATAGGGTTTAACATTCTAACAAAAAATCAAAATAACTGGAGGTCAAAAGGTAATGGGTCAAATAAGTGCTTTTCATACAAAATTTTGTAAGGACTTTTTGCTTTAGCTTTTTTAATTTTGGTTTTATTCTGTTGTATTGATGTATTTTAACTATTTTCCTTTTTAGATTTGGGTCTTTTAAGTAGAAATTAAGCCAGAATTAAAAAAAAAAAAAAAGGAGGAATAATTCTTACGTTTTGGCTTTCCGATTGAAACTTTTACTAGTCAGTGTGTGTACATCAGTGTATATACAGTACTATTGTACTGATATGAGTGGAGTCTGCAAGCCATTTTGCCGTTTAACTGAAACAAACAAAAAACGTGCACATAGATCCTCATTTTGAGGTTAGGTTTTAGGATTAAGTTTTAGGATTAAGTTTTAAGATTAGGTTTTAGGATTTTGACATTATTGACATTGTTAAAAATTCCTCCATGCTGTTATTCAGCTTTTCTTCTTTAGCTTTGCTCAAAATGGCCAACAATGCAAAATTGATTGGAGGATTGTATTATCCTTTTTTAATGAAATTTGTACGAAAAGGTATAAATTTGAATTTTTTTTGGAATAATGGGAAGATAAAGAACAGTAAAATTGCTGAAAGAAGGTAAGAAATATTTCAAAGCTAATATTTTAAAGCTAATATTCAGCATGATTTTCTTGAAGCCTAATTTTTTCTCTCCAAATTTTATCGCATTGGAATAAAAACCTATTTTTTACCACAAAATTCCTATTCCTAATCCTAATTAGGCCTGGATTGTTGACCAAAATTGTTTAAGAATATTTAATCTTTCCTTTATAAATTGTAAGTGTTTCAAGAAAATCGGTCACCTAGGTCCAAGTATTAAAAATGTTGAAATTAAATTCTATAGGCCTTGCCTAGTTATTGTCACAACCCACGTACACGTATGTTATCACTGGGACATTTGTTTAACGTGCTTCCAATTAGAGTCACACTTAAGCAAAATGTATTTTCCAAAATGCGATAACTTCACTTCCTTTGCACAGTCTGGTGGGATTTCACCCTCTTCATTTGATTACCCAAAGTAAAATCTACAGATAGTTTGTTGATTGCCATGTTTCTAACTTTTTGTCGAGTGTTAGGCCTGCACATCTGTACTCAGGGATTCTTCAGTGTACTAACCGGTGGAAGAAAATTTGTGTGTGCGGTATCTATGTGTCATCTTTAAAATCAACAATTATTCAAACTTTCTGTTTTAGAGCTTTTCTAACGAAAGTGAATGATAAGTAGGCCTATAGTTGCATTTCTTTGTCTAATTCAAATTATTCTTCCTCTTGTATTTCCACGATCTGACGAAAATTTAAAATGGACTCCACGTAGAAATTGCAAAAGCCATTGCAATTACTATCAGGCGGTAGTCACATGACTATCATTTTTTAACTTTGACATCTTCAGTACAAACTTAACGCTGTAGAGTGCGAAGAAGAGACAGAGAAAGTGTGCCAAGAATCATCTGATATTGCCTAGGCTGGATCATATTTTTGTTCACCAAAACGTAGAAAAGAAGTTGGAGGATTGTATGAGTGCAAAGCTGGACATGCAGAAGACAGGTAATTTAAAAGAGAGCTTCAGCCCAATAAACGTAGCGGAGCATCGGTACTCAGAATGAATGTATGATGTCGCTGCATAGGACTTCAATAACTCCGTCATGCTGTAAATCACAAAAACAGCAATCAAATTTTTTACTGAACTCACATTTGCCGGAGACTCCCTTCATCTTTTATAAGCAAGTTTTTTTTTCTATTTTTTCCGATGAGATGTACAAACAATGAATTTTCTATAAAAAGTCTGCCCCATTACACGCTAAATGCCCGACAATTTGCTGCAAACAAAAGAAATGTCCACGATGACATCAGGAAGAAGCAGCACTTCAGTATTATTTTGACAAGAATGAACCGGGTGAAGATTACAATGGCATCATGGTGTACACAAACGAAATTTGAGCCGATTGGTCGAAAGTTGAAAAGAGCCACTATTAATGTTAACAATTCCAACACAAAATTAAAAATGTGTACTGTATATGAACTCAAGAGAACAACAAACAGTTGTCACCTCGTAAATTTTTCTGCTGTTTACTGTTAGTTAGTATATATGAACTTTAAGATATATTTGTCTAAAATAAAGTGTAACACTTGACTTTCTTGTTTGCTAAATGAGTAGTAGATACAACCTACAATTATTGGTGTGGCTTACTGCACACACCAATTCAAATTATTTCTTGGATAAGCCTATTATAGACTCATATAAGCTGCCCATACAGAAAGGAAGACCCATTCTATATACCTTTTTTGGTGGGCTCAACATATGACTGAACAGGCCCCATTGAGATAGCAAGGGAAGGAATGGAACGACTTATTTATCTCTATTAGATGGGCCCTATACTTCTAATTGACTGGACCCTTTTGTAAATATGAATTATGACTTCTTAATGACATTATCATTGATGTATACGTCGTTAAATTTCCGCAAACTTGACTGTCAGGAAATTATGCATGACTTTGCAGACCAAAATGTCACAAATTGTAATTTTGAATTTTGTTTCTCTCGTAGTTATTTGTACTTCTCTTTTTAAAATGATTTTTAGAGCATGATTTTTTTTTTCCATACCTTCTTTTGCGGTTCCCCCAAGACACCAGGCCTTATGATTAAGCCCTTGCTACATGTATATAGACAATGATACCTGGACCACTGGAACAAGGGGGCCACTTCCCCTTGCCATAGAGTTAGGGGCGAAAGTAGGAAGGCGGTGCCCATTTGAAAGTTGAGGGTGGACCGGAACAGGAGGTGCCCTTTTGAAAGTTTTAAGAAATTATTCCAAGTCATTCTTGAAGTTTGAAAATGAATAGAAATACACCGACTTAGAAGATGTAAAATACATTTAGTATTTATTTGAAAATACAAAATGATATTTTCAATGTGCCGTGAGGGCCGTGGTGGGAGGGCAATGGAACTCCAATATAATTTTCAAAAGTAGGCCTAGGCCTTTTACCTATTTGCCCTATGGGCAATTGCCAACATTGGTCCTGACTCCCCATTCTAAAACCCATAGTGGGATTTCTCCTCTGAAAGTAGGGGAAGGGTCAAAAGTTAGGGAGGGAGGAAGGGGGGGGGGAGGGGAGAATTACAAAATCATGTTAAGATACAAAAATCTACCTTTAAATCGAAGTATACATTTTAAAAAAAGTGGGGGAGGTCCCTTGCTCCCCCAAATTCCGTCTACAGGAGGCCAGGAGGAATGTCCCCCCCTCCCCACTTTTTTAAAACGGACAAAAGTGCCCATTTCTGAAAATGAAAAGTGCCCCTCAATTAATGTCAAACAAGCGCCTTCATTTCATTTTTTCAGAGCTCCTTCCGACATCCCTATATATAGGGGTTTCCGCCCATCTGCTAAGTCCTATATATTATTCAAAGGTACAATATCATTAAGATATATATTGATAAAAAATGGCAAAATATATTGTTTGCCTCTACTGCAAACTTCGGGGAATATAACAAAATTGCAAGGAAGCGTCACCAATTCTTGCTCTGACAGTCTGCCGGTATCTTAAAAGTGGACAAGGATCTTAATTCAAGGATCCAAGGGTTCTTAATTACATTTTTCGAAGGGCCATCATTTCACAACAGCTTTAGGCCAAAAGCCAATCACGTGGTAAAACCAGTGTCATGTGACAAACAAAACCCGTCAAAAAAATCCCTGAATACAAACAAGTTGAGAGCGTGCGCAATTATTTGGGTGTATGCCAGACGTCGGCAGTTTTCTTATCCACCTTCCTTTAACAAGCTGCAAGCCCAATCTATAGCGGAGCTAAAGATAACATTTTATTTGATAAGCCGCGATGTTTTAGTGAGCTGATATGCCTAGGAAAAAACAAAATAAATGAGTTTTTTGCAATTTTTACCGATCTCATTCGGATTGATCTTACATGCAATGCACTGTATTGCATTATATAATGACTATTGTTCGCAGGCCAGATTGGATTGTCTGGTGGGCCAGATTTGGCTCGCGGACTGCCAATTAAGAATCGCCGTCCTAAACCATATGTAGTCTGCCAATTGTTAGGCTTGTTATCTGGAAATGAATTTTGCTGTATTCTAACTGCTGTTAGCATGTCCCAAATTATTTAAAAATTAGTGAAATAGATACAATTTGATCTGATGACCTTTGTCACTGCACACAGTTTGATGTGCATTTTATACAAAGCCCCAACTGCATGGGGTTGGTATAAGCTCATAATACTCATCCAAACCTTTGATCAAATGAGACAAATTTACCCAAAAGTGTAACGATACTTTCCCTGCCTGCACGAATGACAGATATTCTCCAATCATTCTCTTGGGCCCTCGTAAGTACATCTAACAAACTTTCACAGAAGTTATTTAATGTCATATCAATAATGGCTTGTTATCATAGCCCTACATTTCCTTTTGCCCATTGATGACCAGAAACTAGTTTGCCTTTGTGCATATCTATATAGCAATAAAAAAAGAGATTATCTTTGTGGCTTTAATTAAAAACATTTTTTTAGTACAAGATGTTGCTGGTCCATATTTATACAAATTGCTTTGTTAACTCCCTGAAAAAGAAGCGCATATCCTCCGATATGTCTTTAATTTTTGTACATGTATTCCCTCTTCCATCCAAATTGAATGTCTGAATTTTATGAAACCAATGTTTTCTCACCCTGGACCCCTTATCAACACATGAATCTTCATCTGGTAATGATACATACCCAGTTCGTTATTGTTAAAATAATACTGAAGTGCTGCTTCTTCCATGTCATCAATTTCAACAAAAACTGTCAGGCATTTAACGTAAAAAACTTTAATAGAAAATTCATTGTTTGTACATCTCATCGGAAAAAAATTAAACAGTTAAAAAAGTAATTAAATGATTCAGTAAACAAAATGTAATAAACAAAAAAACAGGATTTTTCATATACGTTTTGAAAGTCGTGGTAGGACTAGGAGTTTTGACTTACCAACCTGAAGTTAGCCTTAGATTCATATTCAGACTTCGTGTTTTTACCTACCATGTGGAACTGGTGTAATGTGTATACATGTACTTAGGTGTGTTCAGTGCAATGCTATCATTAAATGCGGGATATGTTATTTTCTTTTAAGTTTTTTTTTTCTTTCTCCTTCGTAGGATCTCCTAGCAATATATACTAGCGTAGTCAGTGATGTGGTGGAACAGCACATTATGACTGCAGTTGAATATAATGGGGAAAGACAACAATCAAAGGCAACAGCAATCTGGTGTCTTCGTTGATGCTTCTAAACTAGCTCATGGACCAACATACCCGCATATACACAAGGGACCCCTTGACTAAAGGAATAATTTGACATATGCGACATATCCATTGAAAGCCGTTAGGCACCCTCTAAAATGGGCCCAAATGGCATATTTTGATAAAATTTCAGGTTTTCGGCCCTTTGCAGCCCTGGGCTTCTAAACAAGCTCGTGGATCAACATTCCCGCATATACATGTTGGACCCAAAGATCCTAGAAGTAGTTTCATATAGGTCCCATATCCATTGAAGGCTGTCAGGCACACTAAAAAATATTGGCCCAAATGACCATATTACATGGGACTTGTTGAAATTTTTTTTCGGCCCTTTGGTGCCCTGGGGCTTCTAAAATAGCTCGTGGACCAGCATATCCGCATATACACATGAGACCCCTTGACCAAAGGAATAATTTGACATATGCGACATATCCATTGAAGCCATCAGGCACGATCTTAAATGGGCCTAAATGGCATGTTTTGATGAAATTTCAGGTTTTCGGCCCTTTGTAGCCAGTGATCTCTACATTTTTCAATCCTCTTCTGCCCATGCTTCACATTTCCCACCACACCATCAAGTATTAGAAAAAAACATAGGTTCACAACCCTCTTTCCCCCCTAATTTCCTCCCCTACAACTCTCACCTAAAATCAAGCTACACACGACCATTACATCACCCCCACCCCTCCAAAGAACAAGTTATAACTGGTTCTGTCGCATAATCCCTTATCTCTAGCGGAAGGCGATTTACTGGCCTGGCATAAACAAACCGTTATTTCTGACTCCTCATACAGTATATTGATATTTGTGCAATCATATCCATATGCTTGCAAACAGGGTTATTAATGTAATGATGACAATTTGAACATTAGTCCACCCTACAAATTAATGAGGCGCAATCCACAAGAGGCATGTTTAAAATCTCTGCTCAGTAACCGAGTTATTGCCTGAAAGCCTATGATGAGGTTTTACGCATCATTGCACTCTCAGTAATTGTACTCTCTAGTTCAAAACAGCAAATACATTGCCATTTACTCCCTTGTGCAACCAGTGACCTGCTATTTAGCAGGTCCTTGGTGAAAGCACAAGCCTGTATGTCCACAACCACAAGCCTGTACTTTCATCCTCCTGCATTTGTGGTCGCTGTAAGGAAATAGCTTTTTAAAGGGATACACTAAATACACACACACTTAGTTACATCGATTGTTTTGTATTCTGAATGGCACTACAATTTTCATGGTTGGGTTGGTCTACCTCACAAAAGGCTTTTTGGCATTGTATAGCCATATACTCAAAAGATAATTACTACCCCAGTAAAATACAATGTTTTAAAAACATCAATAAAAACATTTTTTCAAAATTATGGAAATGTTTTTATAATATCATTTTGTAGTGTCATGAAAATGTTTTTATGACATTCTTTTCAAATAACATTTTTTTTAAACATAAAAATTATATAATAAAACATCTTTTGCATAAAATTATATGAAATTTGTTGTTTTTATGACACAGCATTTTGATATTATTAAAACCTAAGACAAAATGTTATGACAACGTTTCGTGTTTTCTGGGACTACAAATAAACCACCACTTAAAGGTATATTGATATAGGTAAAAACATTAGCTAAGGTAGCCGAAAATATACTGAAAACCATGAAACTAGCAAGTCTCATGATCAAAATGTGTCAAACATTTCCTTAATTACACATTGCACAGCAGTTTTTGAAGTCGGCATGTGCACAAGAACACCGTGAAATTTACATATGTTAGCTTATTGTTTGCACCCTTTCCCAAAGCATTGTGAGCTGTGATATAATATCATTGTTTGAACCTTTTCCTAAAGTATTAAATTAAAGCTGTGATATATATATACATATATCTATATCCATAAGTGTGTGTGTGTGTATATATATATATATAAATATATATAATATATATATATATATACACATACATGATCTAATTTACATACATATATATTTATACATGACTTAATTTATTAATATATTTACATATAATATATGTTAAATTTAGCATATATTTAAAGTAGGTCTTACATGGAGTATATCCCATTATTTTAACAGTTATTATTTTTCTCATAATTTTAAGCTCATTATTACTTATATTCTGTCCATATATCTTTAAATAATTGTTGCATCAACATAGAAAACCTGTGGGAATTAGTTTCCAAAAGTGTTTACAACCAGACATTTGAATATCTTTGGATAATTGAGACCATTATTACACTAGAGGGTTACTGCAATAATGTAAACAGAACAAGATAGAGCCAATGGTGTTGTTTAACTTTCTCAGGATATAAAACCACCTTTTGCAGTCAACAGGTCAGAGCTAGTACAATACCATCTTTTGTTCAATGATAAATGTAATCATGGGAAACTGTGGCACTGGAAACCCAAAAGATTGTATTTGACATCAAGTATTAAGTTCAATAATTACAATAACTTATATTCCAGCTGTCCGTTTATCATTTACATAGGCGTAAGAACCGAGGACAAGGGGAACGTCCCCCCCCCCACCCAATGTTGCAGTGACCAAATGGTGCCCCCAATGCTGAAGTGACCTATATGGTTCCCCCCAACAAAGTTATTTTTTTTATCATTGAAAAAGTGTTGTAGCATATCTTTGTGCCTCCCCCTCCCCTCCCCAAATGAAGAACATGTTTCACTTCCTATGATCTAGGAATTCTCGCATAACTTATAAAAACGGACTTGAAAACAAATGATTATATTATATGCAGATTGGGCCCATTTTTAGGATGCCTGCCGGCTTCAATCCATGGCACATTTGTCAAATTAATATATGGGTGTGGGGTCTTATATCTATATGCGGGTATGTTGGTCCACAGGTTACTATGGGAGCCCAAGGACACAGAAGGGCAAAATACCCGAATAAAAAAAATGTCCACATAATATGCCATTTGGGCCATTTTTGAGAAGGCATGATGGCTCAATGCATATGGCACATATATCAAATTATTCCAACAAGTTTGAGGTTTTACATCTCTATATTCGGATATGTTAGTCCATGAGCTGGTTTGGAGCCCTTCGGTCTCAAAGGCCCAAAACCCAGAATTAAAAACTATATGACCACATAATATGCCATTATAATTATTGCTTTGGAACAGCAGTCCATGGGCATATGCAGGTATGTTGGTCCATGAGCTAGTTTAATAGCACCAGGGCAGCCAAGGCCAAAAACCTGATTTTTTTGTTTGTTTTTGAATGACAACATATTACATCCCTTTTGTGCCAATTTGTGAGCATGCCTGACAACATCAATCCACATAGCACACTACTCCTGGGGGAGTCTGATCTCATATCTATATTCAGCTATGTTGGTCCATGAGCTAGTTTAGGAGCCCTGGGGTAACCAAGGGCCGAAAACATCAAATTAAAACAAAGTAACCACATAATAATGACATTTGGGTCCATTTTTAAGGGTGCCTAACGGCTTCAATGGATATGTCACATACGTATGTCAAATTTTCCTTTGGTCAAGGGGTCCCATGTATGTGGGTATGGTGATCCATGAGCTAGTTTAAGAGCCCCATGCAGCCAAGAGCAGAAAACCATGATTTTTCTAAATGACAACATAATATGCCTTTTGTGCCAATTTGTGATGGTGCCTGACAACATCAATCCATGTAGCACACTACTCATGGGCGTGTATGGTCTCACTTCTATATTCGGCTATGTTGGTCCACAAGCCACTTTAAGAGCACCAAGGCACCCAGAGGCCAAAAACATCGAATTTCACAAATTTAGTAACCACATAACATAAAATCTGGGTCCAGTTTTATGGTGCCTGACAACTTCATTGGATATGTCACATACATATGTCAAATTTTACTTTGGCCAAGGGGTCCCATGTATGTGGGTATGCTGGTCTACGAACTAGCTAGGAGTCCCATGGTACTCAAGGTTCCTAAATCCCCAAATTTCAGCAGCAAATTAAACACATTACATGCTGCTGCGCCCATTTGTAAGGATATTGCCTTGGCTTCAATCCATATATCTAATTACTCCCAGGGGTGTCTGGTCTAGTATGTTGGTACACAAGCTAATTTATGAGTCCCAGGGCACCCAACCAAAGGGCCGAAAACATTGAATTACAAAAATTAACCACGTATCATTTGGGTCCATTTTTGAGGGTGTATGACGGCTTCAATGGATATGTCAAATAATTACTTTTATCAATCAAGAGGTCCCATGTTAATGATGTATATGCGGGTCCACAAACTAATTTGGGAGCCCCAGGGTACAAAAGGGCAAAAAACCCACAATTTCACAAAATTAATTTGGGCCCATTTTGAGGATGCCTGAAGGCTTCAATCCATATGACACATATATCAAATCATCATTTGACGTTTCAGGTCTGATATCTACATTTAGGTATGTTGGTATACGAGCTGGTTCTAGAGCCCTTAGGTACCCAAGGGCCGAAACAAATTAAAAAGCAACATGCCTGACGGCTTTAATGGATATATGGCACATACTGTATATTACATTTGTCAACTGGTTTCATGTGTTTATGCGGGTATGCTGTCCACAAGCTAGTTTAGGAGCTCCAGGCAGCCAGGACAGCCATTTAGGGCCGAAAACACCATTTTTTTAAGACCACATAACATACCATATTTGGCCCATTTTTAGGGGTGCCTGATGACATCAATCCATTAGCACATATATTAAACTACTCATTTGGTCTTAGTGTCCCATGTGTAGTGTCCCATGTGTAGTGTCCCATGTGTATATGCGGATATGTTGGTCCAGGAGCTAGTTTGAGAGCCCCAGGGTACCCAAGGACCAAAATCCCCGAATTTCCTCAAAATAACCAAATAATATGCCATTTGGGCCCATTTTTGAGGGTACCTGACGGTTTCAAAGGATAATAATAAATGATAATAATAATACATAAATTCATATAGCGCTAATTTTGTAAAAACATTCAAAAGCGCTTTACATACAAGGAAATTACGATACGAAAACAAAAATAAGAATACAGAAATGACAACATAAATAGAAATACAATAGATCAAGCTGCACATTACAAGATTAATGTCTTTTTAAACAAAAAAGTTTTAAGCTTAGTTTTGAAGGAGGTCAGGAATACATTATTAATACATTTGGGAGTGAATTCCACAACCAAGGACCTTTATAAGCAAAGGCCCTTTCGCCAAAAGTTTTATGCTTAATACGAGAACAAATAGAGACTTGAAACGAAAGTCATAGCGGGATGGTTTTTCAACTACCATTTCACATAAATATTTTGGAGCAAGGCCTTTAATGCACTTGAAAACTTGTAAAATAAATTTATAATCAATTCTTTGTTTGACTGGTAACCAGTGAAGGGATTTCAAAACAGCATTAATGTGAGAAAATTTTGGTAGTCTGAAAATCAACCGAGCAGCACCATTAAGTATTCTTTGAATTCTGTGAAGTTAATAATCAGGTAGTCCAACAAGAAGTGAATAACAATAATCAATGTGAATTATAAGAAAAGCATTAATAAGGGTTTTCATGGAATCTACATCAAGATATTTGGCAATCTGACGAATGTTATAAAGACCATGATGATAAGCTTTGGAACAAACTTTTCCAATATGAATATTCATAGACATGTGATTGTCCAAATAAACACCCAAATTTTTTACAATAACAGATGGTTTTAATTCAGCATCACTAACTTTGATGGATTGGACTCCAGCTTTAGCTAATTGCTGACGAGGATATTTCACATATGTCAAATTATTCGTAGAGGGGTCTGATTTTTCATTTATTTTCTGGTATGCGAGTTCACAAGCTAGTTTAGGAACCGCAAAGCACTCAAAGGCCGAAAATCCCTTTCCCTTTTTTTTTCTTTTTTTAAATGGACAACAAAATATGATATTTGGGCTCATTTTTTCGGATGCCTGATAGCTTTAATCCATATGAAATGATACCAAATTACTCAATTGGTCTTCAGATCCAATGTGGTTATGCGATTATGTTTGTCCATGAGCAAGTTTATGAGTTTTAGGAAACCCAAAGGCCAAAAAATAAATAATAATATGCAATTTGGGCCCATTTTTGAGCATGCCTGACAGCTTCAATGGATAAGGTACATATATCAAATTAGTCCTGGGGGTATCTGGTCTCATATCTATATCCGCTATGTTGGTACATGAGCTAGTTAAGGAGTCAGAGGACACCCAAGGGCCAAAATCCTGAAAAAAAAAATGACCACATAATATGCCATTTGGGGCCATTTTTAGGGGGGCCTGACATCTTCATGGATATAGGACCTATATGAAATTACTCCTCTGAGGTTAGGGTTCAACGTGTATTTACGGGTATGTGGTCCGTGAGCTAATTTAGAAGCCCCAAGGCTGAAACTCTGGACTCAAAATATATTATCAGATTGTAAGAAAATTGGGCCCATCTTTGAACGTGCTTGACGGATGCAATGGATATGGCAGATATATCAAATTATTTCTGGGGTGTGGGGTCGCACATCTTTATTCGAGTATCTTGGTCCACAAGCTAGTTTAGGAGCCCCAGTGTACCCATGGGCTGAAACCCCCAATTTCAAAAATTGACAACATAATATGCCAATTGGGCCTGTTGTTGAGGGTGACTAATGGTTTCAATCCATATGACACATATGTCAAATTCTTCATGTGGGTGTGGGGTCTTTTATTTAAATGCGGTATGTTGGTCCACGAGCAAGTTTTGGAGCCCAGGGCACCAAAGTGCCCAAAACCCGATTCTAAAAATAACTAACCACATAATATGCCACTTGGCCATTCATATGAGGTTGCCTGATGGATTAATTGGATATTGTACATACAGTATATTAAATCATTCATTGGAGTGTAGATCCCATGTGTATATACGGTATGTTGGTCCACGGGCTAGTTTGGGAGCCCCAAGTAACCCAAGGATCAATAACCTGGACTTTAAATTGACCACATAGTACACCATTTAACCCTTTGGGCTCACATACGAGGTCTCACATCTGCGGTTGTGTTGGTCCACCAACTACTTTGGGGGCTGTCAAGGCAATCAAGGACAGTAATGAGTACAAAAAATTGTTCAGAACACCCATCGCCAGCCGATGCACTATTATTACTAACAGAACTAATTGCCAGGAGATCATAAGAAGGAAGAAAGAGACTGAAACCAAAAAACATAAGGGAAAAGTACTATTGAAAACTGATGGCAAAATTGCAATTTATTCCATTGAATATGCAAGCATGGTACCGCGACATGGCAAAAAATGCTCAAAAAATGCTAAGTCTGAATTCAAATCTGAGGCTGGCTGAATCCTAGTACGAGTTCACATACCCAAATAGAGCTGATATCCAAATCTACCGATTTGGGTATGTGCCCATATTCTTTGAAAAAGTGGCGCCACACACTAATCAAAAGTCAATGGGATTTACCACGTCTCAAGAAAAAGTTCCCAGATTTTTCTGGGAGACTTTATTTTCGATAACAGAATCAACTTCCTTCTCACTGAAAAATCAAACACACTTAGGCCTACTTCACTTACTAAGTTTTTCGTGTTTACAAGGTAAGGAGAAAAGTTGGTAGCCACCGAAAGTAAAAGTTTGTTGTTTTGATGATGTTGCATAATATTGCAACAGCATTGTATTGAGGTGTAGGCTCACTAGCTGAATCCAAATCTGAATCTTGAGGCTGAATAATGAATCTGAATCTGAGGCTAACTTCAGGTTGGTAGTTGACTTACCTTGTTATATATATGTAGATGAGTATATATAGGTTGCCATAATGCTAAGAACACCTAAGGTCAGCACAGCCAACAAGAAAAAAAATATATATATATTAGTGGGGATGTAAAACAAAAGGCCTGGAACGAGGTAACGTTAGGCTATATGACGACTAATGTTAGGCTAGCTCCAATTTTCTAGGTCGGAGAGACATAACCGTGTACGGGCTCAGTACGGTTTTGCTAAGTTGGAGGCAAAACTTTATCATTAGGCCTACAGTCAATGGGATATTTTTTATGAATAGTGGAGTCGCCTTAGCCAGTCAGCGAAAATGAATGGTACTCATACATTTGTGAAGAAAAATAAATTTTGTCCAGTATTTGTTGAAAAATGACAACAAATAGGTTTTTCTTCCATTGACTGCAATGATAACTGACTGTTGGTTTTCTCCTTTGACTGAAGTTTGAGATCGTCAAAAAAGCATTGTTACGTCGCCGTGCACCACAACATTTCCGATGTCTGACCTCTGACCTCCATTATAGCGATTTTTAGGCTAAGTCTACTAGTTTTTTTGCTTCATCACTTATGTCACTATCCGCCCTAGTATCATTCATTGTATCAGAACTAGATCCGTATGGGAAGCAGGATGACCTAACAGAAACGACCCCTAAACGGTCTAGGCCTAACGTTAGTGGGCATATGCCAATGTTACTATGTGTACTTTCTATGTTGATAATAATTAATATAACGTTAACGTTAGGCTGTGTGACAAAAATATCAATTTTGTTTACCTGTTCGTCAACTCTTGGTTCCAATTTCTTTGAAAGGGTTTGAAATGGAACACTGTGCAAATGAGGAAGCTGTCCAATGATCAGAATAGGACGCTGAGCGGGATCTGAAACACTGAATTGCGAAGAAAACTGCAATGACACTTTAGCCATGATTATTTTTTAATCTTTTTTAGGTCTATGCGGTAACTTTTCATTGAAATTCATGCTGAACGTTTAACGCTTGCACTTGCAGAAAACATGTTCTTAAAATCGCAGCTATTGTTATTGGGTAGTAGCGCCATCAATTTCGCGCCATATTTTGTTTTCACACTTTCAACACCGCAATCATGATGAAAGCGCAGAAAAGCGGCTAGAGGTGGTAAAACGGGAGCAGAGGGGAGGCGGGTATTCTAGCAGGGGTGGAAAGTTGTAGGAGAAAGTGTGGAAAAGGGGCGGAATAGGAAGGGAGAGGAAAGTAGAATGGGAGGAAAGTGTAAAGGGAGGAAAGTGGAAATACGAGGGGAAGGGGAAAATAGGAGAAATGCTATGTGGAAATGGCAGGGAAGGGGAAATGGAACAGCAATGAAAAGAGAGGAATGAGGGAAGAGAACGTAACTATGGGAGGATCCCTGCTATGGGAAATGGAACATAACTAATACTAGGGTAAATGTGGTCATACTTTTCTATGAAACACCGTAATCAGGACTGGGTGATGAAGGAATAAAAAGTTTTATACCTACCTGTTAAGTAATTCGTGACTCTCGGCCTTGAAGTGAAAGGAAAACCTGATTACACCAGTGCCCATCCAGCCTGTTTTAAATCAATTAAGATTGCATGCTTCCACAACCTCCTTTATCGATTCAAATTTTGATGATAATGAATATTTTTTATTGCTGAAACTGAAAGCCCTGCTGAAAATTTCAGTTTAACTGGGATTAGTTTTTTTTTTAACTAGGTTAATATGGAAATTGAAACAACTGGATTGAACTGGGTTGAACAAGGTTATCTACTTTTCCCTATTTGAACCCAGTTCAAACTAGTTCAACCTTGTTGAAAACTTCAAATTGGTTGAATTTACAGCAGGGTCCTGCCCAGGTATTCTCATTCCTGCCCAGGTATCCTCATTCCTGCCCAGGTATCCTCATTTCTGCCCAGGTATCCTCATTCCTGCCCAGGTATCCTCATTCCTGCCCAGGTATCCTCATTCCTGCCCAGGTATCCTCATTCCTGCCCAGGTATCCTCATTCCTGCCCAGTTATCCTCATTCCTGCCCAGGTATCCTCATTCCTGCCCAGGTATCCTCATTCCTGCCCAGGTATCCTCATTCCTGCCCAGGTATTCTCATTCCTGCCCAGGTATCCTCATTCCTGCCCAGGTATCCTCATTCCTGCCCAGGTATCCTCATTCCTGCCCAGGTATCCTCATTCCTGCCCAGGTATCCTCATTCCTGCCCAGGTATCCGCATTCCTGCCCAGGTATCCTCATTCCTGCCCAGGTATCCTCATTCCTGCCCAGGTATCCTCATTCCTGACCAGGTATCCTCACTCCTGCCCAGGTATCCTCACTTCCCTGCTGAAAATTCCAGTTCAAGTGGGTTGAACTGGGTTTTTCCAACTAGGTCAATATGGAAATTGGAACAACTGGATTAAACTAGGTTATCTACTATGCCCTATTTAAACCCAGTTTAAACTCAGTTCAACCTTGTTGAAAACTTCAAATGGTTGAACTGGAATTTACAGCAGGAAGAGTTGAAAGAACGTTTTCTTCAATTTCTCTTTGCAGTAGCACTTATTGCATAGTGGTAGTATCATGCTAGTTTATAATCAAAGTTTCACAAAGAGCCCGCCCTCTTTTATTTCACGAGAGAGAGGTTGAGGAGAAAAAATCCTCATTTCTCAATAGTGGGTAAAGTAACCATGGTGTCATGCTGAAATGTGACAAATCCAAATCCCGGATCCCAATCACAAAATTAAAATGGAAAAGAACATTTATGGCAAACAATCTGTAATTTTTGAGAGAGGATGGTGGAACTGGAACACTAGGCCAATATCAGAATTACATGATGATCTAGCTGACTCATGGATAAGTTGTCCAAATTGGGGGTATACCTGTCTAATGATGCATGATCTCACCTCCACAATCTGAAAAACCACAAAAGTAATATCGACTTTCAAGCATAGCAGGAAATTTTCAGACACGATTGAATGCCTAACAATCATCCAAGTTGAGTTTAATGAATGCGTGAATCGCGTTGAAGAGCTTGGAAACTGTATCATTTGATTAAATGCGAGAGTAAGCAAGCAATGCAAATTGAAAGCGGGGGTACGTAACTTGATTACCCGACCAGTTTTCTTGTATATAATCGGGTGTTTAGGACAAATTTTAATGCAGCTTCTTGATCGTAATGATCAATAAGATGGTAAAGCACTATTCGCAGATTTATACCCTTTTTATACACATCCAATTTGTGATTGGATGAAAGGAGACACACCCTAATTGTGTTGTACATTATCCAGCAGTCCAGTGATAAATGGACGTGATGAATCAATCATATACGAGGCCCTGGGCCCAAGCCTGGGTTGGGTAGACACGCCAGAGTACCACAACTGGTTATCAAAGGCCGTGGACATTGACTTGGTTGTAGATGTTATGTCTGTCCGTACGTCGTACCTGTGTTCTCGTCCGGGTCGTATTAAGCGTTTCGTGATAGCATTGCTATCACAACCGAATACGCAGGCGACGACCCCCATGTTGTGTACATCTCCTTTATTCCCCGACCGCCGTTTTTGGCCATTTTCGGCGGTTCAGTAAAAAAACAATTGACCACTATTGACCTTTGATGTCACTCATGCACGGTAAATATAAATATTGCGTGGGTAAATTGTTTACGGAACCAATTGATCTCTGAACCATAAGTGCAGCTGGTATATAACATGTTTTCATAGCAAGGAAGAAAGTGGGCATATCTGCATAATTTTTAAGAAGATGTACACGATATGCGTCATTGTAATTGTGTGTTCACTTGCAATCATATATGGTTATTTTACATTTACGATGGAAGCTCGGTAGCTCAATTAATTTCAGATGATTATTTTGTTGTAGATTTTATTCACTTTTACAGAAAATCATAGTTCTGCTCCGTAAATTTTCAAACAGTCAGACCCGACCTGATAAATAAACAGATTGTATCACACTTTTCCTCTTTATTTTCTTCATTCTGAAAATCACAAAAAATTAGGTTCAAATTTCCCTTATAAATGGCTCCATTGCACTTGTTCTCCTGTTGGTCCTGAGTTGTTGTGGAATTTGGTATTGAGTATCGTATTAAGAATGGATGAACTTCTTATTGTGATTATTTTAATTAGGATAAGTGGTCTCATTATTTTCTACACTAAGTTTGTGGTTATGATTTTCTGGAACAAAGTTTTTAAGGAGAAGGACAGGTCATGTATTGTAGTCTTTTTTTCTTCACCTTTTTACTATTTCAAATTAAACATGCCTGTGCATTAACAAGGTTCGTGGATTTGCAGCTTTCTCTCGCGTCCGTTAGCTGAGGGATAATAGATGTTGAGCTTTCCCACAGGCAGACTTTCCCCACCAGCGGCGGTCGCCAGGATTTTGTTCATGGAGGCAAGAAAGGGGCAATTTTGTCACATGGAGGGCAATAAGTCTATCAGACAAAATATATCACTTTACAAACATTTCTTGAGGGGCAAGTGGAGGAAAAGCGACCTCGCCGCCGCCTCCGCCACCATCAACCACCACCATCACAAAGTTAATGAATAAACAAATACGAAAATTGTGAAAGCCATTAACTTAATTAACTGAAACAACAAATGAATCATAAAAACAGACGTTGGCATTTTTATTATCATTATTATCATTAATTTTTTTTTTTTTTTGGGGGATGGGGAGAAAGGTCCAAACATTTTTATGCGTCTGGTTTTCTCCCTCCCCCTGAAAGAAAGTTTATACTTTTAGGGGTCTTAAGCCCCCGCAAAAATGAAATGCTAGATATGCCCCTGGGTTAGAGTAAAAATTAATTCTTAACTCTAACCCTAAAGTCAGTAGGTATGTAAGTGCTTGAATTTAACATTAAACATTATTTCTCCAAAACTTGTTTGTTTCCTCTCCAAAATTTGTTTCTTCTCCAATTTTGTTTTAATGACCATTCATACTATCCTTTACTTGTGTAGACGTGTAAAGAAGCTTTGTGGCAGAGAGTCAAGCTCATACAACAAAGGTGAAGGTTCCACTTCTGATATAAGGGACAGGGTTAGAGGCTAATCCTAACCCTGAACTTTTCTCCGAAAACTTTTTTCTCTTAAAACTTTTTCCCACTTCTCCCAAAACAATTTTTTCCCTTCTCAATTTTTGTTCTTTTGAAGAAAAAATTGCCCTTAAAGTTAAAATGCAGGCTCTTACATCAGTACATGCCTACGGACTGTTTAGCGTCTTCATAACTTTTTTTGTCTTTTTCTCCGAGCCCTTTTTTGTTGTCCTTAAGAAAGACATTTGTCCTATATTCTTCCCGAGCTGGGATGCTTATCTCAAACAGCTGGAGAGGGCCCAGGGATGCTAAAGTAGAGGGAGGGGAGAGGCCATCAGAGAAAGGGAACCTTGTACCATTAGTAGAATGTCCATCTCAACACCGTAGTCCTCTTACTTCAGTCCACTCGCCTGTTAAATGAGTACCAGCAATGCTGGGGAGCATGGGAAGGATTTGCTCACCAAAAGGAAGGGGGTGAGGAGGGATTTTCTCACCAAAAGGGGGAGGGGGTGGGGTTGAAAAGTGGGGGGTACACAAAGATGCACAAAATCACCATACAAAAGATACAAACTCTCAAAGAAAAAAGTGCTTCTTCAAATCCCGCCTATGCTGCAAATAATGGTGGATTCTTATCTGCATTTCACCAAAGAAACCTGGGATTTGCACGGCCGCCTTATGTTCCTTTATGGCCCAGGAAAGGATTAATTTTATTTTAACTTCAGGTGTGAGGCCCAATTTACTGTGGGGCTGTTGCTTGATGCCACCCACTCTGACTCAACCTTTCAAAATAGGGGTCTTACCATGAACTCAAAGAGTACTAAAGAACATCTTTTCCTTTCATTATTGTGGGTGGGGCAAGGAAAGAGGGTGTCACACCCCTACTCCATCCATGGATTAAAACAGAAATGTTTCATAACCATAACTGATTTACTTATGTCAAGAGTCAATTCACAATGGCAGATCAACGATTTTTGGACAAAGGGCCTGTGAACGATATTTGAAAAGGGTAACCCACACGGAATGCAAGTGCATCTGTGTGAGTCTGAAGGCTCCCCTAAACTGAGGAATGTTTGGTGCTATTCAGAGGCTTTGAGTTTCCATCAAACATTGCTGCAAATGGAGAAATCTCCTTCAATTTTTGGAAAAAAATTCCCAATTTTGGAGAAATTTCTTCATTTCTTTTTTTGGGGAGGGGGAGGGGGAGGAATTTTCTACATTTTAAGGAAATTTCCTTTATCTTAGGTAATTTTCCTTCATCTAAGGGAAATTTCCTTCATATTAAGGCAATTTTCCTTGACATTCGAGAAATGTTTGGTCAATTTTTGGTAGGGGTCTCCAGTTTTTGGGAATGTTGCCAAATTTTACAAAAATTTCCAATAATTTTACAAGTTTCCTTGAATTATACAAATTTGCTGTCAATTTGACCTCCCAACTCTGCAACATTCAACGGGAACTAGCTGACATTCTCTCAGGCAGTTTGCCCCCCTCCCCCCCAAACCCCCTTCCCGCTCCTACGCCTCGGGTGCCTTCAACCTATCAATATAACACAACATGTACACAACAGACGCAATGTTACAGAAGAGATTTCTGGTCTATTTCATTCTGTATGAATACAAAATATATTGATGTACAAGATGCAGGCAAGATATGTTGCCATATTTTTTCTTGTGTTTTACATACTGTGCACACATACAACAATCACATTACAGTAACATTTACAATAGACTATAGCCATGAAAAAAAGTCAATGGACAGCTAGAGACAACAATGTTTTTACATCTGTTAAAAGTAAAATAAATTCCACAAAAATTGCTTAAAATGGACAGTTTAACAGATTTTTCGATCATCAGGTTTTGATTTGCAAGTTTGCGATGTACAGTATGAATAAGAGGACCACACATTGGGCTGTTTTACATAATTTTGATATGCAAAGTAGATATGCAAGTATTATCTTGATCTGCAAGTTTGTGATGTGTAAATGTGAGGACCATCATTGGGCTGTTTTAATGATATGCAAATTTTATATGCAAAATGTATCTTGATATGCAAATTTACTCTTAATTTACAGAAGCCTGTGTAGCTATCCATAGAGCTTTTACAGACTATTATTCGTACTTGAAAAATGTTTTCTTATCCATGTCAATCAAGTACATACCCAACAATAAATTGTTCCATCCTCAATCGCAGTAAAATCTCTAAATTAAATCATGATTACTAGCTTTCTTAAAGAACCAGTGACACCCACAAATTTTGCTCTTTGATTGCGTTCTTAAGACAGGAATTAAATTCAAGGCAGAAGTCTCAAAAATTTTTAAGAGCCGTTTTAGTTTCCAAGTAACGACTGAATAAATTTCCTAGATTTTTTCAAACATGCACAGATTGTGATGTAGTAAGTTTCAGAGAAAAAGTAAAATATTGCCCAACATACAGGGAGGTTTTAAAAGTTTTCACGCGAATCATCCTCACCCTAACAGGTTAGGTTTAGGGTTAGGCTTCAAGACCTCCCTGTTTGTTGGGTAATATAAGTTTCAGACATCCAATGAGTCATTATGAATTTGTATGAAATTTGTTCTTCGAATTTAAGCCATTAATGACCTAAAAATTTCTCTCCACAAAACCCTTTTGTCACAGTCAGCTGCTTTTCTTCAAACTTTTAAAAGGCTCAAAGACAATAATGATAAAATAGAGGATTCCACTAATTATTAATAGAAATTTGCACAATGGAATACTAAGCCCTGTAAATTAAAAACGAAAGCTGTAAAAAATGGCCAAGTTTTGACTGAATTTGGTGGCATCACTGATTCTTTTATCCAGATATACAAGAATAGAAATGAATAATTACGAGTACCTAAAAATCACCAAATATAAACCAATTCTTGAATCAAAGGAATATGAAAAATATACATAAGAGAATCAAGTGTATGACAGGCACACCTAGCATAACATGTACCGAACTAAACGATGTGTTCGGCCAAAAACCAATGCAATATTTTCTTACTTTTCTCACTTCCTAGAAATAATCTTCATGTTCTACAACAAAAAAATTCCAGAGTACAACAAAAATTTGCCAGAGTTCAACTAAATTTCAACACTAGTCTGACAAGTATCAAAGTTACAGATATAAGAAACTGCATATTCATAATGAAGTAATACTTTTTTTTTAACACATGACTAAGCACATGACTTAAAAGTCTTCATATTACAGGTGGCACGGAACTAATTATTCGCCCTATTGAAGCCTATGATGAAAGAGTCAAGTTCGGGGTCCTTTTTGTACCAGAATCTTATAGAATTGGGATCTTTTGTGATGTTTTCCAAAAAGTACCATCTGATATCTCTCGGATGAGAGTACTCTCAATAGGGAGTCACCAGAGGTTTTGGCCCTTTTTTTTAAGCTGAAGTGAAGAGGTGCTATACACCCTCACCAAATCACTCAAATTTGGGTATGGGTCCATGGTAAAATAGTTCCCCATGAAACTTTTACTGAAACATATCTCGTCAAGTTTGGTATGCATAGTCAAGACCTATCCTTTCTCTACCATTCCTGAGATTTTCAACTTCTCAGCTTCCTGTCCCATGACATGGGACCTCTCGAGAATATTTTTATTAGCCTTTTCTCTGAGGGTTCTCATTTTTTGATGGAGGAGTGATACCTAATTAGTTCCGTGCTACCTATACACTTTTGATCACATTATGCTACATCCAATCAATCAGTCAAAAAAGTTCAAATTTTCATGACCTTTATTTTCCTTTGTAATATTTATATCAATTAAAATATTCATAGATCTAAACCTGACTTGTACATTGTATTCAATTCCAAAAACCATTATTTTTCAGCCAAATTTTTCAGCAAGAATTTTTGTTGATTTCTCAAACAGAAAACTGGCAGGGAAAAGAACAATAGAGGGATTACATCACGTGACTTTTAATCCATCTGGAAGCCATTGATCACATGAAAATCGAGAAAACATCTTTTTATTCCCCGGCACACATCTATTAATGCAACCAACAGCACAGCAAGATTCCGCCATAATTATCTCACCAAAATGATGTTACATAACAACATGCAAGCATTTGTAAGTCTAAATAAATGTAAAGCAGACGATCGTTCTCGCCCGACAAAATGGTGATGTAAACAAAGTCACGCGACCTCATGACGTCAACTGAAACACCCTCATACAGTTTAGAAAAAAGACCTGTAACCATATTCATAAACATTCTTCTATTTTATTTTTAATTTCTAGTGGATTTTTGGTGAAAATTCATAGCAAACACGCTTTAATTTTTGAGGAAATAAAACCTGTTTTTGGCTTATTAACAGCCAGCTACAAGAGCAAATTCTATCAACCTTTTGAGTTATGTACATTTTATACAAAATTATTGTAAATGAAAACAGACAATTATCCCCATACAAAACACCACTTAAACTGACAAACTAAAATGCAGTAAATTTCGAGCAAGCTTTTATTACGAATGACTAGAGTGCTTAGAAATACACCTAAAATTTCATAACTTTGACCTTCAAAGTTGCTACAAAACATTCTTTAATTTCTGTCAATTTACACACCAACTCATGTCAAAAGCCATCACCAAAACCTGCTGGTTATCAACTGGCATTTTGATTCAAATAAAGTCAGCTGGTAACGTCAGTGGGTACATGTCATGTACTCTCTGACGTTTTTGAGAACTGTCGTGGGACGATATCGTCTCTCTCATGATACTGCACAGGTTTTTATTTATTTTAAAAGAAATTGAACACATTTGTTTAATAGTTCAATATTTTCCGTTCATACATGTCTTATAATCATTTTATCTGTGGGCAAACACTACAAATGAAACTTGAGAGTTGGGGACAAAAACATGTCAAGTAAATCATAAGCCAAGTTAACAATACACTGTAAGCAAACAAGTTCAGGTATATGAATGCACATAGATAAATGATTTCATCATACAATCGCTGTTCCGTCATCAAAGTGTGGGTGGATCAACAGTGAAGACTTTTTATACCTATTTCAGCCGAATATGATTACTTCAGTACTTCTGGAGTAATTTACCCTTTTGTTACCAAACCTATCAGCTGCAGTGACTGGAGGTAAATTGCAAGGAACAATGCGTGCGCGTATTACCTTTATGTGTAACGCTCATATGTTTAGCGTTTGAAAGCATTTTTTTCATAATTTGACCAGGCGCTTTAATTGTGCACACGGCAAAGAATTCTCCAGTGTTTGATTGGTTGATAAGCTTCCCCTAATTATATGATGTGCATCATGAACAAGTGAATTTTGGCCATGTGACATTATTGAAATTAGTTTTCCGGAAATTGATGATTCAGATTTGAAAAGGTCTATATTTCAATCTTATAAATACATGTAGAAACCACTCATCCCCTACACTCACAGAATAGTACATTACATCCAAATATATAATATCAATGAAACCGCCACCACGTACATCTTACAGAGACTGTTTAACATAATTATGAATCTTTACCCTTTCAAGATAAAACAAAATTTGAACAAGAGTTGTCGCTATTTAAACTAGCGTTGTCGCTGTTTGATCTAGCGTTGTCGCTGTTTGAACTAGCATTGTCGCTGTTTGAACTTAGAAACCAATCATCCCCTACACTCACAGAATAGTACATTACATCCAAATATATGGTATCAATGAAACCGCCACCACGTACATCCCACAGAGACTGTTTAACACAATTAATAATCTTTACTTTTCAAGATAAAAACAAAATTTAAAGAGTTTTCGCTGTTTGAACTAGCATTGTCGCTGTTTGAACTAGCTTTGCGCTGTTTAACAGCGTTGTCGCTGTTTGAACCAGCGTTGTCGCTGTTTAAACCAGCGTTGTCGCTGTTTGAACCAGCGTTGTCGCTGTTTGAACCAGCGTTGTTGCTGTTTGAACCAGCGTTGTCGCTGTTAAACTGGCGTTGTCGCTGTTTAAACTGGCGTTGTTGCTGTTTAAATTATCGTTGTCTGTGTTCGAACTAGCGTTGTCGCAGTTTGAACTAGCGTTGTCACTCTTCGAACCAGAGTTGTCGCTGTTTGATCTAGCATTGTCGATACTTGATTTAGTGTTATCGATGCTTGATTTAGTGCTATCGATGCTTGATCTAGTGTTATCGATGCTTGAATTAGCATTGCCACTGTTTATCATGAATGCATCAAATGTGTTTTGATTATAATTCACAGAGCAACAATCCATTTGATAATAAAATATGGACACTTAAAATACATGTATCTATCATGACCATAGAATTGAAGTAAACAGAGAATGCTAAGCTCCCAATGACTGCTGTGATAGTAAATGAAGCCAACATGTATTGAAGAGAGTTACCCAAGTCACAATTTTCCCCATTGACTGTAACGATAACGAATTATAAAAGTCACTTTATTCAAAAAACTGTCACTTCAATATTTTTCTTTCCTTAATGTGTTATGCAACTTTTGGTATTCTAGATAATATGAAGTTAACGGGAAAATCTTTGTCGTCCTAACACAAAAGTGGAATTTTGGGCCAATTTTTTAACCTTAGGCCATGCAAATCAGCAAATCTACCCAGGCCTCAGTGTTAAGTTGCTGCAACGTAAACATTCAAAATAACCTTATCATGCTACAAATGATCTCATCCGCAAAATATGATTTATTCACAAAGTTTGAAACAATATGTACACGCCGTGCGATTTGGACGCTCAACAAATATAAAATCCGAGTTTTTGTTTTCATCTAACACAGAGCTACGGTAAGCTGGATGTATTTTGCCAATTTACGTAGCCTAAGGTTAAAAAATCTGCCCAAATTGGTCAAAAAGTCCACTTAGGATGATATTGAATTTTCCTCATAACTTTATATTATCTAGAATACCAAAAGTCACATAACATATTGGGAAAAGAAAAAAACTGAAGCAACATGTTTTTAAATAAAGTGACTTTTATAGTTCGTAATCATTATAGTCAATATGGAAAATCATGATTTGGGTGACTTTTCTTAATATATGTTGGCTTCACTCACCGATCGATCATTCTCCGTTTACTTAAATTCTATGATCATGACTGAGACTTAAGTAATTTGTTTACATGTTTTCCTTTCATGTGAATATATTTCTTTTCCATACACCTAATGATAATGTGAAATAAATAGTGGTTTGCTAATATTCTCTGACTTCATCAAATATTCAAATGAAACACTGATTACAATAGCAGTTGTTAACCATGTTTAAAATCTGATAACAGTTAATGATATTTAGACTACAATAACATTCATTAACCACTTTAGATTCTACCAAGTTATTAACCATATTTAGGTTACAAAAAACACTCTAAAACGGTGTTTATATTACAGTAACAATTGTTAAGCATGCTTGAAGATACATGAAATATTGCAAACTTGAACTAAACAAGTAGCAAGCATCTTCATGCTATAATCATGAGTACTTAAGTTCAGTATCACTGAATTCAAGCTATACATTTACAATTTATAAATGGCTTGAAAATTTAAGTAAAAACAGATCATTATCTGACCCATCATTAACGTATTAAATTCATAATTGCATAAGGATTGCATTTGATTTGATTAGATTTCATTCTCTTGCAAAAAATCCTAAAAACATAATCAATACTAAAACTTAAAAATATTGCTTAGCAATGATTTCTACTATCAAACTGTATTTATGCTCCAACTTTGTTTCCCAAAACATTATTAGCATGTAATACAGAATAATGCAAACATTTACAACACCAAAAATATGTTTAACACCATAAATGATTCATTTCAACATTTAACACCTGAAAAATACTGCCTAAATCTTAAAATATACAAACATCAATTAAATGTTTGTCATGAGTCTTTCCTCTTAACCCTATTGTATGGAGTTGAAGCGTGGAAACTATACAGCAGACAAGAGAAAAAACTCCACTCTTTCATGACATGACACCTCAGAATAATAATGAAGGTAAAATAATGGCAAAAAGTGCCAAATGTGTCTATGCTGAAGAAAGCAGGACTCCCAAGCATGGAGCAGCTACTGATTCAACGGAATTTACGTTGAGCAGGTCATGTTCAGAGGATGGACTCGCAACGACCGAAGCACCAGATACTGTTCTCTTAAGTGTCATCTGGAACCCGCAATCGAGAAAGGTCGCGGCTGCATTTTAAGGATATTTTAAAGCGGAACTTGAAGCACTGAAACGTTGATCCAAAGGATTGGGTATTTCTTTCAAACAATAGATCAACCTGGAAATGGCTATCTGCTCCGATAAATACTGAGGATGATAACAACTTTGAAGGACAGACTTTGTCGAGAATCAACTGACAGCATGAAGTGTGCCATGAGTCCTTCTGATTCCATATTACAAAAACATGAATGAAAATTGAAATCAGCATTGTAAAACTTTTTCCACAAAAGGAGTAAACTACAGAGGTGTTTACAGACAAGGTTGCACTTTTAGCCTTGATGTTAAAAGAGATCCTAAACTAATAATCTGAACTTCTAAATATCAGCAAAAATGTAAAGATTTTGAGCATTCTTACAAAAAAAAGAGTAAAAAATAAGCCTCTGAGATACATGAAATACAGACCCTCTTATTATCAGATCTCTTTTCTTAGTTTGAAACAAGAAAGTTAAGATAACAAGAAAGTTAAGATAACAAGAAAGTAAGATAACAAGAAAGTTAAGATAACAAGAAAGTTAAGATAACAAGAAAGTAAAGACAACAAGAAAGTTAAGATAACAAGAAAGTTAAGATAATAGGGAAGTTAAGATAACAAGAAAGAGTAAATAACAAGAAAGTTAAGAAAACAAGAAAGTGAAGATAACAAGAAAGTTAAGATAAAAGGAACGTTAAGATAACAAGAAAGTTAAGATAACAAGAAAGTGAAGATAACATGAAAGTTAAGATAACAAGAAAGTGAAGATAACAAGAAAGTGAAGACAACAAGAAAGTTAAGATAACAAGAAAGTTAAAATAACAAGAAAGTTAAGATAACAAGAAAGTTAAAATAACAAGAAAGTTAAGATAACAAGAAAGTTAAAAAAAGAAAGTTAAGATAACAAGAAAGTCAAGATAACAAGAAAGTTAAGATAACAAAAACCCAGTCTCATCAAATAATATTAGAGTTAAAAAAAAAAATTCCACCTGCCCAGATCCTTCATCTCATAAAGATAACTCTTTCAGCATCCCTTAACATTCTATAAGTAACAACAGATTTGACTTTCTAATAAATACATATCATTTATAAAGTTTCAATTGATGTAATTACAATTTACATTGTTTTTCCCAGTATGTTGTGTCCCTGTCTCTTTAATATGATGCTTTATAAACACATGACATGCACCTTGAGCTACCGTGCTTTCAAATCTACTGCAAACCATTAGAAGAAATCATCAAAACGCAGCATTTTAAATTTTCATTCCTTTCAAATACTTCATTTTGATGTACTGTATGACCAATCAGGATGTTCGTTTTCCTTATTTAAATCCAATTTGTCTTAATCCTCGTCCACAATTCTTTGAAAAGACAACAATTTCCAATGATGATGGTTTTAATCTTAACCAAACCTCCATTAAAAACGAGCTGGAAAATGCATTCCCATCCTTTCAACCCTTGTTGGACTGAAATTAAGTAAAGCACAGGTCCCTTTCATCACATGGCCTGGTAAGGGTTATTAATAATCCTTGTTGAATTGGAATTGAGTCAAACACAGGTCACCCGTTCTGGGCGTGGCACAACAAGGGTTAAATTACTGAAACTTAAGAAATAATGTCAGCGATAATCCAGAAACCAGAATACTTATTTTGAAATTCAACGACTGTTAGACTGTTAAAGTTATTTGTGGATAGTCAATTTAGGCATCTTTGAATACACTCCCAGAGTGAATTTTGGTTCCTTCTTGATAAGCCGTTAGATAAAAGGGATATCTAACAGCACATTGCATAGCTATGTTAGCTTTTTGCAGAAATTTCTGTAATAAAGTTACATTTACTTACAGAACAAATTCCCCAGTAGAAAATTTCAGCCCTGCTTAAAACCATTCCAAGTTGAACCTTTATCAACTACTTATGACACCCCCAACCGCTTATTACCACCCCACATAGGTCATTCACCCCTCTCAATGTCATGTCTCTGTACCTGTCTCAGTTGTACACCACAAAGAAACTTACCCAGTTCCCTACTTACTCCCTTCAACGTATTTAAAATCCTTAAAACTTCAAAACTTCAAAACTATCAGTCAATGGAGACCATTTAAAAAGATCAATGAGAATAAATGCTTAAAATTCACATTAAATCATTTTCACGAGTAGAAAAACAACTAAACTTTGAACTTCTTAGACTTGTCATTCAGCCGTTTCTCATACCACCACCACCACCCTTGGAACCGAAAAATCACAAATGTACATAAAATCCTTTAAACATTACGTTCCCACACACAAAAGAGGCTACAAATTTCAAAAATAGTATCATGATAAAAATTGATCACTTTACAAGAAGTATTGTAAAATACTATATAACATAATCAATAAGTTTTTCTTCAATGACTTTGAAATAAAATAATTTCATATTAATTCCTCAAAAAATGTGAAAATCTAATATGAGTACTAAGATACTTAGCTAGACCCTGGAGTTGTTGACTGTGTCTGGTCTGGGGAATAAGACTGAGGGGGGTGGGGCATATTTACTGTGGTACAGGTGGGAGGCACATCCGTGGCGAAGGCAGAAGTGGTGAAAGGTGGGGCTGGTTCAGCTGGAACTGAAGGAATTTCTGGAATGGAAATAAAAGATAAAAGGTTTTTTTTTTTTTTTTTATAATAAAATGTCAGAAGATCTGGTTGTAAAATACATTGTTGCAAGATATGTGTGTGCTGCTTCTAAAAATCTTTCAAATTTGCTGGAAAACAGCTGGTAACACTTAACAGAAACCTGCTCAACAAGATATGACATCCGGGGATTTGCTGTACTTACCACACAACAAGTGCTATTATAGCTACGTACACAAATACGGCCATAAGAAGTTGCGACAAATCCTGTTGATCAATGTTGAAACTCACAATTGACTTTTTTTTATTGGAAAGCGCACAACATTGAAAGGGAGGGAGTTATGGGAAAATGTCGTTTAAAATGTTTGAGCGATTTCGAACAATTTTTAAGCGATATTGTACCAACACTTTTGACCACAATTGTAGATGGTACATTTTCAAAATTTGCCATGAAAATGAGGGTAAAAATCATAAACTGTACAAAACCATACCACAAGATGGATTTTAGAGCCAGTAAAGAAATATTCCCACATTTTTTCCTAACCTTTCATAAGAAAGAGAAAACATTTTGAAACAATTTAGTACAAAAATCATGTCGATATGTTATTTCAACCAGGAGATATTCAAATTTTAAGGTTCACAAAAAATGTCAATAAACAAATAGGAAAAGGCTCAGTATGACATCACAGCAACACATTCTCCCACAAAGTTGATGTATTTCATTAAAACCTATCATCCTTTCTTATTAGAAAAACCTGCTAGAAAAATAAATTGATGAAAGTAAGTTATTTATATACATTGCCAAATATACACTACTTCAATAACTTTAGGAAAAATTGTTTACAATCATACAGAGACAACCAATTAACATTAAAAAAAAATACATAAACATTTGCAACAGAATTGCCTCTATGACATCATCAAACATGAAATCATCAAACACGAAATCATCATACTGTGCAAAAACTTTAAAATTCAATTGGGAAATCTTTAAAAATCCCTGCCATCAGAGGAGGGGCCCCAGAAATCATCAGGGCAGCCATGAGGGGAGCGTACCCATAAACCATCAGGGCAGCCATCAGGGGAGGAGGCCCAGAGGCCATCAGGGAAGGGGCCCAGAAGCTATCAGGAGAGAGAGCCCAGAAGCCATCAAGGGAGGGGCTCCAGAAGCCACCAGGGCAGCCTTTAAGGAAGGGACCCAGAAGCCATCCAAGCAGCCATCAGGGAAGGGGGCCTATAAGCCATCAGTGGAAGGGCCCCAAAAGCCATCAGGAGAGAGGGCCCAGAAGCCATCAAGAAAGGGCCTCAGAAGCCATCTGGGAGGGAGCCAAGAAGCAATCAGGGGAGGGGGCCCAGAAGCCATCAGGACGCCATCAAAGGAGGGGGCCCAGAAGCCATCAGGGCAGCAATCAGGGAAGTGGGCCCAGAAGCCATCTGAATAGGGGGCCCAGAAGCTATCAGAACAGCCATCAGGGAAAAGGGCCCAGAGGCCATCAGGGGAGGGGCCCAGAGGCCATCAGGGGAGGGCCCAGAAGCCATCACGAGAGGGGCCCAAAAGTCATCAGGGGAGGGGGCCCAGAAGCCATCAGGAGAGGGGCCCAGAAGGCATCAGGGATCTCCTTATGATATCAACCTGATTTTTGTACCAAATTGGTTCTAGAAGTATGCTCTCTCAAATTGAATTTTACAAACTAGAACATCAATGATGTAGTAGCTCAACATACTTTAAGGTAGTTACAAGCCTGTTTTTATTGGTGAGTAGGTAATTCGAATAGGAAAGAAATACAGTTTGATGTTTATTTTATTTTGGGAAAATGTAAGCGGGAGATATAATGTCATTGTGATCAGTAGCACTGTCACGGGGGTGCATGGCAATGTTTATAATGTCAAAACAACAAAAAATCCAAAATGGCTATTTTTGACATTTTTTAATGGGGGAGGGGGTAACATTCTTTAATGAGAAGGGGGAGGGGTTGGGGGTAGTCTGTATCACTGCACTATTGTATGCTGCTATACTAGATCATTCGTAATCATCCTAATTTAGTTTTTTAAAAGCCGTGTATTGCATATACTTAGAGCCTTTTGGGGAATCTAAAACTTAGAAAATGCTTGGTTTCCCATGGCTTTGCCCCCAAGACTCCCACCATGGCTTTGTCCATGGACCCCTTAGGCGGGCCCCTTGACCACATACCAAAAAGGTTTGTGCCCCCTACCCCCTCACCACTGAATATCAAACCCTGGCGGTGCCACTGGTTGTGATGCTAGAACATCAATGATGTAGTAGCTCAATAAAAGTTTTGGGGGTTGGTATAATACTGGTTCCGTCATTGCTGCAGAGGCCAAAATCGACACAGGCCCCAGGCATGCCAAGACTCAAGTTGCCCAACTGCGTATTGGAGCTTAGATATTGTTTGAAAATGTGAAAACTGTTTTTCAAGTGAGCCTAAAAAACTTAAGCCTAGACTAATATGATGTAAATTTTATTAACAATGTTTGCTTTTGAGTGAAATTGAAATCATAAACAGACAAACTAACAGCAAAATACTGCTGTATAAAATCAAGATAGATTTTGCATCCTTACAAGACATGATTTTAAGTATGATATATTTTACTCATACAGTTAACTGGCTAATATATTGGCCATTCTGAGCAAATAATTCATTATCGCAATTCATGAAGGACAATTAAACAATAATAGCATCCCACAAATACACTTCCAGTGGCAATCATTATAAGAAAATATTACTAAAAAGATTTCAAAGGACAATTTCAGGGTCAAGCAAGTATATTTTATATGAAAGAGGACTTCAAAAGAAACAAAATAATAACAAAAGCATTCAAAAATCTTACTCCGTTACAGAGTAATCTAAGTTTGTAGTTTGGTATGATTTGTGTAGAAACAACTAAAATCAGACTAGTTGTGATGTCATAGCCTTAGATTTCTCAAATTCTTTGTATATTCTATCATATTTTGGTCTGCCATTTTGTGGCGTAAAAACCATGGGATATGTCAAAAATATACCGCCTGAAGAAAGCTAAGAAAGATAATTTAAATGGTGAAAAATAAATAGAAATACATTAACAATTGTTAAGAATGTAAGGATGCATACACCAACTTGGACTAACTACACCAGTCATTTCTACACAAATATGACAGAGCTTTAAACTTAAATATCGCTTTAGCGAAATAACATTTTTGGACGCTTTCTTTGCCATTTTGTTTCTTTCGAGTCCTCTTTCATATAAGATGGACATGCTTGACCACTGAATTCATCTTTTAAAAATTTCATTCGTAGCCTTCTGCCAAAAATGGGACTACTTACTTGACCCCTGAACATACATATCAAAAAAAAAATCGCCATTTTATGAATCAACTATATGCAAACAAATAACTTATCGTTCGTGAATAGGCAAGTTACTGCAAATAATATTACTGCAGGCCAGCTTGTGCGTGTAATGTGGCAGTGGACTCAATGTGGATTTTGGTTGTTTACACTTTGGTGATTTTATAACCGTAATTGCAGTATATGCATGATAGGATAACCAATTTAGGGTAGGCCCAATTTAATAGTTTTTAACCCCAAGTTTATAGCCCAAACGAGCTATTAACTACTCCAATTTGGCTATACTGTGGGACAGATCCCAAACAGGATATTAAGCCCAATTAGCGCATGTGTCAAACTATAGTTTAAGGCTCGAACCATTGAAGGCAGAGTTTTCTTTCCATAGAGGTATTCAGTGGTATTTCCCGAGCCAATGTTATTACATATGCTAAATTCACTCGGACTGCGCCAAGCAAAATCCGAGTATTTAAAACATTTTTAGCGAATATTGGAATGCAAAAGTCGTTAAAACTACACAACAATATGCATTGTTATTGCATCAATATATCGATCTATTTAGGGCAAACATAGCAACACAGCAAAATATCCAAAAGACGCATAGGATATGATAAATGCTGCAAAAATCCGAACGTATCCGGGTAAGAACCTGGCTCTTAAGTTAGATATCGCTTAAACTCAAATCCCTTTAAGGGATATTGAACTAAAAACCATGGGAATATTACCAAAAACCATGGGAATATTACAAAAATCCATGGGAATATTACAAATCATGGGAATATTACACAAAAAAACATGTGAATATTCCAAAAATCATGGGAATATTACAAAAAACCATGAGAATATTACAAAAAATCATGGGAATATTATCAAAAAACCCATGAGAATATTCCTTTAAACTCACTAAACATGAGGTACTAGTCTAGGGTCCTGTAATTTTTATGTCCTGTATTTTCAAGGAAAGCGCATGTGCTTAATGAATGGCTAGATAAGTAAAGGAGGGGGGGGGGGGCAACATTTTTGGGGCTCACTATTACAGACAGTTCAATCTCTCATTTAAGTAAGATATTACATTCTTGATGAACTTTTTTCTCTTCATCAAGATTTGGATTAAGTGCCCAGGCGCATGCATGCCCAGAGTTAGCTCAGGCCCCAGGTCATTCCTATACCATACAGTAGTTCTCATATAAATATAATACCCACTAATTCCCCTCACATAACCCAGGTAGTGACCACCTCTGACCCCCTTCTTAACAAACCTGTCCAATTTCTAAACAGCCCATAATTTGTCCATGAAACAGTTTCTCATTAAGTGAGAAAATTCAAATCAGTAAATTGACAGCACATTCTTCAGCAGTGGGTGTGCTTTTATTTCTTATGGAAAAGAATATTTCATCAACGAAATACTCGTCATTTCTTAAACAAGCTCTTATTTCTTAATTTGAAATAAGAAAATATCAAGATTAAATCTTAAAATCAATTTGCAAAAAGTTTAAAAACTCAATTGCCAAAACTCACATACCTGCAGTGTGTGTAGTTTCTCCGATAGCCGCTTCATATGCTGGAGGTAACTCACTTTGGTCAGGAAGTTTGCCTTGTGGGTCTGGTATTTGGCTATAAGGAGGAGGGACCCCCTCCCCCAGAATATGAGGAGTAACTGGCATTTCTTCATTCTGGCACTGAAGGTTGGCGAGGTAATCCGCAGAAGTTAAAACCTTAAAAAGAATGAAGAAAAAAACCTGCAATAAGAAAAGTGGTCTCCTAACTGATCAACACCAATCTTTAAAGGTATATGGACAGAAAGCGATTTTGCCATAAATATGTTCCTCTTGATATTCTAAACATTTCATTAAAGGTATATGGACAGGTAGAGATTTCGCCATGAATATGTTCCTTTCAATATTCTGAACATTTCATTAATACACATCTATCAAAAATTTCTACTCGTTTCAAAAATATTCGTGAAAAATTAAGCCCCAAGATTCAGCTGGACTTCCACTATAAAAAAAAAAGGTGTGTGATGTAAGGATAAGCACACAGCAAGGCCTACAATGCAGAACTTCCACAGTGTCACATCGACCTAAGCTACATCAAAACATCCGTTTCATTGCATCAGACATCAGAATATAGTTTAATTAGCGATATGCTATTTTAGGACATTTTCTTGTGGATGAAGAGGATATATCAATTCGAAGTTCCGATCCATTATTTCTGTATGATAGGTAAACTCCACTTGTTACGTCAGGCTGTAAGTATTACTGTATGGTACACTGTAGCTTTCACATAACATTAGTGTTGTACTGTCCTATCCTTACGTCACAAAAAAAAAACCGATACCTAATGAGCGTACGTTTAAAGACCTAAAAAATGCTGTAAGCCCAATTTTTTTACATTTTAGGATAATCTATGAAAGAAAGTGTTTGTGGTGAGTATTTATGAAGGGCATTTGTATTAATTTATGCAAAGTGGTTGCTACCTGTCCATATACCTTTAACAAAGAGTATCACACAGGAGGCACTACATAAGGGTTCCCACACCAAACTGAATACCTTTCAATGACCCTCCTTCATACACCTAGAAAAAAATCTATGGTTTTTGTGGAAAAATGGGAAATCACGAGAAAAAATATATAAAAAAATATATATAAATTATTATTATTTGTTTGCAATTTCTTGAGTAAGCGACAGTATATGAGGTAAAAATGTGCTCTCAAAATGTCCCCCATGTAATGGTGTGATGAATAATACATTTAATTGCAAAAAAAGGGAACATGTAAAGTTCGAGCACATAAAGATATATTTACTACAATAATATTATTTCTGTTATTCATTTTTGACACCTTTATTCAGAACCGTGAGATATTCTATAGTAAATTCTGTTCCTTTTTACCTTTCATGAATCTTTATATGGGTTGGTTGGTGGAATTTAACGGCACCACGACTATGGTACCCTTAGTGTGCCATAGGATTCAAAATGGGATGTACGTCAGTACGAACTGACATACAGTAGGTCGATTTCACGTAATTTTATTGGTTAAAACCCCCATATCATTTAGAAATTGAACACGTATGTTAAATTAAATCAAATATATGTTCGATCGGAACTGGGAAAAAATCTATGGTTCCAGCGGTTATAACCACAAGAAAATCAGGAATTCATGGGAAGAAAAAAGAAGAAAAAATATATAACAAAAATTAGTATTTTTATATATCTAAAAATAAATTAATTTCTTTATTAAACAGTATAACAGTTTAATTTCTTTCAATATGACAATTTCAGAGTGATATGACCAGTTTTGACCAATTAAATTATTCTAAATTGACATATGCTGATTGAAATTGACATATGCTAATTAAACTGACATATGCTAATTGAAATTAACATATGCTAATTGAAATTGACATATGCTGATTGAAATTGACATATGCTGATTGAAATTGACATATGCTGATTGAAATATGCTAATTGAAATTGACATATGCTGAATGAAATTGACATGTGCTGATTGAAATCGACATATACTGATTGAAATTGACATATGCTGATTGAAATATGCTAATTGAAATTGACATATGCTGATTAAAATTGACATATGCTGATTGAAATTGACATATGCTGATTGAAATTGACATATACTGATTGAAATTGACATATGCTGATTGAAATTGACATATGCTGATTAAAATTGACATATGCTGATTAAAATTGACATATGCTGATTGAAATTGACATATGCTGATTGAAATTGACATATGCTGATTGAAATTGACATATGCTAATTGAAATTGACATGTATGTATTATGAGACGTATGGCACACTAGGCTAACCATATCACAATAGTGATGGTCGAATAGTGTCAGAGCAAGAAGCAATATCTTTCCTTAGGAGAAATGGTCCATCAATCATTCACAGTTAATGCAAATGATTACCTCAGGCATAATGATACACAGCTATTTTTATCACCCATTTGAAAACAAACTTCTCCCACTGCATGGAAATGGCAGATGAAGAATCATTGTTTGGAGTGGAACTACAATACCCTGAACAGGAATTTGGTTGCTAATTGTCATTCCCGAGTTTTCAGCATTAACTCAGGTGTTAGTGCGGGTAGGCTTAAAGAGAAACTTTTCGGCCAAAAAATAAAAGGTGATAGTGTGCTGTGAGGAAGGGAAGTGATGGGTGCCAGATGGAAAGTGATTAATTGCCCACCATACAGGGAGGCATTGAAGCTTAACCACTCACCCTAACAGGTCACATTAAGGGTCAGGCTTCAAAATCTCCCTGCATATTTGAGCACTATATCTCTTTCCATATCAGATGGTATTGGTGTGTTGAAAGAAGTAGAGTTTTTTTTGGGGGGTGGGCTATTGTGGAATATATCGAGGATAGTGCTGAAGGGGGTGGGAGAGGCTCCTTGGAGTGTGGGGGGAGGCTCCTTGGAGTGTGGGGGGAGGCTCCTTGGAGTGTGGGGGGAGGCTCCTTGGAGTGTGGGGGGAGGCTCCTTGGAGTGTGGGGGAGGCTCCTTGGAGTGTGGGGGAGGCAGTCAACAAGGATGTGTTTGTTTGTCAGTTGCTCATGGCACTTGTTTCAAAGCAGTGGAGGTGTGGTGAACCGTTCGTGTGGATGAAAGATATATGGGATGGAAAACAATCTTAAGTTTTAGATGCCCAACATCCTGTTTTATATGATGAATATATTATGGTTAATATGTTGATATGCAAGTCAATCAAAGACAATCTTATGCTGTACTGTGAGCAAATATTATGGCAAACAATGGGCAACACAACACACTAAACAATTTTCTACAAGGAAAAATAATTTTCTCTCCAAAATGACTTTTCCAAAGTCTTCCAATGTACAACTTAATAAAGATGCATTCTCATTATCTACCAGTAGTTTGAAATGAGAAATTCAAGTAATTGCAAAAAGATTTTGAGCTCTTTTGTCCAGTCGTACATCACAACATGTTAGTTTTTATTCACAAATACCCAAACTGTTATACTTTACCATAACTTGAAAAATTAAAGCCTGTTGGACTCAATAGCTTTTACCTTGATAGGTAATGAAATAGACAATATTTTGCAGTTGTCCAAAGACCTATAAATGTACTGTTACAGGAAATGGTAAAAAGACTCCTTTTAATCGGCCACATGTACAGTACTTCCTCTCAAGACAGAAAAGCAATGGGGAAGCTAGCAATGTACATTAGACCAGAACCAAAAGGTTTTGTGGTTCTGATGCTTTTTTCATGCTGACTGATTTTGTATTAACTGTTATTTCATTGCATATCATGAAATATTCAACATGACATGAATTGTTCTTGAGATATCATGTTTACAAGCCCTTTTCAGCAAAATCATATTAAGCCCCGCCCACTATGCATATTAATGAAATTCAAAGCTTTTTTTTTAATGAACATGTACAAACTAGCTAACAACATAATTCTACAAAATATGAAACAAACAGACATGTATGTGATTGTTAAAATATAAGCATTTCAAGATTTTTACATTAAGCCCCGCCTACTCATCAATATGCATGACATCACCATCAAAAACAATAGGCCACATCTAGACCATGCTGGCTATCTGTGTACCATACATGACACAAGCCCAGTTTGTCCTTTTTAAGATACCATGTCTACAAAGTATTTTTTAGCAAAACCATATTAAGCCCTGCCTACTACGCATATTAATAAAATTCAATGTTTTATTAAATGAACACATACACACTAGCTAACAACATAATTAAACTCGATATGAAACAAATCAGACATGTGATTTTTAAAATATGAGCATTTCACGATTTTCACATGAAGTCCCGCCTACTCATTAATATGCAAGACATCACCAAAAATGATAGGGCACATCTACAAATCATAGGTTATCTGTGTACCAAATATGACATGAATCGAGTTCACCATTCTTGAGATATCGCGCTTACAAGCCCTTTTCAACAAAATCATGTTAAGCCCCGCCCACTATGCATATTAATGAAATTCAACATTTTGAACCGTGTACACACCAGCTAACAACGTAATTATACCACATATGAAACAAAGCAGACATGCGATTGTAAAAATATAAGCATTTAAAGATAATCTTATTAAGCCCCACCTACTCATTAATATGCACAACATCACCACCAAAAACAAAAAGGCACATCTAAGGACCATGGGATATCTGTGTACCACATATGACATAAATCCGGTATCTTTCTTGAGATATGGTGCTTACGAGCTTGCTGTCACAGACACACATACATACAGACACACATACATACACACCCACATCAGCATGACTGCATAGGCTCCTTATGCTATTAGCATCGGAACCAAAAGGAAAATAAGTTTACATGTGTATAATGATGGCAATTTATATTTTGATTGGGAGTGCAGGCAGACCGAAAATAACAATTCATGGTATATATATATATATGTGTGTATATATATGTGTGTATATGGGTGTATATATATGTGTGCATATATGTGTGTATATATATATGTATATATATATATATGTGTGTATATATGTGTGTGTATATATATATAACAAATTATGAGTTACTAAAAGCTTTACTCATGAGTTTCATGCAGGTGCATTCATCAGGAGGGCAAATTGGACAACTGATATGGTAATCAACTTACATGTACAACTTTTTCAAACCTTGATCCGCTTGGATAGGTTTATACAAGCACTGGTCCGGTGGCGGCATTGGGAGAGGATTTAAATAGACCAGTTTATGGAGAAACCCTTAACAAGTTTAGAGAGCTCTGTTTTTTTTCATTCCTTTTGAGGTTGAATCAAGTCTTTGTGATTGCTGAATCTTGTTTCAAAGGGCCCCAGTCATACCTATATTAGTGTGATTAGAATTGCCACTAATAACTTCAGCCTTGTATACAATGTGTGGGGTCAGGCACTTTCAGTCAAGCAAGTTTTTTTTTTCTTTGAATAATTTGAGCTAATGTTGCACTTGCCTGTACATATACCACTGATATTTCTGTACAGAGATCGTGTTAACGACAAATTTGTCATATATCACGCGATAACTGAAATTTCTTACGACACAGGTTGTACCTGCATCGTAAGATTTAGATATAGCATGTAAAATTTTATGCCCGTTTTTCATTAACCTAAATAAAAATCATGAACATCTTACCTCTCTGATGCGACTCAAAATTTTATTTCACACAAAAATTATTTTAAATTAGGCCTACTCATAAATAAAAGAAAAATGACACAACTACGAGACTAACAGCTGAATGATTCAACATGCCCATAATACTGTATATAAACACATATAGGCTAGTACATAGGCCCTATGCATGATGTACGTACACTGGACAGTGTATGTGAAAGTTTTGATGTTGTTTTGAATGTAGGCTGTCAATTGTCAACGATATAATTAGCTAGGATTCTACTTTCCTCCTGTATAGTTTTGATCGTGTATCTGTGAAGTGATCACAATCTGCAAGTCAAGTTACAATGCTGTAAAGAAGTAGGCATGTTCAAGATCTGAATAGTATATTATTGTTGACAATTGTCAAAGTTTACTAAAACCTCATATAAGTTTAGATACGATAACATAAGTATTTTCTACTTATTTTGGGATTGTTAACCCAAATTTCATGATTCAACAATCAACATTATACAAGGATTGGGTATGAACTTTTTCTTAAAATTTCTTATGATAATATTAGTTCGATTTTGTAATGTTTTTTTGTATTTTAAGAGCAATTTTCATTCACTTTAGCGAGGCAGGCCTACACAAGTGTGTGTGTTAACAATTAAATTGCAAGCTTCACTAGCGAGGCAGGCCTACACAAGTGTGTGTGTTAACAATTAAATTGCACGCTTCGCTAGCGCACAGTGCCCTGTATATTACGCAGTGCCCTGTACATACGATGGCAAATCTATAAAATACGATGGCAAATTTACAAAATATGACGGCAAATTTTCAAAATACGTCCAAATTCAAGTGTTTGTCTTAACCAAATACGCTAGACAAAAAATTATAACGCAATCTCTGTTTCTGTATGTGACATCATACACCTGAATATCTTTTATGATCACACCGCTACAAAGTTAACAACACAACAACCTGACATCCAAAAATTAATAATCTGAAAGCCCAGTTAGAAATGATGTAAGTTTTGGGAAAAATCACCAGAAATTCTGCAGGAAATATGCATAGACTAAATTATTGCACTGTACTACATTAACAATTAACGTCTCTTGAGTTACAAAATAACCCACACACACCATAGCAGCACAGTAATTAGGTGGGACAAACAAAACTCAAACCAGCAATCGTGAATGACCAATGCATTGACATTTAGATGTCCAGTGTGATTAGATTGACAAAGGCCGTAACACGATCGTAGGGGCAATTTTTGTTCACCATCTTCTCGTCACTCAGTATGTTCGTGAAGAACTTTGTTCTGTGTGGTATATTCATTAACTGCACAGCCTTACTGTACCAGTACCGCATAGGATTTTTTCCCTACTTAGTTACATAGATTTTGTTTGTTTGTTTGATGAGAGCTTAACGGCACCACAACAGCAAGGGTCAAATTATGCCTGAGAGTAAGATCATTCCAGAGATAGGAAGGAGAGTAAACAGGGGGAAAACTGAGAGAAACACGAGAACTAAAAAGCCAGAAAGCTGGGATCGAGAGAGGAGGAGTATGGGTAGAAAAATAATGTAGAGAGAGAGAGGGGGTGGGGAAGATGGACTAAATATGGTTGTAGAGGGAAGCATAATGAGGGAAGGAGATAATTTTATCCGAAGGTTTTTTTTGGAGCTCAGCTACTGAGTTGTGGGCAGCGAGGTAAGCTCTGGGAAGGTTGTACAGGGGGCAAGCAAGGAGAATGTGATGGACTGTGGGGGTGCAATGGCAATTGTTGCAGAGGGGTGGAGGGATCCAGTAAGGAGGTGGGAGTGAGTGAGGTGGGTGTGACCTATTCCAAGGCGGGTAATGTGGACGTTGTCGACACGGGATAGGTTGTGAGTAGTGGGTTTGATCGGAATGATGGACTGGATGACGTGGAGTTTGTTATCAATTAGGGAGTCCCATGAGGTTTGCCAGCAGCAATGAACAAGGGAAGTGATAGGCTGTTTGATGTCATAGATTTTGTTTTGTTACTAGGAAAATTCATGCAGTGATTGGTTGAAAAAGCTGTCAATCATTTAACTCAGTAAGGTTAATTCATACAATCCATTTAATACAATATAGCAAGATATTACAGTACAGGATATCTTTTTTCCAATCATAACACATAACTTCATCCTTACACATACAGTACACAATCATAACACATAACAACTTCCTCCTTACACATACAGTACAGTTAAAAATCACTCTCAAATGCCAATCTTGATTTAAAAATTCCCTTCAAAACAGCTTTTGAAAGGAAATAAACCACAGAGTACATATTTGAAGAATCATGCTGTTTCTTTGTTACAAATATTACACTAACTGTGGGTTATTGTAATATACAATACAAACATCGATGCTCAACTACTGTACACAATAAAACATCATAGCAAATCTTTTAAAGTTTTTATGAGGAATACGCTATGCAATGACATAGCAGTCTTTATTGGTATCCCAACCAGGAACTTATTCTTAATATTTGCATGGTACAATTGTGATAAGAATGAATGGGGTTCTAAACTAGCACTTTTTGCAAGATTAGTGTGTGATAGAAATTACTGTAGGTGATTAATGGTAGATCAAGTTTCATATACACCAATAAGATATATCAAATGAATAAGCTACTTTTAATTCTTATGCATTTCACTGGGTTTTTTTTACTGATTATCCACACAGCACAAGAGGCTATCTTGTTCGTACAAAACTGAAAGTTTCAATGATACAGTTGGTTCCTTCTTGCATCTAAGCAGGTTTCACTTCATGATATATTCGGCAAGATACAAACTGAAGATTTCTACTGGTATAGTTTCCTTGTCAAAAGATAGAACTACAGCACAAATTATTTCACTACTTATGACGGTAACAATCAATTTTAAATGCCATTAGTATAAATGTGTATTTTTTTTTTGGCACACAACTACTGTTTTTTCCTCTTTATTTTAAATATCTCTCCAGACCTAGAAAAAAAATTCAGTTTACAAGTCTCAGTCAGGAAAAATGGGAATTTGCAAGAAGAATTATTTTTAAGTACAACTTTTTTCTTTATAGATGTCTTGTGCTCTAAAAACATCCCCCATGTAATTGTGTGATGAATAGTGCATTAAATGTTCTCGCTAGACAAGTTTGAGTGCTCCAGTGATAATCCAAGGTGACCTCCTAGACCCCCTCCCCCTCGCATTAGGAACTGTTCAAATTTAGTCCACTTTTATTGACAAATTGTTAATGAAAAAGGCTTTTTTTTTTTTTTAATTGAAATGGTAGAAGGATTTACAAAATATTTGTTATGTACAATGGATATTCAAAAAAAATTGGATATTCAACTGTCAAAGTGCCCTCCCCCTCCCCACCCCCCAACCCCCCCTCCTAAAAAGTACAAACATGGCGGAAACTCTTCTCTCAATTCCTATTGTTATTCATCTTGCCCAAAATGTTTACCGTTTTTATTTTCGTCCCAGTATCGTTAGATGAAAGCCAAGCAGCACATGTTCCTATGAACTACGCAACAACTTTTATCAATATAAAATCCCCCACAAATCAAAAGAATATCGATCAGTCCGTTTTAATGTTAAGTGCATATGGGGTTTATAACAAATGTGATTGGTTACTTACATTTGGACCGGTCTATAAGCACGCCTTGGGCCTTTGGGGGTAATTTTCACTTTGTTAAAGTTTGTTTGTATGGCAAGTGACGGACTTGGCAAGCTGCCAGCAGTGATTCACAAGGATTAAAACATAAACCTGAACTGTGTGCATTTACGTACATTTATGCAAAGAGCTTCGTGTATGGGTGATTTTATGATAATACAGTATGTACATTCAATTGCGTTAAATTCCTATAGTTCAGTTGTTTTGATCAGAATTTAATGTGCATAATGTATGTTATGTGTGTAAATCAGCAGATGACATAAATAGAGCGAGATTAAAAGAAAATCTGTTTAAACACTTAATTATCTAACCGAATTTAACTTTTGAGTGCTGGGCGGAAGAGTGAATCTTAGAGCTGAGTGGTGGGCGGGAATTGCAAGTCCTGGGCGGGCCCGCCCAGCGCCGCCCACCGTAGCTAGAACCCTGATATAAAGATACTTTTATTAAATCAATATCATTTCTGTAACTATTTTTAGTGGGAAGATTGTAGACACCTTTATTCAGAACCATGGAAAATGTTCAATTCTAACTCTGTATCTATCCCAGTATAATATACAAACATAAATTGTGATTTTTCTTGTGTATCATACATCTTTTATTCATTTTTTGCTCTGATTTTTAAACATATATCATTTATAATAAAGTACCATATTACACAGCATAGTATACTGTACTACATAATCTATAGCAAATCATATCACTTTAAATCTCACAAGACATCAAGAAACTTAATCTTGACACCACATTTGTAAAATGGTTTGGTTTGGTTTGTTGATGTTTAACGGCACCGCGACAGTCAGACTCAAATGTGCCAAGTGGTGTTAATAAATAATGGTGTAAGAGTTAGGATAGTGAAATGAAAGAAAAAAGCCCTTGTAAATGATTGATCAGCATACTTTGTCAATTACAGTATCTAAAACAAAAGTACCTCAAATCTTTCAATCTTATGATACTATGTATGGCACCTGGACCATGGAATTACCTTCCAAATCATTTTTAACACAAATTATCTTCCATCTCAACTCTTCAAACCAAAGATAATAATTTTTCTCTTTAATCAATCACTAACTTTTGTGACATTTTCAATTATCTTTTGAGTTTAATTATTATTGATAATAATAATAATAATATTTGCGATTGATATAGCACCTTTTCCCGGGCTTTAAAAGCGCTGGACTCAGTTAGACACCGAATAAGTTCCGGCTGCCCGACGAGTCAGAGCACAGGAACTGAACTTGGGCTTGACTGGGCCAAGATGGAAAGTGAATGAACTTTTCAAGCTTTTCTTCTCGAATAGTGTTAAAATAACCAGGCAGGGTGTGACTGTTATACCATCAACACCGACAGCTTAACGTCCCTTCTGAAGGACGGTGAACGCCATTCAACCATTGCCACTTCTCTCTACAGCTGAATGGGGAGCAGGAGCTGCAAACAATGTACTTCTGCTTTGATATTCGGTGTATCTGTCTGCATAGATGTTGAAAAAAACTTAAGTCCTGACCAAGGCTTGAACCCGGTTGAACCCTCGAACCTCAAGCATCTCAGTCGTACACTTTATCAACTGAACTACTTACTCCTTTATCCTCCCAATTGCTATTATTTATAATAATTATTGTATTTGACAAATTGAAATGGCCTAAAGGTTTATACCTCTTCAAGACATTCCGATTTCTTTGTGATGTTTCTCTCAATGGTAACTGTTTACATGCTGATTGATTACACTTGTCGGCACATCAACATCAAATGTCCTATAGTGCCAGAGAGGTTACCAAGTAAAGGTACTGTATATGGTACATTACATAAAGCTTTCCAGCTACTCGCCTGGTCATACATCACAAATTTAACATAAATTATGCTTTCACTGCAGATCACTATAACTTTAATCAGTCATAATTAAAAAATATAAAAACTGTTGCGTTTAGAATTATGTGCTTTCTCGTGGGCTAAAAATCTCTAGGCGTCCATAGACCTTTAACAGAAACAAAAGGGGCTTCCACACTTGACCCTCTGACCCAAAGTCCGAATCAGTCAAACAAAAAACACAAATCAACAAGCCCTAACATTTCACATAGGAATCTCAATTCATGTGTATCAAAACATCAAAATGCAAACCAACATCATAGTTGTAATTAATCATAACATTTTTCACAGCTCTAAATATAGGTGTTGAAAATCTTCCCACGAAAAATAGCGACAGAATTAATATGAATATACTTAATACATCTTTACATACTTCCCTCTTTTGCAATTTAATGTACTTTTCATCCCACTATTACATGGGGGACGATTTTAAAGCATTTATTTAACCACATGTAAATAGTTTACTCAAAAAATCTATTAAAAAAATATTTTTAATGGGTTTTTTTTTCTTCCTGTGAATTCCTGATTTATCCACAGTTATAACCGCTGGAACTGTTTTGGGTTTTTTCAGCTCCAACTAATATACTAAAATATGACTATCATATAATTAGTATTTTATCACTTACCTGTCTGTCACTGGCCATTCTGTTAGCTGTCCTCTGTATTGCCCTAATGCGGCGATTTTGTGTCACCAGCGTGCGTTGCACAGTGCCGTCTGGCATGATAATTTGAATTTCTCGGCATGTTGTTTGCCGGACTGGTCTTGATCTAGAACGAGCCTGGTACCAGCATATGTAGAAACCTATCTTTAAAAAAACTGCTATGGGGATGATTCTGAAAAGGAAACAAAAAGAGCAAATTTGGTAAAAATAACTTATGTAAGACATGCCTCTAAAGGTATATACGGACAGGTTGAGATTTTATAATGCAACAGAAAGGGCTTTAAATTATGAACAAAATAGTTTGCTAAAAGTTCAGTTAAATCCGTACTCAAGCCATAAAGGCCCATCAAATTGGTCAGAGCACATTACTTCCCCACCGCTCCCCCCACCCATCTCTAAAGGTATATACGGACATGTAGAGATTATATATGCAACAGAAAGGGCTTTAAAATTTTGAACAGAATAGTCTGCTAAAAGTTAAATCCGTGAATGAAGACCCACCAGGGATTAAACCTAGGACGTGTAGCTAGCCAAGCTGATGCTATTGTAAGTCTTGATTAGCTGATGCTATTGTAAGTCTTGATTAACTGATGCTATTGTAAGTCTTGATTAGCTGATGCTATTGTAAGTCTTGATTAGCTGATGCTAATGTAAGTCTTGATGAGCTGATGCTATTGTAAGAGTCTTGATTTTGTTGTGTTCCGAATTGATCTTTATCAATTATATATTTTGAAGTGTTTGGTGTATAGTGTTAAACGCTTGCTGTCATTTTTTGCCATTTCAGCTAGACCAAAGAGGTACCTTTAAAGGTACAGTATATGAGGTAGATATTTTATATGCAACACTAAGAGCTTTCAATTCTGAACAGAATAGTCTGTAAATTATGTCAAAAACACAGACATGAAGAAATTCCTCTCTATAGAGGAATTGGTCAAAATTGCCTGAAGCATCCAGACTGCCAATTTCACACTACACTGCACAAGCCACCAGCTTGCCAGACCAGTATGCAACCCAGTTCCCTGCTCATCATCCTCACTCACATTAATGTTGACCACATGTGCACACATGTTTACATGAAATGCACGGTACAATGATAATTGTATACCCCGAAGGCGCCTTCAACAGTGCTTTGCATAGAGGCTCTTTGTTATGAGTGTAAACATGCAAGCACGGGATACTGGAAGTCTGGTTGGGATATCATTATACCTGACTTTTTATATGAAAAGTCCAGTGTCGGGTACGGAAAGCTGTTTAGCAAAAAATTTGGCATGGATAGTTTTTAAGTTACGACTAAAATAATTCGAATAATTCGAATAATTCTTTAAATATTCCAAAGTTGTAATGTTTGTAAGAGAGGACAGCCCAAAATGTTTAATGTAATGCTTTTAAATTTAAAAATCACTGTTTTCTCCTGCTTACGTCTGATTGACAGTATAAGGGTAAACATTTTTTGTTATATACAACTGCCCCCATTCCAAAATAAATTGGTGGAGGATTGAAAAGAAATAAGTTCACATAAGGAAAATCAGGTTTTTTGTTTCCATGTCACAAATTCTAAATACAATTTGCATAATTTATTACAAGTTATTTTCATAGTTTATAGCCTATTTTCTTGTATTTTCTCAACATTAGCTTAAGTTGTTCCTAACTGTTCAAAGCACTTATAAGGTCTGTGGGAGGCGAGAAAACAGGATGAATAGTCGGTTAGATACATTTGTCTTTGAATTACATAAATAGATATTTTAGTTCCCAAGTTACAGCTTATCAAAAAT